>VXBP01009045.1:44431-76313 GCA_013400115.1 Rhinopomastus cyanomelas
CCCCACCCCCCCTCCATTTAAACCGGGTCACCATAAGCTGCACCCAGAACGTCCTAACCGAGGCATAGCTGCTTTAATCCTCACCCAGAGTGGCCTAACCAGGTCAGACCTGCCGCCAGCTGCACCCAAAATGCCCTAACTTGCTGTAAGCTGCACCTGGCATGTCCTAAGTGAGATATGGGAGCCATAAGCTGCACCCAGCAGGTCCTAACTGAAGTAGAGTAGCCATAAGTTGCGCTCGGTGGGTCCTAACCAAGGTAAAGTAGCCATAAGCTGCACCCAGACTGTTGTAACTGAAGTAAAGTAGCCATAAGGTGCACCCAGACTGTTGTAACTGAAGTAAAAGTAGCTCTAAACTGCACCCAGATTGTCCTACCTAAGGTAAAAGTAGCCATAAGCTGCACCCAGACTGGCCTAACTAAAGTAAAGTAGCCATAAGCTGCACCCAGACTGGCCTAACTAAAGTAAAGTAGCCATAAGCTGCACCCAGACTGGCCTAACTAAAGTAAAGTAGCCATAAGCTGCACCCAGATTGTCCTAACTAAAGTAAAGTAGCCCTAGTCTACACCCAGACTGTCCTAACTAAGGTAAAAGTAGCCACGAGCTGCACCCAGCGTGTCCTAACTAAGATAGAGTAGGTATAAGCTGCACCCAGACTGCCCTAACCAAGATACAGCAGCCACGAGCTGCACCCAGCACGTCCTGGCTAAGGTAAAGTAGCCCCAGACTGCACCCAGACTGCCCTAACCAAGATACAGCAGCCACGAGCTGCACCCAGCACGTCCTGGCTAAGGTAAAGTAGCCCCAGACTGTCCCAACTAAGGTAGAAGTAGCCCTAAGCTGCACCCAGCGTGTCCTGACCAAGGCAGAGCTGCCCTAAGCCTCACCCCGAGCACTTAGGACAGCAGCAGGACAGCCCTCCCCGCCTGCCTAACTCCCAGTTAGCAGCCAACTGGGGAAGCCTCTCCTCCCTCTCCGCTCCTGGGCGCTCGGTGTTACTCACTCGGCTGCTAGCGAAACCCACGGCAGCCTGGTTGCGTCTCAGCCTCTCGCTGGCTTTCACAAACCCAGAGGGTGGTTTCTCTCTCTCTCTCCGTGTCTCTCCCCCTCTCCTTGTTCTCCCTCCCCGCCTCCCACCCCCAAGGCAGAAGCAGGGCTGTGAAGTCTGGCTGTGGGGCCGGTGCTTCTGCCTCCTGCCGCGGCTCCCCCACTTACCGCAGCTCCTCTATTTCTAGCTCCATGTGCAGCAGGAGCACCGCACCTTGACCCCTCTCGCCGCGCAGAGAGCCCGTCGCTTGCGGCCAGTGGGCTGGCACGGACCGGTCGCTGGGGTTTAGGGGGTGCTGGAGGTGGTGGCGCCTGACCCGTCGGCTCTCGCCGCCCGGGGAGGTGGCTGATGAGCCGCTTGCTCCGCGTGGAGGCCGGTTGATTCTCATCCCCTTTCTGAACTCAACGTTTGTTCAATGGTTCTTCTCTGGTCCGAGTCGCGGCCCGAGCCGATGCTGACCGGGTGGCAGCTGGCATCCCTGCCTCGACCTCTTTGCTCTGCCTGCCTCGCTCTCTGCCTCTGCCCCGGTAAAGCTTGAACCTACCGCGCTGCGTCCTGAGCTTTGGGGTGTGGGGGAGGCTTTTTCCCCCCTGTGAAGCTCTTGGATGACTCCTCCCAGCCTTTCCTCGAGCCAGGCGGTGGTGGAACCCCTCGAGTGTCCCAGCTCTCTGCTCAGAACCCCTTGAAGACCCCTGGAGCTCATTTTGGAGTGATCCTTGCGCAGGGACCGATGCTCCCAGCGCTGTCCTCTCCAGCTTTTAGCTCTCTCACTGGCAGGATGATGCTGGCCAGCTCCAGTCCCGAGCTGCTAGCCGAGGGCTGGCGTGGACGTACGCGGTGAAGACAGCGCAAGCCCAGAGCTCAGCGGAGAGGGAGCGAAGCTGAGCCTTCACCCCTCACGTTTGCTGCTGCTGTTGCCTCTGAGCCTGTTGAGAACCTCTTGTAGCTTCTTGGTGGAAGAGAGGAGCCTGTAACCTGCTCCTCACCGCCTCGGGGGCTGCTGCCTAGTCTCTGTTGGGTTGTTCATGGGGGGAGAGAGCGGCAGGAAGAGATGATTTGAATTTCTAGGCCGCCTTCCCGCGGCGATGGCAGAGCTGCGGCCTCCACAGCGTAGCAGGCAGCTCAGAGGTTACTCATCTCACTCTGGGTTGGGGAAGGGTGCAGGGGGGGAAGTAGAAAGCATCGTTTCTCTCTGGAGGAAGCAGTTCTGTGGTGATGGAGGAGAAGTTTGTGTGGCTGTGGGCAGGGCTGGTGCAGGGAATTGATCCTCTCTGGGTTTCATTCCTTCCTTTAAAGGTCTCTCCTCGTAGTAACCTATTTGTGTGAGACCTGTATTGATCCCCTCTGTGTTTTATTCCTTCCTTTAAAGGTCTCTCCTCGTAGTAACCTATTTGTATGAGACCTGTATTGATCCCCTCTGTGTTTTATTCCTTCCTTTAAAGGTCTCTCCTCGTAGTAACCTATTTGTATGAGACCTGTATTGATCCCCTCTGTGTTTTATTCCTTCCTTTAAAGGTCTCTCCTCGTAGTAACCTATTTGTATGAGACCTGTATTGATCCCCTCTGTGTTTTATTCCTTCCTTTAAAGGTCTCTCCTCGTAGTAACCTATTTGTATGAGACCTGTATTGATCCCCTCTGTGTTTTATTCCTTCCTTTAAAGGTCTCTCCTCGTAGTAACCTGTTTGTGTAAGGCCTGTAGTAAACTGCAGTGATTTTAGGAAGCTGCTTTGCTCAGGATACTCCGAGGTAGAGGGTGCTGCTGGCCCCTGAAGGTGTCACTCCAGCTTCCCAGAGTCTTCTCTGGTTGAGCCCAGGTATCTCAGCATCTTCCTTCTTCACCCCTGTCCATCGTTTGAGTCCTTTCAGTGTAGAGACCCCCCCCTGTAGAACCAACCCCCTCCTTCTCCAGGATCAGCCGCTGCTGCTTTTGATCCCCCCGTGGGAAAATCAGGAAGGACTGGCTGTGTGCTCTCTGGGTGAGACTCAAGTAGTCGACACCGTGCTCCCTCGGCACCCTACCGGGCTCTCGAGTTGGACTACAAAAGCTTCTCCAGCCGAGGTGTCCCCCTGGGGCAAACAGACAGCCCTTTGAAGTTGGGGTTGTGGTTTGACTGGGAAGAGAAATGCCGGAGCCGTTCCAGCGCCGCGGTAGGATTAGCGTAATTCTCTGCTTTGGGGGGTGTTGGGGGGGTTGCATTCTTTTTTGGGGTGTAGGGAGACCTTTATCTTTCAGAACAAGTCGTGACTCTCCCCCTTCGTCTTCTCCAAGAGGTTTTTGCTGGTGGGTTTGGTTCCAGAGGTAATTAAGACTAGAACTAGTCCAAAGAGTCTTCCGTGTGCTGCCATGAGCTGCTCCCTAGTGGTGCCCAAGCTCCCCTGGTGCAGGGTTTCTCTGATCCCTTCTTGGCTTTGGGTTGGACCATTTGGGCTTCCTTTTGCTTTCCCTGGTGTGTGTTGGTCTCTGAACCTCTTGGAGTCTGAGTCCTGTCCCATAGGAGGTTCCCTCAAACACAAGAGCCAACAGCCTGTGAACCTCTTGGAGTCCTGTCCCGTAGGAGGTTCCCTCAAACCTAAGAGCCAACAACTCGTTTTATACAGGACCTGGGCAAGTGTTGGCCACCGTGGGGTCAGTGAGTGATTTAGTTCACGTAGGACCGAGTGTTTGTCGCAGTTGTAGTTGCTGCTTATAGAGATGAGGGTCTGGTGAGCGTCTCTTGAGGTGGAGATACTCCTGCCTTGATCTTCAGGCTGTAAATCATCTCCACGCGAGGTCACACTGCACCTCAATGATCCTGTGAGATGTGACCTGGAGGTCTGAGCTGTCCCCAACATCCCTCACGTGGTTTGACGCTGAAGATGGCTCCGGAGGGTCACCCAGAGCTGCCTTCTCAGCGCGCAGGAAGCCTCAGACCTCTCCTCCCGCCTTCCTTTCCTCCTCAGAGCTGAGTCTTGGTTCCAAAACCGGGGCCTTACGTCAGCGCTCGGGCAGCCAAGACTTTGAGGGGAGAAAATAGAAACAGCTACGGCGCTGGGAAGGGAAAAAAAACCCCGACGTGAGAGCTAACAGAGGTTGAACCACAAGTTCTGCAGAGCTTCCACTTGGAGTAGAGTCCTAGGAGAGTGAAGAACCCAAGGCTTGGTCTTCTTGCCTCGAGCTCTTCTGGAAGCTCAGAAAAAGCAAAGAGGACAACAACCTCCAGGAGTTCCCTCTCTGAGCTCGCTTGGACCTCGGGGGGGTTCGGCGGTCAGGAGGGATTTGACACTTGGTTTGTTCCTTCAAAGTGGAGCAGAGGAGGTGCCACATCAGTCTGAGAAGGAACTTCTGCCCAGTGAGGGGGACAGAGCACTGGAAGGGGCTGCTCAGGGAGGTTGTGGAGTCTCCTTAGAACCTACCTGGCCGTGTTCCCGTGCGACTGGCTCTAGGGGATCCTGCTGTGGCAGGGGGATGGCACTGGATGATCTTTTGAGGTCCCTCCCGATCCCTAAAGCTCTGTGGCTTCACGTGGTGGTTGGATCCAGCGAAGGATCCACAGGAGTTAAGGCACCTTTAAGTGCAGGTAACGTGGGTGACTCTGCTTGGGCTGTTGGAGAGTGAAAGGAGAGCTGAAGGGATAGAAAGTTCTCTGAAGCTGAGCAGAAGAACCAGTTCCTTGAGGTGACTAGTCCTGGGATATAGCTGGAGCACTTGAGGCCATGGCCTAGAGGTTAAGGAGCTGTTGGGATGAGGGCTGGGCTTGATGTTCCTGAAGGTCTTTTCCAGCCAGGATGATTCTGTATGGTCTAGGGGTTCAGGAGATGTAGGGATGAGGGCTGGACATGATGATCATGGAGGTCTTCTCCAGCCAGGATGATTCTGTATGGTCTAGGAGTTAGGAGGATGTAGGGATGAGGGCTGGACATGATGATCATGGAGATCTTTTCCAACCAGGATGACCCTGATACTCCCAGGGTCCCTGTGTGACGTGGTCTAGGGGATCCTTGGTCTAGGGGATCCTTGGTCTAGGGGATCCATGGTCTAGGGGATCCTTGGTCTAGGGGATCCTTGGTCTAGGGGATCCTTGGTCTAGGGGATCCTTGGTCTAGGGGATCCTTGGTCTAGGGGATCGGACTAGATGGTCTTTCAAGGTCCCTTCCAATCCCTAATGATTCTAGAGAATAATCCCATCCCTCCCACCGAAGAGGATCCTCCAACCCCTTGGAGTCATTCAGGTGGGATCTACAACCACCGCCAGCGCAGCTTTGGCCCTGGTTGCCCGTTCTGCCTGCCCCTCGCTTGCCGCTTGCTTGCTTGCCGCTCGGTGCCTTCCCCGGCTTCGCTCACCGGTCGCGGTGACGGACCGGTCACCAGATGACCGCCTCCATCCTAGCACAGCTCCTCCGCTTGACCCCTCGCCAAGGGTTGCCGTTGCGTGCAGGCCTGGCGAGCAGCTCTTGAAGGGCCCTCCTTCCTCCATCACCACCCTCGCCGTGGGGTTTGCACGTAGCTGGCCCAGCTCCCCCCCAGGAGCGGCCGAGCCACCGCTCCGCCGCGCATCGGGCGCCACAGCGAACGGAACCCTTGCGCAGCCCCGGCCCGAGGTGTAGAGCCTGTTGTAAGACGCCAAGGTTGTGTCCTCCCGTGCCCCCCAAACCTACTAAAGTGTTTTCTTCTTTTTAGTCCAAGTGGTAAGAAGTTCAGAAGCAAGCCTCAGTTGGCGCGATACCTGGGGAACACTGTTGATCTCAGCAGTTTTGACTTCCGAACGGGAAAGATGATGCCCAGTAAATTGCAGAAGAACAAACAGAGGCTAAGGAATGATTCTCTCAATCAAAATAAGGTTTGTTAGCAACTACCGTGTTCCAGGCTCCCCTGCCGACTGCCTTCCCCACCCCCTAGCTCCTGGAGGTGGCCAGCGGCGCTCGTGGGGCCGCACCTTGAGTACCGGGGGCGCCGCGGTCGCGGAAGGACTTGCAGGTGCTGGAGCGGGGCCAGAGAAGGGCAACGAGGCTGGGGAGAGGGCTGAGGGAGCTGGGGTTCTTGACTCTAGAGAAGAGGAGACCTTCTTGCTCTCTGCAGCTGCCTCAGAGGAGGTGGTAGCCAGGCTGCTGCTGGCCTCTGCTCCCAAATTCCTGACGATAGGATGAGGGGAAGTGGCCTCAAGTTGCATCAGGGGAGGTTTAGAGTGGATCTGAGGAAGAAGTTCTTTGCTGAGAGAGTGGTTGGGCACTGGAACAGATCCCATCCCTGGAGGACTTTAAAAACTGAGTAGCTAGAGCATGGAAGGGCAAGGTCTAGGGGTTAGGGAGATGTAGGGATGAAGGACTTGATGCTCCTGCAGGTCCTTTCCAGCCAGGATGGTTCTGTGTGGTCTAGGGGTTCAGGAGATGTAGGGATGAAGGACTTGATGCTCCTGCAGGTCCTTTCCAGCCAGGATGGTTCTGTGTGGTCTAGGGGTTCAGGAGATGTAGGGATGAAGGACTTGATGCTCCTGCAGGTCCTTTCCAGCCAGGATGGTTCTGTGTGGTCTAGGGGTTCAGGAGATGTAGGGATGAAGGACTTGATGCTCCTGCAGGTCCTTTCCAGCCAGGATGGTTCTGTGTGGTCTAGGGGTTCAGGAGATGTAGGGATGAAGGACTTGATGCTCCTGCAGGTCCTTTCCAGCCAGGATGGTTCTGTGTGGTCTAGGGGTTCAGGAGATGTAGGGATGAAGGACTTGATGCTCCTGCAGGTCCTTTCCAGCCAGGATGGTTCTGTGTGGTCTAGGGGTTCAGGAGATGTAGGGATGAAGGACTTGATGCTCCTGCAGGTCCTTTCCAGCCAGGATGGTTCTGTGTGGTCTAGGGGTTCAGGAGATGTAGGGATGAAGGACTTGATGCTCCTGCAGGTCCTTTCCAGCCAGGATGGTTCTGTGTGGTCTAGGGGTTCAGGAGATGTAGGGATGAAGGACTTGATGCTCCTGCAGGTCCTTTCCAGCCAGGATGGTTCTGTGTGGTCTAGGGGTTCAGGAGATGTAGGGATGAAGGACTTGATGCTCCTGCAGGTCCTTTCCAGCCAGGATGGTTCTGTGTGGTCTAGGGGTTCAGGAGATGTAGGGATGAAGGACTTGATGCTCCTGCAGGTCCTTTCCAGCCAGGATGGTTCTGTGTGGTCTAGGGGTTCAGGAGATGTAGGGATGAAGGACTTGATGCTCCTGCAGGTCCTTTCCAGCCAGGATGGTTCTGTGTGGTCTAGGGGTTCAGGAGATGTAGGGATGAAGGACTTGATGCTCCTGCAGGTCCTTTCCAGCCAGGATGGTTCTGTGTGGTCTAGGGGTTCAGGAGATGTAGGGATGAAGGACTTGATGCTCCTGCAGGTCCTTTCCAGCCAGGATGGTTCTGTGTGGTCTAGGGGTTCAGGAGATGTAGGGATGAAGGACTTGATGCTCCTGCAGGTCCTTTCCAGCCAGGATGGTTCTGTGTGGTCTAGGGGTTCAGGAGATGTAGGGATGAAGGACTTGATGCTCCTGCAGGTCCTTTCCAGCCAGGATGGTTCTGTGTGGTCTAGGGGTTCAGGAGATGTAGGGATGAAGGACTTGATGCTCCTGCAGGTCCTTTCCAGCCAGGATGGTTCTGTGTGGTCTAGGGGTTCAGGAGATGTAGGGATGAAGGACTTGATGCTCCTGCAGGTCCTTTCCAGCCAGGATGGTTCTGTGTGGTCTAGGGGTTCAGGAGATGTAGGGATGAAGGACTTGATGCTCCTGCAGGTGCCTGAGTGACTCTAGGATTCCATGAGTCCTGTGTGGAGCAGGCCCCCCTCAGACGTGTGATGTGTGGGGTTGGGTTTTGAGGGGCAGCAGACCCCGAGTTGCTAAGCTAGGAGGACTTCTCTGAAGGAGAAGCCCCCGTGCCCCCAGGAGCTGGCTTGCCACCAAGAACCTCCGTGCGTAGTCATGTCCCCGAGCGCTGGTCCCCCGGCCGGGAGCAGGCAGGGCCGTCGGCGCCGCGCGCAGCTCCGCTCACCTTCCTGCTGCGAGGTGGAACCGCTTCCCGGGGTGCTCTGTGGGCCAGGGGGGCACCTTGGACCTTTCTCCATCCCTCTGCTTGTTCTGAGGTGGGTCTGAGCTCACTTGTGAGTGCAGGTTTGCTCCCTGAGTCCAAGAGACCCTCCAGCTGAGGAGCAGTTAGGATTTCTAAGTGACTGAGCCCGTAGCTCCAGAGCTTCCAGGACCTTCTGTGCTCCCCCAGCAGGAGCTGAGATGGGATCTGTATAGCTCCAGAGCTTCCAGGACCTTCTGTGCTCCCCCAGTGGGAGCTGAGGTGGGATCTGTGTAGCTCCAGAGCTTCCAGGACCTTCTGTGCTCCCCCAGCGGGAGCTGAGATGGGATCTGTGTAGCTCCAGAGCTTCCAGGACCTTCTGTGCTCCCCCAGCAGGAGCTGAGATGGGATCTGTGTAGCACCAGAGCTTCCAGGACCTTCTGTGCTTCCCCAGCAGGAGCTGAGATGGGATCTCAGCCTGTTCCTGAAGTTCATCTCTTCTCCCACAGCCACCAACAAGGGTTGTGGTTGTCTCCCAGTTGGTCTCCCAGCTCTGCTACTGGGGGGAGGGCACCAAGGAGAGACTTGCTGGGGCAGGTCTGTGTGCAGACTCGCTCCTGGGCTGGTTGGGTTTGGACCACAGAGGTTGGAATTCCTTTGGCTCCCCTTCTGAACCCCCAAGCTGTATCCTCCTACCCCTCTGTCTTCTTTCCAGCACCTCTGGAGAGCTCTCTCTGCTGGGGTCATCAAGGAGGTGGTAGGTGGGGCCCAGAACCAGTAGCCACCACGCTCAAAGCAACTGGGAGGGCTTCTCTTGGGACTGCCTGGGTGGGACATCAGCAGAAGACCGATGTCCCGGTTGATCTCCCCTTTGCTGTGTGTGAACAGATCTGTGCTGCCTGGCTGTGGCTTTCTCTGGCTGCTTGTGGCCACCAAGCAGAAGGACTTGTGCCCTGTCGCCTCGCTGGTCCCAGCTGGATGAGACCCAGCAGCAGGGTGGGGATCGTCCCCGTGTGCTGGGCGCTGGGATGGGTCCAGAGGAGGGCGGCCGAGCTGGAGCTGCTCTGAGGAGCAGCTGAGGGAACGGAGTGGGGGTTGAGCTGGAGAGGAGGAGGTTCTGGGGAGACCTCCTCGCTCTCCACAGCTCCCTGAACTTCAGGAGGTCGGAGTGAGGTGCAGGTCAGTCTCCTGATGACAGGACCAGAGGAAGGGGCCTCTCGTTGTGCCAGGGGAGCTCTAGGTTGGGTATCAGGAACAATGTCTTCACCTAGAGGTTTATTAGCTGTTGGAACAGGCTGCTCCATGTCTAGAGGGGATGCAAAGCTGTGGAGATGTGGGGTGAGGGACACGGGTTAGCGGGGACCTGAGGCCACCCTTGGACTTGAGGAGCTTGAGGGTCTCAAGGCCACACTTGGCCTCGAGGAGCTTGAAGGTCTCAAGGCCACACTTGGACTTGAGGAGCTTGAAGGTCTTGAGGCCACACTTGGACTTGAGGAGCTTGAAGGTCTCAAGGCCACACTTGGACTTGAGGAGCTTGAAGGTCTTGAGGCCACACTTGGACTTGAGGAGCTTGGAGGTCTCAAGGCCACACTTGGACTTGAGGAGCTTGAAGGTCTCAAGGCCACACTTGGACTTGAGGAGCTTGAAGGTCTTGAGGTAGCACTTGGATTTGAGGAGCTTGAAGGTCTTGAGACCACAATTGGACTAGAGGAGCTTGAAGGTCTTGAGGTAGCACTTGGACTTGAGGAGCTTGAAGGTCTTGAGGCCAGACTTGGCCTCAAGGAGCTTGAAGGTCTTGAGGCCACAATTGGACTCAAGCAGCTTGAAGGTCTTGAGACCACAATTGGACTTGAGGAGCTTGAAGGTCTCGAGGCCACACTTAGACTCAAGGATCTTGGAGGTCTCTTCCAACCCAAATGACTCAATAATCACAGAACATTAGAGGCTGGAAGGGACCTCGAAGGACCATCCAGTCCAATCCCCCGGCCGCAGCAGGTTCCCCAGTCGCACGGGAGCTTTTCCAGGCAGGTTCGAAACGTCTCCTTCTTCCCAGAAGGACTCCAGGTAGGTTCTTGCCAGAACAAAGGAAGAACTCTCGTGTCCTTGGGAGCTGCTTGGGAAGTTCCTGCCCCAAGCCCTGTGGGCAAGTTGAAGACTTCCAGCTCCCTGTCTGCCTCAAACCCCCTTTTCATGAAGCTCTGGGGGTTCCCCCCGACGTCGCAGCGGGCGGCTCCTTCCAGAAGCAGCTGGTTCGTGTGTTTGACTAAAGGTTGGACTTTCCAAGCAGTTTGCTTCTTCCTGAGAAGGTAAAGACCCGTGAAACCAGTCGCATCCAGTGGTGTTGGACTGGGTGTGCTAGGGAAGGTGTCTAAGGAGAGCTCTTCCTCCCCCAGAGCCGCCTCTGAGCAGTAGAAGAGGGTGACTCCGGCGCTGGCTTTGGTTGATTCACTTCTCCCCCCTCTTTTCTCTCTCTCCTCTCTCTGAGCAGGGAAAGCCAGACCTCAACACGACGCTGCCCATCCGGCAGACGGCCTCCATCTTCAAGCAGCCGGTCACCAAGGTCACCAACCACCCCAGTAACAAGGTGCGGTCCGACCCGCAGCGGGTGACGGAGCAGCCCCGCCAGGTGAGACGCCAGCAGGGAGCTTCTTGAGAGACCCTCGTGCCCGTGGACCCAGGCTGTCCCAGTCTCTCTGCAGCATCTCCCTGCCCTCCAGCGGGTCCACGCTCTCTGCCAGGCTGCTCTCCAGCAGCCCCAGAGCCTCAGGTCTCTTGGACGTTGAGCTCTCAGACCCCTGGAACAGCTGCTCCTGGTTGTTCCTTCAGTCTCAGGAGGGAGCCTTCCTCTTGTAGCTGGTCCATCCATGGAGAACCCTCCAGTTCCTCAGAGGAGGCTCTAAGCCGCTGGTTGGCAGCTCCAGCAGCCTCAGCCCTTGTCTTCAGAGGTGCCAGCCTCTGCTGAGGAACCTCTTGGGGGAAGAAGTTGTTCCTAACATCCCACCTAACCCTCCTCTGGAGAACCTCTGCCCTGAGGAAGCTCTTGGGGGAAGAAGTTGTTCCTAACATCCCACCTAACCCTCCTCTGACCTACCTCAGGCTCTTCAATAAGACACAGGTTCAGAGGAGGAGTCTCCTGAGAACCCATCAAGGGTCAGGGAGCAGAACCTGATGGCAGAGCTGTGGAGACCAGTGCGTTTGGAGGGTAACTGGTTCCCTTCCAGCCAGCTGCAGCCCCTCAAGGCCAGGCTGGCTCCTCGTGGAGGTCTCCTCCTTATTCCCAAGGAGCCACCTCACGTTCTGCTCTGTTTCAGCTCTTCTGGGAGAAGAGGCTACAAGGCCTCAGCGCGTCCGATGTCAGCGAGCAGATCATCAAATCCATGGAGCTACCCAAGGGCCTTCAAGGTAGCGTGGTCCTTCCTCGCGGCT
This sequence comes from Rhinopomastus cyanomelas, assembly GCA_013400115.1. NCBI lineage: Eukaryota > Metazoa > Chordata > Aves > Bucerotiformes > Rhinopomastidae > Rhinopomastus > Rhinopomastus cyanomelas. Next base: position 55,900 of record VXBP01009045.1, read on the forward strand.
TCGTTCGAGTAGCTGCTTGCTAAGAACCTGGGAGACTGCTCTTCGGAAGCCTTGGTGGCAGCGGCTAGCGAAGGCGGGGTGGTGGCTCCTGACTCCCGCGCCGTCTGTGTTGCAGGGGTGGGCCCCGGGAACAACGACGACACCCTGCTGTCGGCCGTGGCCAGCGCCCTGCACACCAGCTCGGCGCCCATCACGGGGCAGCTCTCGGCCGCCGTCGAGAAGAACCCGGCCGTGTGGCTGAACACGTCGCAGCCCCTCTGCAAGGCCTTCATCGTCACGGACGACGACATCCGGTGAGGCCGGCCGGGGCTCCGGTGAGGCCGGCCGGGGCCCTGGCACGGCGGCCAGCCGCTTGCTTAACCCGGGAGCCCTCCTGGGGGTGATCAGGGAGGTCTCCTGTACCTGCTGCCTTGTTCCTCTCGAGATCACCCAGCCTGGCCCCCTTCTTCTGGGTGGTGGCCAGGTGGGTTTGGGCAGCTCTCCGGAGCAGGAGGCTCCTCAAGCTCTCTGGGCAGCCTCCAAGTCAGCTGGAGCCTCCCAGCTTCCAGTTTGTGCCTGTTATCCCGTTGCTGGGCACCACTGGGAGGAGTCTGGCTCCAGCCTCCTGCCCCTCATCCTTCAGCTAGCGATCAGATCTCACTCAGCCTCCTCTGCTCCAGCTCAGCAGCCCCAGGGCTCTCTCTCAGCCCCCTCCTCATCATTACAGACCCTCTCCAGGGGAAGGGAACCCCCTGGACCCCGTTCTGAGTTCACACAGAGACTGGAGAAGCCCGGCTCCTGCTTCAGGGAGGACTCTTCCTGCTGGGCTACCGTGAGGTTTGACCTTGGTGCCCCTTCTCCCCTCCTCTCCCGTCAGGAAACAAGAGGAGCGGGTGCAGCAGGTGCGAAAGAAACTGGAGGAAGCCCTCATGGCAGATATTCTGTCCCGAGCGGCCGACGCCACGAAGGATCTCGAGGTGGAGATGGATAATGGAGACGAAGTCTAAGCCAGGAATCAGGTGGGTCCTCCTGAACCCCCCCTCTTCCTCTTCTAGCCAGTAGCCCCCTAATATTCCTCCTCTAGACACAGGGAGAAGGTCCCCAGAGGGAGCCCTCCCCAGTGCCCAGTGCAGGGGGCGAATGATGCCCTTAGTCACTGGCCCCAGTCCTGGAGGGGAGCCCTCCCCAGTGCCCAGTGCAGGGGGCGAATGATGCCCTTAGTCACTGGCCCCAGTCCTGGAGGGGAGCCCTCCCCAGTGCCCAGTGCAGGGGGCGAATGTTGCCCTTAGTCACTGGCCCCAGTGCTGGGGAAGAGCCCAGTGCAGGGGGCGAATGATGTCCCCAGCCCTGCTGGCCACACTAGTACTGATCCAAACCAGGGTGCCACTGGCCTTCCGAGCCACCTGGGCACCCTGCTGGCTGCTGCTCAGCCAGTCATCCCCCAGTTCTCCCAGTTCCCTCCCTGCCAGGCTGCTCTCCAGCCCCTTGCCCCCAGCCCGTAGCCGCAGGGGGGGTTCCTCACCACCACCACCATCTTCTCTCTTTCCTCCCCAGGTCCTCGCGACTGACTTCTCCCAGGAGGAGCCTTTCCCCCTCCGTCCTTGGCCCTTCTCCCTGCCCCCCGAACAAACCCAAACCAGAGGCACTTTGCTCCTTCGGTCCTTCCCGAGGAAGAGCCAGACCCGAGCACATTTCTAGAGCTTCCTCCCAGCATTAACCGCCCGGCGCCGCGCGTCCCGAGGCTGCCCGGTCTGGAGCCGCCAACGTCCTCGGGACCGGCCGGGGCAGCCCCACGGCGACCTCGCTTCGCGTCCCACCACTTCCAAAGTCTCTCTTCCGTGGGACTCCCCGAGTCTCCCGACCTTCCAAGCTGAGCTTTTGGAACCCCGGGTTGCAAACCCTCCGGGAATCGTCTTCCTCAACCCCTCCCTCCCCTAATTATTTCTTCGAGGGGTTGATCTTGATTCCTTTTGATGTCTTTTTCCTGCAGGATCGTGTTGGGGTTGGTTTGGTTTTGTTTCCTGGGAAAAGATGGATCAGGAGAACCCAAAGGATTTGTTTTGTGACTCTGTATATAGAGCAGATTTTTATACCGACGGGGCCGGGGAAGGCGCCTTCTCCCCTCGTCGCTGGAGAGAGAAAATAAATGATTCTATTCCAAGCAGTCGGGATGAAAAACCTCCCGGGTCGTGGTGGTTTGAGGTCAGAAACGGACCCTGAAAGCACCTACAGGGGCCTTGGTGCTGCTTCCTCAGCTGTTCCTTCTGTTCCCACCTCCAGGAAGTCTCCTTCGGAGCAAAGAGCCCCAGACTGTGGGGTCGGAGACCCCTGTAGCTGAGAGTTGGGGTCGTAACGTGCGGCTGGAGGGACCCCGGTCGTCAGCAGTCTCTCTCCCCTCTTTAAAAAGAGGGTCAGACAGGGATTGTCCTGGAGAAATGGGACCATCCCTGGGGTTTCCTCATGGGAATCCTGCAGGATGAGGGGTCCATCCCAAGATCTCCCCCTGAGGGGGAATCCCCCGGCTGCCCCCCCTTTTCCGCAGCCCGTCTGTCATTTGGGCTCGGAGCCTCTAGGGGTCGCTGCAGCCCCAGCAATGAGCAAGCCGGTGGCCGGAGGGTGGAATCCAGGTGCCAGGATTTAATCGCCCAGGTGGTTTCCTCTTGGCAGCGGCAGCCCTGGGCCAACTCCCGGCGCCTTCCAGGGAGAATCAGGGAGCCCGAGGCAGCCAAGGACTGCTGCCACCACACAGCTCGCGCGATGCCCTCTGATTTTAGCGGCCAGGACGTTTCACAGCCCCCGGCCGAAGCCCAGAGGCTGGTTACAAGCGCTTGTCGTCCGCTGGTGGAGACGTGACGTGGACTTGCGGCAACGTCGCTCGAAGCCCGTAGCCTCTCCAGGCTTCCCCAGGTGTCTGAGACTGTTAAACATGGGTCTCCTCTGGAAATCTGACCAGGGATGCCGGAGTAGCTGGAGCACTTGAGGTCTAGGGGTTAGGGAGATGTAGGGCTGAGGGTTGGGCTTGATGCTCCTGGAGGCCTTCTCCAGCCAGGATGATTCTATATGATCTAGGAGCTGGGAAGATGTAGGGATGAGGGTTGGACTTGATGCTCCTGGAGGCCTTCTCCAGCCAGGATGATTCTATATGATCTAGGAGCTGGGAAGATGTAGGGATGAGGGTTGGACTTGATGCTCCTGGAGGCCTTCTCCAGCCAGGATGATTCTATATGATCTAGGAGCTGGGAAGATGTAGGGATGAGGGTTGGACTTGATGCTCCTGGAGGCCTTCTCCAGCCAGGATGATTCTATATGATCTAGGGGTTGGGGAGAGGTAGGGATGAGGGTTGGACTTGATGCTCCTGGAGCTCCCTTCCAGCCAGGATGATTCCATGATCCCATATACTAGAGACACAGACACACTCAGGGGTCTCCTCCATCCTCCATGTGAGGAGTTTTTCCTTCCCATTGCTGCAGCAGCTCCGGTTAACGCGTTGGGTCTCTGCCCAGTAGGAAGCTGCTGGCTCATTACCCGGCGCCGGGCGGTAATTACAGCCGGAGTCCAACCACTGCAAATATTGTCTTGATTCTTCTGGGGGCGGGAGAAGTCAAGAGATGGGCAAATGGACCTGGCGCCGAGCTGAGCCCGGTGGCCCTCAGTCATTTCTGGCACTGTAGAAACATCGTTTTGCAGCAGGTTTCTTCCCCCCCTCCCGTGGAGGAGACGGAGCCGCGGCTGCGGCGGGTTCCCAGTGAACTTGATGTCGTGTGAAATTCCAGCCGCGGGCGCTCGCATCGCTGACGGAAGAATCAGAGAAGGGATTTTCACACCCAGAAGGCAATTAACATCTAGATGCCCTGAGTCTGTTTTCCCTCTCGAAGACGTGAGACGCCCCAGTAGGCTCCTGGCGGGACCTGGACAGGCTGGAGAGCTGGGACCTGGACAGGCTGGAGACCCAGGTAGGGAGACACTGAATGAACTAGAACAAGGGCTGGCAGCTGGGCAAGAGCAACCCCGGGGACCAGAATTGGGGGGGACTGAGCTGCTGGAGAGCAGCGGAGGAGGAAGGGACATGGGGGAGCTGGTGGCCAGTAGGATGGCCAGTAGCCAGCAATGGGCCATGGTGGCCAAGAAGGCCAGTGGCATCCTGAGGTGGATCAGAAGTGGGGTGATTAAGCTACCAGGGGAGGGTTACGTTGGATGGTAGGAAGTCTCTCCCAGTAACACAACCCCCCTTCCCATTATGTCCCAGTTACCCAAATCTCTCCCCCAGTTCCTCCCAGTCAGCCCGTGCCCCGTCCCCAGTTCCCTCCCAGTGCCGCGCGCTGCCAGCCCCGGCTCGCTGCTGCCCTCCTGTGGCCACAGCCCCGCCACTGCAGCTTCAGCCGGTTCCAGCCGCAGTGATCGAGCGGCTCCGGGCAACTGGCCCCTTCCCGCAGCTCCAGCGGGGCCCGAGGGGGCCGAACGAGCCTGAGTCCTTCCCAGTGACTCCAGTCACCCTCCCAGTTCTGCCCAGCAACCCCGAGCCCTCTTCCAGTCTCTCCCATTGCTCTTAAATACCTCCACATCAACTTCAAATCCCCTCCCAGTAACTGTAAGTCCTTTCCCAGTCCCTCCCAGTAACACCAACCTTATTCCCATCTCTCCCAGTAACACTGAAGCTCTACCAAATAACCCCAGGCCTCCTCCCAGTCTATCCCACTAACACCCTCCCCATTACCTTCCAGGATCCATAAAGCCCTTCCCAATGCCTCCCAGTAACCCCAAACTCTCTTCCAGTCTCTCCCAGTAACAAGAAGCCAATTCTAAGTAACCCCATAACCAAAATTAAACCAAAACAAAGTTGTGACTAGATTTTAGGGGGTTGGAAGGGACCTCGAGAGATCATCCAGTCCCATCAGAGAATCCCAGAGCATTAGGGGTTGGAAGTGACCTCAGGAGACCACCTAGTCCAATCCCCCCACCACAGCAGGATCACCTATGGAATTGTTCAGGTTGGAGAAGACCTTCAAGCCCATCGAGTCCAACCATGAACCCAAGTGTCTCAAACAACTGCTAAACCTTGAGCTCCAGATCTCCACATCCAGGAATGGTGCTTCAACCCCCTCCCTGGGCAGCCTCTTCCAAGGCCTGATGACCCATCTTGAAGGACCGGCCAAACCTCCATCACCTTGGTGAGCTCTAGGAACAGGCTCAGTTGCTTTGTGCTTCACCTTGACGTCTCCGTTGGGATTTCCAGAGCCCGGTGGGCTGCTGCCAAAGTCACCTCCTCAGTGCCACTTGAGGTGCTGAGGGATCTGGTTTTGGGGTGAACGTGTAAGGTAGGGTGGGTGGTTGGATTTGATGACCCCAGGGGTCTTTTCCAACCAGTGATCCTGCGACATTGTTGGGTTTCAACGACTGCAAAGGTGTCTGGAGAGGAAGCCACGAGCTCTGAGAGCCGGGAAACGCAGCCTTTGCGCGTGTTGGAGTGCGTTCTTCTCCCCGTTGACCTCTTCCAGCTCTTGGGTTTCCAGAGGAGGATCAGCTTTTGGTCCAAAGGAAGCGGTTCCGTCTGAGAGCCTCCAGCAACCGAGACGAAGGGGGAAGGAACAACCCGTGACACCACAAGCGGTGTTTGCTCAGCTCCCGTCACAACAAAGCCCTCCCTGGGCACAGGCAAAGCCGGGGGCTGACGGTGAAGTTATGCAAATCCCCGTCCGCGCCGCGGAGCAGCTGCTCCCAACAACTGCTCCTGCTCAGAGCAGCTCAGAGCCACCTTCGCCGGCCCTCCCGGTGCGTTTGGCGCTAGGACGAGGCTGGTTTTGACAGGGCTGGCCCTGGTAGCGATCACACAGGCTGTTCTCCAGCCCCCTCCCTCTTCTTGGCGCTGTCGTTCTTCAAAAGATGAGCAGCCGAGCGCTCAGCAAGGGCGCGTCTCCCTCCATCTGTGAGCCAGCCGGCCCAGAGCCGTCGGCGTCATCGTCGGAAGCGCTCGGAAGAAGCAGCAGGGATATTGAAGAGGGTTGTCTGGACTTAGGGGAAGGGCGGGTGTCAGCGCGTCTCTCGTGAGGTATTTTCCATCCAGACATCCATCCTTTCTGCTATCCATCCATCCATCCACCCATCCATCCATCCAGACATCCTTCCATCCATCCAGACATCTTTCCATCCATCCATCTACCCTTCCACCCACCCATCCATCCAGACATCCTTCCATCCATTAATCCATCCAGACATCCATCCATCCACCCTTCCATCCATCCATCCACCCTTCCATCCATCCATCTCACTCAAGTGGGTTGAGTGAAGACAAGATGCTCAAGGGGAAGACACCCAAGAAGGAGACTGAGAAGATCTCAGAGTAAAGATGAAGGGCAGGAAGAAGAGGTTGTGTCTGGCCCTAATCAGAATCAACTGAATTCTAAATGAGAGAGGAAAACCCACCTTTTGTGGCCCCTCAGCTCCAGAAGGACACGGAGCTGCTGGAGAGAGCCCAGCGCAGAGCCACAGGGGTGATGGAGGGAGGGGAGCAGCTCCCTGATGAGGAAGGGCTGAGGGAGCTGGAGAACAGGAGCCTGGGGGGTGACCCCATGGGTGTTGATCAATATGGGTGTGAGGAGGATGGAGCCAGGCTCTGCTCAGGGGCACCCAGTGACAGGACAAGGGGTGATGGGTGTGAGCTGGAACAGAGGAGGTTCCACATCAATCTGAGAAGGAACTTGTTCCCTGTGAGGGTGCCAGAGCCCTGGCAGGGGCTGCCCAGGGGGTTGTGGAGTCTCCTTCTCTGGAGATGTTTCAAACCCACCTGGCCATGTCCCTGTGCGACCGGATCTCGGGGCTCCTGCTGGGGCAGGGGGATGGGGCTGGATGATCTTCCGAAGTCCCTTCCGACCCCCAGCGCTCCGTGACTCGGTGGCATTTGCTGACCAGCATCACTCTGGAGAGTTCCAAGGGAGGGATGTTTCTGACAGCATTTAGCAGCGACAGAAAGACCTGATCTGGAGCCGAGGCTGCTGCGCAGGATAAGCAAGAGCAGCGCCTTTGTGCTACGCGACAGTGATGCTCCGCTGCGACGTGCGCCGCATCGCTTGGCTTCCTCTCCCATTAAAATGCTGCAGAGGAAGCCCGGCTTGAGCTTTTCTTTCCCTTTTTGGAAGGAGCTGAGCTCCGTGTTGTTCCAACAGATGGGTCTTTGAATCCACCGGAGACCCTCCTCGGCTGCGGGAGGGCCGCTTGCACTTTGTTCTGAGGCACCTCCCGTGAACGTGGCGGCCGGGTGGCGGGGGGCTGGTCGTGGCTTCAGCTCCCAGCCCTCCAAGCCCCCGGGAAAACACTTCCAAGCTCTGAAGACCTCTGAAGGAGGGACAGCTGCTGTTGGGAGATGACAGGATGGCGCGAGGCGACACAAACACGGAGGTTTCGGAGCTTATTTACAGCCTGGTGTCTGGAGGACCCGAGTTTCCCTTTTGATGTCTTTACTCCCTTATTCATCCCTGCTGTAGATCTCGGGGCGTTTGCAGCTTGATTTGTCTCGCTGGTGCCGCGGCGAGAGGCGTGAACAGATGCACAGACCCGAGTGGGTCTGGTGCTCCACGGAAGAAGCCGTAAAATCAAGCAGAGTGAGGATGACAGGGGCTTCTTGTCCCCCAAAATGGATAAATTCCATCCTTACGTGGCTTTGAATGTCAGCAAACCAGTGCTGAGACCTGAGCTCAGCTCCATTCAGGTTGATCTCAACAAACCAGTTCCAAGATCTGAGCTCAGCTCCCTTCAGGTTGATCTCAACAAACCAGTTCCAAGACCCGTTCTGAGCTCAGCTCCATTCAGGTTGATCCCCTCAAACCAGTTCCAAGACCCATTCTGAGCTCAGCTCCCTTCAGGTTGATCCCCTCAAACCAGTTCCAAGACCCGTTCTGAGCTCAGCTCCCTTCAGGTTGATCTCAACAAACCAGTTCCAAGATCTGAGCTCAGCTCCATTCAGCTTGATCCCCTCAAACCAGTTCCAAGATCTGAGCTCAGCTCCCTTCAGGTTGATCTCAACAAACCAGTTCCAAGACCTGAGCTCAGCTCCATTCAGCTTGATCTCAACAAACCAGTTCCAAGACCTGTTCTGAGCTCAGCTCCATTCAGGTTGATCCCCTCAAACCAGTTCCAAGACCTGAGCTCAGCTCCCTTCAGGTTGATCTCAACAAACCAGTTCCAAGATCTGAGCTCAGCTCCCTCCAGCTTGGCTCTTCCTGAGTTGGGATCTCCCTTCCTGTTGGCCAGCTGGGATTTCCAGAGACTTCTTCCTTCGGGTTCCATCAGCTTCCTACGAAAAGATCTGCAAAAACAGGCCGTCTGACGCCGATTCAGAGCCGCTTCTCGTGCCCTTCACATTCAGAAGCCAAAGCAGCCATGGCAGCTCCTTGATTTATTCCGTTCACCTCCGGCTTAATAAATCTTGATGATTTCTCTCGTTATCCGGAGGTTTTTTTCCTGCTAATAAATGGGTTTGTAAGGCCCCCTGAGATTTTTATTCCGCGGGAAGCTGTATATCTTCAGCACGTCACGCTCACATTAAGGCTGTAAAAAGCCAGAGTCCTTTCCTTGTTCATTTACTCATCCATCGTCACGTTGGGTGGACTAGATGATCTCCAGTGGTCCTGTCCAACCCCACCCATCCAGTGATCACCAACCCACCGGTGAATGTCCCCCCTGGCTCAGATGATGTGTTTAGACATGAAATAGAGATCGCGACGGCAGGAGAAGCACGAGGCAGGGATTGTAAAAGCAGGAGGCCACTCGAGGGAACCGTCGAGGATGAATGGGAACGGCTCTTGGAAGAACCTGGATGCATTTGGCAGGGGAGCCAGCTGTCATCAAGAGGGATTGATAATTGGAGGTTGTGTTCTCTTCACCACCCGAGAAAATCAGCCGCTTCCATCCAGCCTCTGACAAACGTGTCCCAGGTAGGCAATTCCGACCCCAAATCGCCGCTAACTCGCCGCCGATTCGTGCTCCCTGTTTAGTTTCTCATCATCATTTATCCTCTTCCCCATCTTTCAACTTGATTTTCATGGTTTGATCCTTTTCTACTCCAGTACCTCCACTCAACGCTCAGCTTTGCCCTGGGAGAGCCCAATCCTGGCTGATGGCACCGGGAACTCAACCCTTCAACCCGCTTTGTGCCGAAGAAAGGGAAGAGGAAAGGTCCAGGGATCTTTCTTAACGAGGTCGTGACTCTGCTTGAGCCAAGAGGTTGGGGTAAGGGAATTCTAGGAGCATTACACACGGCCGGGGCCACGGTCTAAACAAGCGAAACCCGATGTCACGTCAAAGGAGCGACTAAATGATCGGTTCAAACTGTGTTTAGGAGAAAACTCAGCAACAAAGGTCGTTTTTGATAAAGAAAAAGACAGATGCTGCTTCTTTTCATGGATGGGTGAAAAATAGGAGGTGGATGGTAACACCAGAATCAAAAGATCAGGCTCTGGAAGTGGAATCGGAGAGACAGAGGGGATGTTCTTCTTTGGAAACCACTAAAACTCTCCTGAAGACCATTGAAATCCCCCTGAAGACCATTAAAACTCTTCTGAAGACCATTAAAACTTCCCTGAAGACAAAGATAATTCTGAAGACCACTGAATCTCCCCTGAAGAGCATTGACTCTCCCCCAAAGACCATTATGACCCCCTGAAGACCATTAAAACTTCCCTGAAAACCATTAGAATTCCCCTGAAGACCACAAAAATACCATGAAGACCATAAAATTCCCCTGAAGACCATGAAAATTCTCCTGAAGACCATTGAATCTCCCCTGAAGACCATTATGACCCCCCTGAAGACCATAAAACTCCCCTGAAGACCAATAAAAATCCCATGAAGACCGAAAACTCTCCTGAAGACCATGAAAATTCTCCTGAAGACCATTGAATCTCCCCTGAAGACCATTATGACCCCCCTGAAGACCATAAAACTCTCCTGAAGACCATGAAAATTCTCCTGAAGACCATTAAATCTTCCCTGAAGACCACTGAATCTCTCCTGAAGACCGTTACAACCTCCCTGAAGACCATAAAACTCCCCTGAAGACCATTACGACCCCCCCTGAAGACCATAAAACTCCCCTGAAGACCATTACGACCCCCCTGGAGACCAGAAAATTCTGCTGAAGACCATTGCAGGTCCCCTGAAGACCACTAAAACTCCCCTGGGTGACATCCCAAGCAATCTGAGCTGATTTTCCCTGCATTGAGTAGACCTCTGATTCTAATCCTGTGTAAGGAAGTTGGACTAGTTGACCTCTGGAGGTCCCTTCCAGCCTAGAACACTCCGTGATTCTGTGAGGGAAGAGGTGAAAGATCTCTCTGGTCCACGCGAAGAGAAGCACTGAAGGACCAGCATCAACGATGAAGAAAACAACAGACCTGTTGGCAGCCTGTTTGCTTGGGGGACGTTTTCTCCCCCAGCAGTGGATCTGTCCTCCTGAATTATTTACTCAGCGCGAAGGCCGGCGCTCAGCAAACTTTGCTGAGGGACATTGCTTTCAATTAATCATTTATAATCAAAGCAGTTTGTCTTCAAGGGGAAGGAATCGATGCCATCGATGCGGTTAACCGCCCCTGGCTGGGTTGGGTGCTCCCTGCCGCGGTCAGGTCTCTCCTCGGCACTGCCCAGCTCCGGAGCGGACCCGGCGCCTCCTGACAGCACCGTCGGCTGCTAGATAAATGGGCTGCTGAGCAAGATGGGCTGAAAAGCATCTCAGAAGCTGATTTATGGCTCCACTTTGGTTCCCAAATGGTGTTGAAGTGACCACAGAGACACAGGACGTTAGGGGTTGGAAGGGACCTTGAAAGATCATCCAGTCCCATCCCCCTGACACAGCAGGATCCCCTAGATCCAGTCACACAGGAACATGGCCAGGAGGGTTTGAAATGTCTCCAGAGGAGGCTCCACAACCCCCCTGGGCAGCTCCTGCCAGGGCTCTGAGAAGAAGGTCCTTCTCAGATTGATGTGGAACCTCCTGTGCTCCAGCTCACACCCGCTGCCCCTTGTCCTGGGTGCCCCTGAGCAGAGCCTGGCTCCATCCTCCTCACACCCACCCTTCATATATTGATCAACATCCATGGGGTCACCCCTCAGGCTCCTTTTCTCCCAGCTCCAGAGCCCCTTGTCTGTGGCTCCACACTGGACTGTGGCTCTGTGCTTGATGGGTGGATGGATGAAAGGATAGTTGGGTGGATGGATGGATGGGTGAATGGATGGATGGATGGATGAATGGATGGATGGATGGATGGAAGGATGTCTGGAAGGATGTCTGGAAGGATGGAGGCTGGCTGGCCTGCTGGATATCTGAACATCTATCTGTCTGTCTCTCTGGCTGGGTATCTGGATGCCTGCTTGGACAGGTGGATGTCTGGAGGTCTGCCTGGATCAAAGGCACCTGATGCTTGTTTCCCAAGCCCCTGACCAACGCCCAGGACACAGGTAGTTTAACACCTGTTGGAGTCACAAACGGGGCGTNGAAAATTCTCCTGAAGACCATTAAATCTTCCCTGAAGACCACTGAATCTCTCCTGAAGACCGTTACAACCTCCCTGAAGACCATAAAACTCCCCTGAAGACCATTACGACCCCCCCTGAAGACCATAAAACTCCCCTGAAGACCATTACGACCCCCCTGGAGACCAGAAAATTCTGCTGAAGACCATTGCAGGTCCCCTGAAGACCACTAAAACTCCCCTGGGTGACATCCCAAGCAATCTGAGCTGATTTTCCCTGCATTGAGTAGACCTCTGATTCTAATCCTGTGTAAGGAAGTTGGACTAGTTGACCTCTGGAGGTCCCTTCCAGCCTAGAACACTCCATGATTCTGTGAGGGAAGAGGTGAAAGATCTCTCTGGTCCATGCGAAGAGAAGCACTGAAGGACCAGCATCAACGATGAAGAAAACAACAGACCTGTTGGCAGCCTGTTTGCTTGGGGGACGTTTTCTCCCCCAGCAGTGGATCTGTCCTCCTGAATTATTTACTCAGCGCGAAGGCCGGCGCTCAGCAAACTTTGCTGAGGGACATTGCTTTCAATTAATCATTTATAATCAAAGCAGTTTGTCTTCAAGGGGAAGGAATCGATGCCATCGATGCGGTTAACCGCCCCTGGCTGGGTTGGGTGCTCCCTGCCGCGGTCAGGTCTCTCCTCGGCACTGCCCAGCTCCGGAGCGGACCCGGCGCCTCCTGACAGCACCGTCGGCTGCTAGATAAATGGGCTGCTGAGCAAGATGGGCTGAAAAGCATCTCAGAAGCTGATTTATGGCTCCACTTTGGTTCCCAAATGGTGTTGAAGTGACCACAGAGACACAGGACGTTAGGGGTTGGAAGGGACCTTGAAAGATCATCCAGTCCCATCCCCCTGACACAGCAGGATCCCCTAGATCCAGTCACACAGGAACATGGCCAGGAGGGTTTGAAATGTCTCCAGAGGAGGCTCCACAACCCCCCTGGGCAGCTCCTGCCAGGGCTCTGAGAAGAAGGTCCTTCTCAGATTGATGTGGAACCTCCTGTGCTCCAGCTCACACCCGCTGCCCCTTGTCCTGGGTGCCCCTGAGCAGAGCCTGGCTCCATCCTCCTCACACCCACCCTTCATATATTGATCAACATCCATGGGGTCACCCCTCAGGCTCCTTTTCTCCCAGCTCCAGAGCCCCTTGTCTGTGGCTCCACACTGGACTGTGGCTCTGTGCTTGATGGGTGGATGGATGAAAGGATAGTTGGGTGGATGGATGGATGGGTGAATGGATGGATGGATGGATGAATGGATGGATGGATGGATGGATGGATGGCTGGAAGGATGTCTGGAAGGATGGAAGATGGCTGGCCTGCTGGATATCTGAACATCTATCTGTCTGTCTCTCTGGCTGGGTATCTGGATGCCTGCTTGGACAGGTGGATGTCTGGAGGTCTGCCTGGATCAAAGGCACCTGATGCTTGTTTCCCAAGCCCCTGACCAACGCCCAGGACACAGGTAGTTTAACACCTGTTGGAGTCACAAACGGGGCGTTTAGGATAACGACAGTGGTCTCCAAAGAGAATTAAATTAGTTGGTTCCGCGCTGCGATCGGCGCCGGCTCCCGTTAGGGTGATTCATACCAGCATCCTTTCCCATCACTGTGTGCAGCCCGGTGTTAACCCCTGTCGCTCAGGCCACCACTCTGGCATCTTCTTCATGACCTGCAGCTCCTCATCTCCAAACCTGCCAGTTCCTTCTGCAGAACAGCTCAACCGAGCGACCGCCACCGTCTGCCTTTCCCCAGACCTGCTCTCCATAATAATAGGGAATGTCCCTTCTAACACTGACTGACTGTATGACTTGGTCTTGGGTGGTCCTGCTGTGGCAGAGGGATTGGACTGGATGATCTTTCGAGGGCCCTTCCAACCCCTAAAGATTCTATGATGCTAAGATACTCACAGCAGATGTGCCGAAGTCTTGACGAGAGCCTCACACCGGGTGTTTCATTTCTCAAGCCTCCTGCATGAATCTCCATCGACTCACCAGTCGTTCCCATCGATTCACCAATCGTTCCCATCAATTCACCAACCATCTCCTTCGATTGACCAATCATCTCCTTCGATTGACCAATCATCTCCTTCGATGGACCGATCATTTCTATTGATCCTTCTTCCTGACACCTTACAGCTGCCTTTGTTTTGGAAGTTCAAGGGGGGGGGGTTTGGTCTTCTTTTGTCTTCTCTTCTATTGTTCATCATTTATGACTTGCTCTAGGTGATCCTGCTCTGGCAGGGGGATGGACTTGAAGGTCTCTTCCACCCATAAAAACTACCCTGTGCCTCGAAATCACGGTGTCTTGAAACCAGTGAGCCCGAATCTCCTCGTGACTCTAGCTCTGAGGTCCTAACTACTCAACGGAATCACCTTGGCCTCCATCAGAGTAATAAGCTGCTGCAATCAAGCTAATGGAATCCAGGCTGACTCATCACAACCTCCTGTAGATTAATAAAAATATTAATCAGCTTTATTAGAACAAGAAGGGGCTGCACTGATTAACTCCCTTCGCAGAGAGTCCGATCCACCTCCCAGCTCGACGCCTGCTTTCAGCAGAAGGCACTAAGTAATGGATGAGGTACCTCCGGAGAGAAACGACCGCAAAGAGTCTTGGAGATGAAAACATTCAGTAGCCTCAAGGCTCCACGTGGGTTTTTTTCAGTGCTGAGGAAAATCTGAACTAAAGGAGGAGAGAAATTCATGGTTAATTAACCTGGCACCTTTAATAAATGGGATGGTCCATGAGGTGAGGTCATGGAGACACCAGGAGAAGTGGTGGAGACCACCATGGGAAGTTCCTCATTCGGCTCAGACATGTGCAATGGAACTGGTGGTGAGATGGGGGTGGAGATGCTAAATCCCTGGGTGTTTCCAGCTGGATTCCCCCCCAGGTCCTTCTGCTGGAAGGCTGAGGGCTGCTAGAGCTCTTCTAGCTTCCTCCTCCAGCCTCGCGGAGGATGCGTCTTGCTGCCGGCGATAAAACTCTCCAGTAGCAACCCACCCCTCCAATAAATTGTGAATCCTCCTCTCTTCTGAGGCTGGGAGGAAGTAGCAGGGTTGACTCCTGACTTGCAGACGTGAAAGCGGTGGGAGATTCACGACGGTTTGTGATTTCAGGACATGGTTTGTGGTCAACGGTTGTAGGGCAGAAGGTTGGGCTTGACGTAGAGGGGCTGGTGCTGGTCTAGTCTCAAATAACTACTGATGGGACAGGGGGAAATGGCCTCAGGTTGTGTCAGGGGAGGTTTAGATGGGATCTGAGGAAGAAGTTCTTTGCTGAGAGAGTGGTTGGGCACTGGAACAGGCTGCCCAGGGAGTCCCCATCCCTGGAGGGGTTTAAAAAGCAAGTAGCTGGAGCACTTGAGGCTGTGGTCTGTGGGTTGGGGAGCTGTTGGGCTGAGGGCTGGACTTGATGATCCTGGAGCTCCTTCCCAGCCAGGATGATTCTATTAGCTCAACACCTCGTGGTGTCGTGATGGGTGAAGACGCAACCTGTGACCCCAAACCGCTGCGCCGGGACCGGGAGCCGATCAAAAGCAAAACCATTACACCCAGTATCTGCTTCACCTTCCCACCTCAGTTCTCTTCTTCACTCAGAGCTGGTGAAGCCTCTGGTACTTGGAGGCTGAAGAATGGCCACAGCGCTGCTGTTCACTAGAAGAGAAACTCGCTGACAGGTCGTTCATCACCGCCTCGGCCAAGCTCGATGCCGCTTTGACCGATGCTCAGGCTCCCACCGAGAAGGAAGCCCCCTCCAGCCCTTCATCCTTCACTGCAGATGACGTTGCTGAGCAACGGCGGCCACTAGAAGAATGGAAGAGCTTGAGATAACAGTTGCTCCAGCTCAAAACAGAGTCAACTTCAGTGCTGTCGAGGGCTCTGGGCAGCTCCTCAGCTTCCAAAGGTGGCAACTCTCCGTAGAGGAGGGAAGTCAGGCAGAGTTTTGTAGCCTGAGAAGCTGCTGTCACTCCGTGGAGGTGATCAAACACTGCTGCTGCTTCATCTTTTGTGAAGCCTCCTCCCTGCTTCTGGGAGTTCCCAGAGCTGGGGACGTCTGCAGCTGGCACCGACAGGCTGAAAAACATGGGGATGGTTTTAGTTTCTTATTCGATGGGGTTGGTTTGGTTTGTAGCCTAAGACATGTCGAGTGTCTGAGGCTCTCAGAGCTTCGTGCAGCAGGAGCAGTCAAGGCTTCTCGGATGCTCTTCAAGAGCCGCCCTCGAGGCTCTGCGCTTCCACCCCACAGCAGGAGAACTTGGTGATGGGAAGATGCTCTGGACCTCCACCTGAATCCTTGGGAAAGAGCAGGAAATCCCCATTTCTTTCTGATCTCAGCCTTCCCCTGCCTGGAGGCTGAAGGATCAACAGCAGACACCTGCAGGAAGAGGACATCCCTGCTCCTGTGCGACTGGATCGAGGGGATCCTGCTGTGGTGGGGGGATTGGACTGGATGGTCTTTCAAGGTCCCTCCCATCCCTAATGTTGTGGGATTCTGTGATCCTTCTGGGAGGGCTTCAGCTGGAGAAGAGAAATGGATCTGGAGAGACCTTTAAGTGCTTGAAGGGGGCTAGAAGAAAGGTACAGAGGGACCTCTATCAGGGAGGGTAGCGATGGGTCAAGGGTGGTGCTTTGAAACGACAAGAGCTTCAGACTGGAGAGAAGGAAGAGGGTGGTGAGAGCCTGGCTCAGGTTGCCCGGAGAGATGAGAGAAGCCCCATCCCTGGCACCATGTAATGCCTTCTCCTCTATTTCATGTCAGCACGAAGGTCTGCAGCCACTCCTGAACGCGTCCCCGTGCTTCCTTACCGGGGAGCGTCAATTCCTCGCGGCTCTGAAGTTGAATAGGTGCTGGCTAATGAGTTATTGATCCTTTGATTGAGAGCAGA
This sequence comes from Rhinopomastus cyanomelas, assembly GCA_013400115.1. NCBI lineage: Eukaryota > Metazoa > Chordata > Aves > Bucerotiformes > Rhinopomastidae > Rhinopomastus > Rhinopomastus cyanomelas. The sequence goes on from VXBP01009045.1 coordinate 72,282, forward strand.
GGGCTTGAGGAGACTGATAGGGTGGAAGGAGAAGCTGTTAACTGCCAAATCCACACAGTCATCACTCATGGATTAGCAAAGTTCAGGCAGTCTGAACGTCCTGCTGGGTCATCTCTTCTGCTGACGGTGTTCTGCGGGGAAATGGGGCCAGAAAGAGGGGGTTTTGGCTACCACTGTCTAAAATCACAGCATCACCAAACATCAGGGATTGGAAGGGGCTCTCTCCAGTAGCTCCGTGTCCTTCTGGAACTGAGGGGCCCACAGGTGGACACAACATTCCAGCTGTGGTCTCACCAGGGGAGAGTAGAGGGGGAGAACAACCTCTCTCCATCTACTAAGCACCCTCCTCGTGATCCAGCCCAGGATGCCCTTGGCCTTCTTGGCCACCAGGGCCCATTTCTGACTCCTGGCCATCCTGCTGGCCACCAGCACCCCCAGGTCTCCTTCTCCTCTGCTGCTGAGTAGAGGGGGACAAGAACCTCTCTCCATCTGCTAACCACCCCCCTTCTGATTCCAATCAATATTTTACATGGATCTGCTTTGCACGGAACCCGCCGGCTCAGGTTTGGAGCAGAGAGGGTTGAAAATCCTTTGAGGAAGAAGAAACCCTCTGTGTTTGTTCAGTTGCCTGAGGCTGCTGGAAATGTTGCTTCCAAGACTTATCAGCAACATCCAATTAATATGTTGAGTCCCATAATGGCTGTTTAAGGGAACTGATCCCTAATTCTCATGCACGTTGGGTCTTCCCTTCCCTTTGAAGGGCTGGTTGATAGGAAACAGCTCTGTGAACTAGTTTCAAGCCAGAATTACCTCCAGGTATTAGATGTTTTGAGTCAGGTGTTGAAATATAAAACCCTTCCGTGACAACTCTGTGCAGGGATTTCTTAAGAGGAGCGAAGAACAGGGGTGAGAAGGAAGACTGAGCTCAGCCCTGAAAGGATTCTCCGCCAGGAGAAATGATTCTTAGTCAATACCAGGAGACAAGGTTCAGGGAAGAGACCCCCAATGTTGAGGGAAGAGACCCCCAACGTTGAGGGAAGAGACCCCCAACGTTGAGGGAAGAACCCCCAACGTTGAGGGTCTCTCCTTTGGGAGAATCACAGAACATTAGGGATTGGAAAGGACCTCAAAAGACCATCCAGTCCAGTCCCCCTGACACAGCAGGATCCCCTAGAGCCAGTCACACAGGAACAGGGCCAGGCTCCTGAAGAACTGGTTGCTTGGAACAGCCAAAGGAAGGGCTTTCAGGAGCCAGTGCTCTCCTGGCCACAGGCTGCACCCCGAAGTTTTCATCAGCCAAACTACTTTCCAGGAGGAGGGAAGGAGTATTTCCCAACAGGGACACCTCCCCTTCAGGCTGCAGCCAGCTGGACCACACGGGACACAGTGTTTCCCACCATCTCCCCAGTGGGCCAGGCAGCAGCAAGGCAGTTAGCCAGCCCTTCAGGCTCTCAGCAGCCCCTGCCTGTAGCTGCCCTGCTGCAAAGGGACCAGTCCTGCCCCAGAAGCCCTTCTTGCTTTGCTCTCCACAGCACAAGCCCCATCTTCACCTGCCATTTCAGGCCCTGGCTGCAGAAGGAACATTGACCTTGGCACTGCCCCCAGGGGAAGGGCCCCCCTGCCAGCTCACAGCCCAGGGGAGCAGAGAGCAGGTTCAGCCAGCCCCAGAGCAGACTCACTCCTGAACAACCCCATGATCACCAAGCCCTCTACTGCCTGGCCTTTCCGAGAGGGCTCCCTTTTATCAGGTGGCTGCAGTGAGGGGCCTAGTTGGGGTCAGATGATGGTGCTGATATCAGGACCCAGCAGGGCTCCTTGGCCTTGGCAGAGGCCTTGCAGTGAGGGGCCTAATTGGGGTTGGCTGATGGTGCTGATATCAGGGCCCAGCAGGGCTCCTTGGCCTTGGCAGAGGCCCCACCAGGCCTTGCTAGGCCTCTCCAGGCCCCGCTAGGCCTCTCCAGGCTTCGCCAGGCCCCGCTAGGCCCCACCAGGCTTCGCCAGGCCCTGCTAGGCCTCAGTTGCTTGTGCTGGGCCCTGAGCTCGGTGCTTTTGGCGGGAAAGCCTGTTCTCCCCTGAGCTTCGCTTTTTCTCCTGCTGTGGGTAACCCTGGATCCGAGGAACCTCTGCCAGCCCTGGGTGAGTTTCTTTCCCTTTGCCCTTCCCCACAGGCTGGGGTCCTCTCCCTGTAGCTGTGCCACTTCCCCTAAACATCCTCTGTTTGGTGAACTTGTTCATATTGATCATTTCTCGGCTGCCCTGAGCCGATCGAAGCTCCACGCAGTCCTTTTCCCTCCACCAGCAGCCCCAGTGCCCCTGAGGGTTTTGGGGTTTTGGGATGTGTCTTGTGTTGAGAAGCAGCTCTTGTCTTTTCAGAAGGCCTCATGTGTGAACATGACCTTCACAGGTCTCCCATGTTGGTTCTGGGTTTAAAATCTCTCTTGATTAACTGAGCAGGTGACATGGAAGCATCAGGCTGAGGTTGTAAAGGGGTTTGTGAAGACATAGAGATGTGGGACGAGGAGCAGCAGTTAGTGAGGACCTGGGAATGGTTGGTCTTGGTGAACTTCAGTGGTTTTTCCAGTTAAAACAATTTTGAGATCCTCCTTTGAGTCTGAAGCAGCTGTTTGAACTCAGTGGGACTGAACTGGATTAATCTTGATGCCATTTAGCTCAGAATCTTGGTCTAAATCCAGATTATTCTTGGATTAGCCCAGATTCAGCTCATTCTACACATCAGTAGCCATAGCTGGGTTGGGCTGAAGACTGGAGGGGCCTTAACAGCCCTGAGTGGCCCCCTCAGGTGCCTCCTCAGTGCTGAAGCAGTTTGCAGAGGGAGCTGGCAGCCTCTTGATGGTGGATGCTCCTTGTGGAAGGTCTTTGCTGTTGGAAGGAGCTCTTCAGCTCTTACAGTCTGAGTTTCCAGCTCTGCAGGACACGGGATAAATTGGCTTAGGGTAAGGAATTGGCTTATGCAGGTCTCATGTATTTGCCCTGATGGTTTTTGCCTGGCTGGGGTAGTCCATGGGCTGCGGGTGATGGCTCTGGCGTTGAGGTTTTGGGTTGGTGTGTTTGCTGTTGTGTCCTAGGTGAGCAGGTTTACAATTGCAGCAGTCTAGCAGAAAAGGACCTGGGGGTTCTAACTGACAGGCTGCTGAATCTGAGCCAGTAGTGTGCCCAGGTGGCCAAGAAGGCCAGTGGCACCCTGCCCTGGATTAGAAACTGTGCCCCCAGCAGGAGTAGGCAGGTGATTGTCACCCTGTACTCGGCACTGGTGAGGCTGTACCTTGAGTACTGGGTCCAGTTTGGGGCACCTCAGTACAAGGGGGATGTGGAGGTGCTGGAGCGAGGGCAGAGGTGGGCAACAAAGCTGGGGAAGGGCCTGGAGAATCAATCTGATGGGGAGAGATGGAGCTGTTTAGTTTGAGGAAGAGGAGGCTGAGGGGAGACCTCATTGCTCTCTACAACTATCTGAGAGGACACTGCAGAGATGCTGGTGCTGGGCTCTGCTCACAGGTCAGTAGTGACAGAAGCAGAGGGAAGGGGTTTAAGCTTCAACTGGGGAGGGTCAGACTGGCCATCAGGAAGAGATTCTTCCTGGAGAGAGTGGGCAGGCCCTGGACTGGGCTGCCCATGGTGGTAGTTGAGTTCCCATCCCTGGATGAGTTGAAAAGTTTCTTAGATGTGGTGTTGGGGGATCTGATTTAGAGGTGACCTAAACCAGATTAGAGTCAGTGGTTGGATTTGATGATCTCAAGGGTCTTTTCCAATCTGAGTGATTCTGTGAATGTTCTATCTCAGATGCAGCCCCTTCTGCTCATCAGTGGCCATGGTGGGGTTGGGTTCCTTCACTGGAGACATTTCAAATCCACCTGGATATGTTCCTATGTGACTTGGTCTAGGTGATCCTGCTCTGGCAGGGGGGTTGGACTGGATGATCTTTCAAGTTTAGGGTGGTGGGACCCTCAGCTGAAGCTCATCTGCCTGATACAGGGGAGGCTGGGGGTGGTGGGACCCTCAGCTGAAGCTCATCTG
>VXBP01009045.1:84889-95246 GCA_013400115.1 Rhinopomastus cyanomelas
CTCAATGGAGCCAGGGTGTGCGCCCGGTACATCCATAGGATGGGAGAGTGTTTGGGGGTGGTTAGGACCTCTGGAGATCATCTAGTCCAACCCCCTCAATGGAGCCCGGGTGTCCCCCTGGTACATCACCAGGATGAGAGTGTGGTAGGGGTTGGAAAGGACCTCTCTGGAGATCATCTAGTCCAACCCCCTTCGCTGGAGCCCGGGTGTCCCCCTGGTACATCACCAGGATGAGAGTGTGGTAGGGGTTGGGACCTCTGGAGATCATCTAGTCCAACCCCCTCAATGGAGCCCGGGTGTCCCCCTGGTACATCACCAGTATGAGACTGTGGTAGGGGTTGGAAGGGACCTCTCTGGAGACCATCTAGTCCAACCAATCATCTAGTGGGGAGATGCTGGGACACCAGCCCTCAAGAACCCACCCCTCCATCTCAGAGCTTTGGGTGCTGTCAGCATGAGGCCACCAAGCAGAGCCCATCAGCACCCAAGTCAGGGTCGCCCCCACACCAGCAGCTCTAGATCCCCACGAGAAGCTGCTGTCCCATGGGTGCTACTGCCACCCTGCTCAGCTTCTCCTGCAGCAGATCATCCAGACAGGTTCTGGATGTCTCCAACATGAGCCTCTACCATCTCCTAGAGCAGTTCCGATGATCCCAACCTCCGGGAGGGAAGCTCCCTATGACCCTCTCACACCAACACACTCCCCTAGGCCGCCGCCACCGAAGCCCCCGGCCGGCCAGAGCCCGTTTGTATCAAAACTTGATTTATTAAACCAAAGACTGCACCATCGCAAGAACATGTCTATAAAAAAAGGAGCCTGTTCTACAGTGCATTACAAAACCCCTCGTCCTTCCTCCCCACCCGCCCCCGTTTTCGGGTGTCTTCCGCTCGGGTTCTCCTCCCCGGAGCGACGTCGAGGAATTTCTTTCCCCTTTTTAAGCCCTAAATGTCTCCCCCCACCCCTTCTCTTGACCCTTGGGTATTGCGGGCGCTACTCCACGGCGCGACGCTAGAGGCTCAAAACGGCCCCTCTTAGGGCTTCCTGGGACGATGAAACATCTTGGAGTTTGCAGAGACACGGGGGCACGTGACGGCTGTAGTGGGCCCCGCGTCTACCAGCTAGGGGGTGAAGGTGGTCTTGCAATGCCCTTGACGTAGGGTTTGCTGGCGCCGGGATGTGGGGTTCGCGGGTTGGAGACGGTGCGATGGGGAGGGGATGGATGACCCCAACGTGATGCGATGGGGTGGGGATGGATGACCTTGACGTGGTATGATGGGGTGGGCAGGGGATGGATGACCCCAACACGATGCGATGGGGTGGGGAGGGGATGGATGACCTTGACATGATGTGATGGGGCGGGGATTGATGACCTTGACATGGTGTGATGGGGTGGGGAAGGGATGGATGAGCCTGATACAGTCCAATGGGNTCCCCTCTAAAGAATAAATTAAATATTACTTATAAAAAAGGAGACCCCCCCTCCCTTCCCGCCCCACCCTGCCCCCCAACAAAACCTGCCCCCTATCCCAAACGCGCCGGCGATTTGCGACCGTAGGAACCGCCGAGGTGGGTTTGTACAAGAATAAAAAGAGCATCATCGGTCCTTCTCCCGCCCAACCCACCGGCACGGCCGCGGTCTTGGGGCGCTGGGATCGTGGGCTCCGGTCACGACAGGCCGGAGTGAGGGTGGGTTCCATGTCTTTTGGCTGAGAGTGTTTTCATTTAAAAAAATCAAATAAATTAAAAAATAGGGCCTGGAGCCTCTGAGAATCCAGTTTGATACCAGTTGGACACTAGAGAATCCAGTTGGATGTCAGAGAATCCAGTTGGTCAGCACAGAATCCAGTTGGGACAGCAGAGAATCTAGCTGGACACTAGAGAATCCAGTTGGATGTCAGAGAATCCAGTTTGATACCAGAGAGAATCCAGTTGGATGTTAGAGAAACCAGTTGGACAGCAGAGAATCCAGTTGGATGCTGGAGAATCCAGTTGGATGACAGAGAATCTATCTGGATGCCAGAGAATCCAGCTGAAGAGCAGAGAACCCAGTTGGATGCCGAAGAACCCAGCTGGATGCCAGAGAATCCAGTTGGACACCAGAGATCTAGATGGACACCAGAGAATCCAGTTGGACACGAGCAAATCCAGTTGGACACCAGAGAATCCAGCTGGACACATCGGAGGACACAAAGCAGAGAGGAAAAAGTCAACCTTTGTCCATCCAGCTTCCAGGTATCTCAAGAACGAGGTGGAAGGAGACAGGGATTTACGGAGCGACTCGAGGCCGCTGCAGATCTTGGTGCTGGTGCGGCTGCTGGCTCATGGATTTGTAGGGTTCGGTGTTAGGCGGCAGCTAGGAGAAGACATCCCGGCAAGGAGCTGCAGCAGGAGTCAACCCATCAGCTCTGAGTGTAGAAGAGACCCCGCCGATGCTCCCTAAGGCCCCCAGTGCCTGGTGTCTCCCGCAAGGAGGGAATGGGGTCAACCACACCATGGTCCTCCCAGAGCCAGTTTGCTCTTGGAAGGGTTTGGTGCAAAGATGCTCCTCTAAAACAACTAAGGGGTTGGACTAGATGCTCTCCAGAGGTCCCTTCCAACCTCCATCGGGACATGGACAAACTCAAGGAATCCTGCAGTTGTTCAGGTTGGAGGTGGCCCTGGAGCCCAAGTCCAACCATGAAGCCATCGCTAAACCACGGTGTGAAGCTCCAGAGCTCCATCACTCTGAAAGGGCGTTGGAACGGTCCTTGGAATCACCCGTGGGAAGGTCTAAGGGTTCAAGCATCTCCCTGGAGGGAGATCCTTCGGAACAGTAGGGATAGGAGCTCCTCTTTCTACTCAAAGGAAGGCTGAGGGACATCTCCTCGGGCTAACGCCAGCCCAACCTAGGGGAGATGATGGGGCTGTGATGACCTGGATTCAAACCCAATACACCAAGCAGCTTGGGAGCGCTCGGGAGTGATTAGAGGGAACAACGTAGCTTCATGGATCTCAAGTGAAACGGTCGGTTCCTACCGGGTTCTTTGGGACGGGAGCGAGGAGCAGCTCTGACCTCTGCCTCCTGCTCCAGCAGCATCGGTCTCCGCAGCGGGCGGCGGGGGAGCTGCCTTCATTCCCTGTATCCTACGTGTGCGGGAGCGATTTCACAGGCTCAAACAGCTGAGCTGGGGCTTTTCAGGGAGGCAAATCCCTCCGTGAAGGTTTAGGCTTGCAAATCCTTCCCGCGCCGCCGCTCTCGAGAAGCGGCTTTCCCGAGGAGCGGAGTGAATTGAGTACCAAGAGGTTTGGAAAGGAGCACAAACACACTCGAGTCCCTAATGAGGCGTTGGCATCCCTCCTCGACATCCCATTTGCCTCCTCCGGCTCGCCGAGGCCGTCAGTGAAAATGATGCCTTCCGTTGCGGCGCCGCTTGAGTCGACGCGGAGCCTCGCGTGCCATTACCCGGCTAACAGAGGGGGCGATGGGGTTGTGAAGATCCCAACCTTTCCCGCGGAGAACGATGACCCACTCGAGCTTGAAATCAAAGGCTGAGCGGAACGGAGTCGCTCAGCGGAAACTCCCTCCTCCTTGGGGCTCCCTGGCGGTGATTCAGCTGCGACGACAGCGGGATGCGGAATGGGAACCCCTCAGCCTCGTCACGCCTCTTCCAACACTCTTACTTCACTTTCTTCGCATCCCTGGTTCTCTCTTTGCCCTCCCCGGGAGGATCCTCAAGCGCCGGCCCGACGACGTTGTTTTGCCTCTTCGGTTTGTGCTGCTGGGAAAGCTGGTGGGTTTTTGGGTTGGGGAGGCGGCGGCGAGTTACTGGCTCTGGGTGGTTTTATTCTAGTCAGTAGTTCGTGTGTTGGATCTTCATTTAAAAAACAAACATCTCCCCAACGAGTGACTCAACGACACTTGTCCCCTTAAGGGCTTCCAAAGATAACTTGGCATGAGGTAAGACTAGACCTAGACAAAGAGCTACGAACCTCTACGGAGTAAAACATGAGTTAGTCCCGACAACGTGAGCTCTACGAAGACTAGCAGTAGATCAGCGGGAGCGACGCGGTGGCCGCGGCTCTCGCCGCCGTCGGTGGCCTCTCCGCGCTTTGGATCTACGGGTCGGGTAGCGTTTCCGTCGCTACTCGCTCCTCACTCCTCGGAGGACTTTGCAGGGGGTCTTCCTTGCGCTGAAGACGTGGGAACAAGGTGACTGCACGGGGTTGGTGGAGGTGGGTGGTGTGAAAGCCTGGTTACGCTGCCGTGCTCCGCGCTCATCAGCGCCGCGTCGAGAGCGGTTAGAAGGCTGAGCCTGTGATCGCGTTGAGCTGCTTCATTAGCCCCTCCAAACTGGCCATCTGTTCGCTCAGATCATCCTGCTCGTAAACCTGGGAGGGAGGTGGAAAGCAGAGGTGACCGCGTTAGACGTTAACGGCCCTTCCCTGGGTCCCCGTTTCCCCGGCTTCCATCCCGATTAGTTAATGTTTGACAGCACCAACCGCTCCGTTAACGTCCAAGCCCAGGGCAGGAAGTCATCTCAGCCCTTAACAACCGCTCTTTGGGGTAGGAGCAGCGGAGAAAAACCTACAGTTACCACTGACCTCAACAAACACCAAGAGGAAGGATCTTCCAACCTACAGTTACCGAACACTTGGAACCAGTGACCTCAACAAACACCAAGAGGAAGGATCTTCCAACCTACAGTTACCTAACACTTGGAACCACTGACCTCAACAAACACCAAGAGGAAGGATCTTCCAACCTACAGTTACCTAACACTTGGAACCAGTGACCTCAACAAACACCAAGAGGAAGGATCTTCCAACCTACAGTTACCTAACACTTGGAACCAGTGACCTCAACAAACACCAAGAGCAAGAGGAAGGATCTTCCAACCTACAGTTACCGAACACTTGGAACCACTGACCTCAACAACCACCAAGAGGAAGGATCTTCCAACCTACAGTTACCTAACACTTGGAACCACTGACCTCGACAAACACCAAGAGCAAGAGGAAGGCTCTTCCAACCCCCTCCCTGGAGCCATCCCAGGTCTGACTGCACCCTGGGGCTCTGAGCAACCTGCTCTCCTTGCTCCCTGCAAGGGGTTGGACTGGATGAGCTCTGAAGGCCCCTTCATCCCAAACCTGCTTTGTTGGTTTTATGATCCTCAGCTTCCAGACCCTGAGAGGTTCCTCAGACTCTTAAGTGGCTCTGCACCGGTAAAAGATCTGCCAGCGCTGCCTAAGCCTCTGAAACAAATTCTCCTGGGCAAGCAGATGAGAAGAGCTGATAGCCAACATCCATTTAATAGATTTCCTCTTCTTCCCCCCTTAATATTCCTCCTCGTCCGCACTGTTTCATCTCCGGGATCACCCGAGACGCTTCTCTTAAATAGGAGGGAGAAGATTATTCTAATTCCACCGTCCGTTCGGTTTCACTTATCTCCCTCCATGTTATTTCCCCCCCCCCATTATCTGTGGACGCAGGTTTCCTGCCCCAAACGATTTGCTTCTCTTATCACACCTCTCCCTCCCTCCTCCTCTTCGCGGGCTGCTCGGGAGAGGCTGCGCGCGTCGTCCCGTGGGGACGCGATCGCTCGCTCCTCCGCTCTATCTCACACCCAAAGCGTTTCAACTCAACAAATTGAAACCCAATAAAGTTTAGACTCAAGAAAGTTCAGACTCAAGAAAGTTTCAACTCAAGTGTAGACTCAATATAGTTTAAACTCAACGAAGTTTAAACTCAGTAAATTCTAAACTCAATGAAGTCGAAACTCAATGAGGTTTAAAGTCAACAACGTTTAGACTCAACCAAGTAGAGGTGGCCAAGTTTTCCCGACTCGTAGCCCTTTGCTCCCGGTTTGTGGACGCCTCAGCTAAGAGGGAGGGATGGGTATCACCGAATGAACGCGGGGAGCGGGGACTGGAGACTCTTAACGGCCAACGGGGGCTGCGTCTTGCCGGGTCTTACATTGGTGGAGTCCTCGGGCTGCTTGTGCCCCTCTTCTGCGACCTCCGGGGCTGTGGGCACCGACACGGGGAGCAGCGGGGACCTGGCTTTTCCTGCCAAGCCAAGGGAGGCTGTTTTGACCTGAGCCTTGGGGAGGTTGGGCCCTGGAGGAAGAAGAAGAAACAAAAGGGCCGTTTGTAGGGGGTGAATTAGGGCAACTGCATTCACCAGGTGGGCCAGTGAATAAAAACGACTCCCCAGACCCCACCCCGGGGAAGTCACGAGACATGAACTGCACCTTCGCTTCTCCTGGGCTTTCAGAAACACTTCAGGTTCAGCATTTTTCATACTAATGAATTTTAATATCAATTATTTAATGTTCCTAATAACACTTAATGATTAATATTAGTGTGTTGGAAGTTCTCAATGTTTATTTTTCATACCTTTCTTTTTCCTGTGTCATTTTTAATGCCCATCTTGTCCTTTGCTATTTCTTTCCGTCTTCTCTCTAACAGCTGCACTGTCTTTGAAAGACTTTGAGTTTTTACCACCAGTTTCTTTAAATTTTTTACTATTTAAAAATTCAAATATTCTTTAAAAAAATTCTAAAAAAATTTTAAATGTTTACCATTTCAACATTTAAAAATTTCTAAAATGATTTTAATTTTTACGATTTGTCTAAAAAGTCTTTTTAAAAATTCTAAATAATTACCTAAGTTTTTACTATTTAAGAATTTAAAATTTTAATGTCTAAAATTATTTGAATATTTCCTATTTAAAAGTCTAAAAGTTATTTTTAAAAATTCTAAAAAAGTATTTGTTTTTATTACTAAAAAATTTAAAATTTTAAAAATGTCCAAAATTATTTGAATTTTTACTATTTAAAAGTCTAAAAAATTGTTTAAATTTTTACTACTTAAAAATGTAAAATTTCAAAAAGCCTAAATTTATAAGTCTGAAAATTCTTAAAAAAAATCTAAAAAATTGTTTTTACTATTAAAAAATGTAAAATTTTAAAAAGTGCAAAATGATTTGAATTTTTACTATTTAAAAGTCTAAAAAATTGTTTAAATTTTTACTACTTAAAAATGTAAAATTTCAAAAAGCCTAAATTTATAAGTCTGAAAATTCTTAAAAAAAATCTAAAAAATTGTTTTTACTATTAAAAAATGTAAAATTTTAAAAAGTGCAAAATGATTTGAATTTTTACTATTTAAAAGTCTAAAAAATTGTTTAAATTTTTACTACTTAAAAATGTAAAATTTCAAAAAGCCTAAATTTATAAGTCTGAAAATTCTTAAAAAAAATCTAAAAAATTGTTTTTACTATTAAAAAATGTAAAATTTTAAAAATGTCCAAAATGACTTGAAGTTTTACAATTCAAGTCTAAAAATTCTTTTAAAAAATTCTTTAAAAATTGTTTACATTTTTACTACTTAAAAATTTAAAAATTATTTTAAAAGTTCTAAATTTATTTGAATTTTTAAAATGTAAAAATGTAGTCTTTTAAATTTTAGAAAAATGTAGAATTTTTACTGTTTAAAAATAAATTATTCCTGATTTAATGCCAATCCACTTTTTAAGATGAACTGAATTTTAAATTTGACTTTATGTGTTTCTTGCTTTTCCTTTTCACTGCTTATTTCCTTTCATGGACCTTCAGAACGTTGAGACTATGAATCTCTCACTGTCCACAGGAACAGTCTCATGTGCAATGACCTTCAGGCAGAGACGACGATGACGGAGCAGAAGAGAGAGCAAAACCCTCTCGAAACGGAGCCTCTCCACGTGAGAAGCTACGGTGAAGAGCCGTGAGACAACAGCAAGAGCCGCTCCGGAAGGTTCAGGGTCACCGGCAACGCCTGGTCAGCGACGGCTCTGCACATCCTAAGGCTCAACACAAGCTACAGAGATCCTCACGGAGAGACCTTCACGCTGCTGGCTCAGTGGCTAAAGGATGAGAAGGACCTTCTGCGCCGCGAGGGTGACAGAGCACTGGAACGGGCCGCCCAAGGTGGGTTGCGGAGGCTCCTTCGCGGAGACGTTTCAAACCTGCCTGGATGTGTCCTAGCGCGACAGGATCTAGGGGATCCTGCTGTGGGATGAACTTTCAAGGTCCCTTCCAATCCCTGGTGTTGTGTGACCTTCACCCTTCCAGCTCAACGGCTACAAAATTTCTGGCCCGTCCTCCTGCCTCTGAGACGCCGCCGTCATCCCACAGATCCAATCCTTTCCACTTCTCAACTGAAAACCCCAACTCCACTGCAACACTGGAAGGGAAAAGCACAGGGACCCCCAAACGAGCCCCAGCTCTCCCAACCAGAGCGCAGGATGAGCTCTCAAACTATTTCCTTTCTTCGTTGGGTTTTTCAGCGGCCGCTGGCACCGGAACCATTTAATTCCCGGCGCTCCCGGAGCTTGCTGCTCTCGTTAATCCCCTCAACCCCGTGGCTAAACCCATGTTCTCCCAGCCCTACCTCATTAATCGCAGTAATTGGACTTAAAGACCCCCCTTTGCCGCACAAAGACAGATGTTCCCTCCTGGATATCGTTAATGAGACCATGAGTAGGATGTGCGGCTTGTTCACCTCTTTTTTCGTTGCCCTGTAGCTCTGGAATCATCACTGAAATGAAGCTGGGATGAAAATTCCCCTTCATTTCCTTAAATTCACCTTGCTTTCCTTAATTTCCCCTTATTTCCCTCAAATCCTCTTTATTTTCCTCAACTTTTCCTTCTTTTCCTCAAATTCTACTTATTTTCCTTAAATCCTTGTTTTCCATAAATCTTACCTTTGTGAAATTCTCTTTCTTCCCCCAAGTTTTCTTTCTATTCCTTAAATTCCCATTACTTTCCTTAATTTCCCTTTATTTCCCTCAAATTCTCCTTATTTTCCTCAATTTTTCCTTGTTTCCCTCAAATTCCCTTTATTTTCCTCAAATCCTCTTTATCTTCCCCAAATTCTCATTTTCCTCAAATTCTCCTTATTTTCCTGAAAGTCCCCTTATTTCTCTCAAATTCTCTTATTTTCCTCATTTTTTCCTTATTTTCCTCAAATTCTCACTATTTTCTTCAAATTCTCTTTATATTCCTCAAATTCTCATTTTCCTTAAATTCTTACTTTCCTTAAATTGTTAATTTCCTTAAATTCTTATTTTCCTCAAATTCTCATTTTCCTTAACTTCTTCTTACACTTCATTTTCCTTAATTTCTCCTTATTTTCATAAATTCCCCTTATTTTCCTCAAATTCTCCTTATTTTCCTCAAATTCTCCTTATTTTCCTCAAATTCTCCATATTTTCCTCAAATTCTCCATATTTTCCTCAAATTCTCNTAATTCAAATTTAAATTTAATTCATTAATGTAAATTAAATTCATACATTTATTTAAATCATAAATTTATTTAAATTTAAATTAAATGAATAAATTTATGTAAACGTAAATTAATCCATTAATTTAATTATTTCATTAGTGACTAATGATTCCCAATTGTAATTATGATTTGGATTCTTTTTCAATGATCATTTCAATTCTTTTAACCTTGAAGTCTTCCTCCCCATCTCCAGCATCGACCCAAACCCAGCGGCCACCAAGGAACCTTCTCACGCGGCAGCACCCTGAAAACCAGACCCTGCCACCAGCCCAGCCCAGTGCCGCCATACTGGGGAGACTGGAGACCGTCCCGCAGCCATCTCACTCAGCACTTGGTTCCATGACCTGAAGCCTCATCCGGACGATGGTCCCAAAGCCGCATCCCGACCCTCCCCGCTCCCCAACCGGCCGCGCGACACCTCCTGAAGGTACCGGGCCGGGAGCTTCCCCGCGGCCGAGCGCAGGGCTCCCCGTACCCGTCTGAGCCAGTAGCGGCGTGTAGGGGACTTTGGGTTCTATTGCACTCATGGGGGGAGGTAGCAAGGGGTTGGCGAAGCTGCGCAGCGGGTGCGTGGGGCGGACGCAGGCGGTGGGGATGGTCCTGCTCGGGGCGTCCTCGCCGCCGCCGGGGTGCTCGGCTTGGCTCTGCGGGAGCAGGGCTGGCTGCTGCGGCGCCGGGCTCTCGGTGACGGCGGCTACGAGAAATCAGAGAGCGGTTAGTGGCTGTTTGCGGCTCGTTCGGGTCAGAGCCTCCGCTGGGCAACCAGAGCCGTCCCACCTACCCCAGAGCGGCTCCAGCGCTCGAAACATCGGCCTTCAGGACAAAACCACCCCCCACCACTCTTTTGCTCTCTCGTCCTATTTTTTCCCTCTATTTCCCCCCCTATTTTCCCCACTTTCTCTCTACTTGTCCCCTTTTTCTCTTCTATTGTTTCAATTTCTCCCTTTCTCTCTATTCTGCCCCTTTCTAGTTCCCCCTTCCTTCTACTTCCCCCCCCAATTTTTCTGTGTTTTCCACCTTCTCTTTTCCCCATCTCCCCCCCCCCACTTTTTC
>VXBP01009045.1:95937-205797 GCA_013400115.1 Rhinopomastus cyanomelas
TGTCACCATCCCTGGAGGTGTTTAAGGAACGAGTGGACGCGGCACTTGGGGATATGGTCTAGCGGTTAGACACGAGGAGAAAGGTTGGACTTGATGACCCTGGAGGTCCTTTCCAGCCATGATGATTCTATGATCTACTACAAAGAGATCTGCCCAGTCCAGCCAGCTCCTCCAGTCCAACCCCCTTGCAGGGACATCCCCAACCAGGGCAGGTTGCTCAGAGCCCCCCAAGGTCCAGCGTGACCTGGGATGGTTCCAGGGATGAGGCTCCTCACAGGTCTCTGGGCTCCCTGGGTCAGTCTCACCCCCCTCAGCATCAACCTCTTCTTTCTCTCCAGTCTGAATCTCCCTCTTCCAGTTTAACCATCACCCCCCAGTCCTGGCACAGAACTGTCACAGGACTGGAAGGGACCTCAAAGATCACCCAGTCCAATCCCCCTGCCACAGCAGGATCCCCCAGACCAAGACCCCATCTTATTTCCAGGCACTTGAAGAGCAAAAGGAGGAGAGAACCACTCGACTGACTTCGTCCTGCTCCAAAGGTCCTGTCCACGGAGAGCGTCGGGAAGGGCACCGGCCGCAAGGTGAACTGGGGGTGGGGGTATCCGCAGGTGGGCGACGGCAGGATCCCGGGGTACTGGGCACTTTCTAGCGTCGGCACCGGGATGGCGCTGACCACGGCTACGGTGGAAAGAGAGAGAGAGAGCGAGAGCTTAAAGAGGGGTCTGTAGGGGGTCAGGAGAAGGAGAAACAAGCAAAGGACACAACAGATGAACTTTTGGGGTCCCTTCCATTCAGGCTGGAGAAGACCCCTGGGATCATCGAGTCCAACCTTCAACCCTACTCTAGAAGGTCACCCCTAAACTAGATCCACCCCCAACACGACAGAATCATCCTGGTTGGAAAAGACTCTTGGGATCAACGAGTTCGACCTTCAACCCTACTCTAGGTCACCCCTAAACCAGATCCTTCCAACACTACAGAGTCATCCTGGTTGCAAAAGGCTCTTGGGATCATCAAGTCCAACCTTCAACCCTACTCTACAAGATCACCCTGAAACCAGATCCCCCCAACATGATAGAATCATTCAGGTTGGAAAAGACCCCTGGGATCATCGAGCTGAACCATCAATATTCAGCCAGCTTTAGGTTAGGGAAGACCTTTGAGACCATCAAGTCCAACCATCAACCCAACTCTACTCCACAAACGACGTCCTGAAGCTCCCGGTCTGAGCACATCCACCCTCGATGAGCGGCTGACGACAGCACCGAGCAAACCTCCAAGTTCTCTGTAGCTCTTCGGAGACACTTGGCAAGAGTCATTAAAGTTCTGCAAAGCTCAGCGAGACGCAGCGAGTCCGGGCTCGTCGGCCAGGAGGTTTGGCTCCATCAGCACCTTTCACACCGTGAGGCTGCACAATCAGCGCTGCGAGCTGGAGGAGACGTCGTTAAAACCTCTTCTGGCTCCTCCGGCGGCCGTCACGCTGAGCGGCAACGCGGGCCACCTGCCCAAGGTCACCGAGACGATGCTTCACGACCGCCTCGGAAGCGGTGTGGAGGCGAAGAGAGGTCATCACAGGACGTGGGCAGAGCCTGGCTCCATCCTCTTGACACCTGCCCTTCACTTATTGATCAACATCCACGGGGTCACCCCTCAGGCTCCTTTTTGACCAGCTCAAGGGAGCCAGGTCCCTCAGCAGGGAGACGCTCCCCTCCCTCCATCATCGCTGTGGCTCGAAACGCACTCAAGACCCACCTCTTCCACTCACCAGCACGTTGAGGTTCACTGAAGGCTGGTGAACACTGAGGAGGGGGAGGAGGAGCACTCAAAGAGGCAGAAGGTCTCAGCAGGGTCTCCCCTTCAGCTGCTGCAGCCAGAACTTCCTCGTCTGAGGGGACGGATCTGCCACCAGACTTTGGAAAGAGTCTCGTGTCCGTTTCTAACCGGTTTATCGTCCCCGTAAGCTGCCGGCGGGTGCTGCTGCGTCTCAAATGCAGAGGAACACCGTTCAATCGGGGACGTGCTGCTTCCACTGTCTCTCTCTATCAATATTAAGGGCAAATCCAGCTGCTGACGGGCCCTGACAGCACAGATTTGTCGTCATCTCGGCTCGGAACTGCGGAGATTGAGTGCCGACGCCGGCTTGGCCGCGGCGCCTCTACGCCGAGAGCGGCCCCGATGAATAGTCACCTTGTCTGATCGTTTCAGAGCCCGGCAGCTGCCGCCTCCGAAGAGATGAAGGAGTGGAACCCGGAGCAGCCGGTTGCTCTTTAATGGGATTCGATAAACAGGGGCATCCTTCAGCGGCGGCGTTATCAATCTGCTCCATAAAGCTGCCGCGGGAGACGCCGCGGCCCATCGCAGGGCTGGAAATTCACAGGCTGAACTGAACTCAGACAACTCCACAGCTCAGCATCACCTGGGTTGGCTGTTCTTGATGGCCGGGAGCGAGCAGTGGGCTCTGGTGGCCAAGAAGGGGTCGGTACTGGGACCAGTCCTGTTCAGTCTGCTCAGTGATGGCTTGGATGAGGGAACAGAGAGCTCTGTTGGCAAGTTGGCTGCTGGCACCAAGCTGGGAACAGTGGCTGACACCCTAGCAGGCTGCTGCCATCCAGCAGTGACACTGGGTTATACTGGGCTATAATGGACAGAGCGGAGAGCTGGGCAGGGAGACAGTGAATGAAGTAGACCAAGGGCAGGGGAGAGGCTGGTGGCTGGGCAAGAACAGCCCCAGGGACCAGGGTAGGTGGGGACAGAGCTGCTGGTGGAGAGGAGGATGAACACGAGCCAGCAGTGGGTCCTGGTGGCCAGGAAGGCCAGTGGATCCTGAGGTGGATCAGAATGGAGGTGCTGTGGCAGGGGGACTGGACTGGATGGATCTTCCAAGGTCCTTTCCCATCCCTCACGCCCTGTGATGCTGTGATTTACAGCTCCTATCGCTCCACCGAGCGAAGGAGCCCTACGGACTCTACTCCTTCTCCCCAACCCGCAGCTACCGACGATCGCGCGGAGCCTGAAGACTGCCCGAGCTGATATTTAACAACCTTCCTTTCACCTCAGGAACCACAACGCCGCTGCCTCCATCTACTGAATCGCTCTCCGCTGACAATCTCTCCTGGCGTCAGGCACACAGCGAGAGAAATTAATTAAAAGCATCTCATCTGACAAAGGCTGCGCTTTATCTTCGGCGGGGAGAGGGAAGACAACGCAGAGCCCAGCTGCATTCAGCAGAGCTCAGGCTGCACAAATGAGACTCTTATCAAGCTGAGCTTCATTATTTGCAAACAGCCGTCATGTGCTGTCGCCGCCGATTAGACGGGGGAGCACGGGAAGTGGAAATAAACACAAGGAAAGGACTTCATGCCTCCACCTGCAGCAGGTGGAAAAATCCCCTGAGAGGTGCTGGAATGAGTTTTTACTTGTAACTGTAGAGCGGCGCCGACTTGAGGTCGATTTGACGCCAACCTGACGTTGATTTGACGTCAACTTGACATGGATTTGATGTTGACTTTGGCATCAACTTGGTGCTGATTTGACATTGACCTGACACTGACTTGACGTCGACTTAGTGTTGATCTGACGTTGAACTGACACCGATTTGACATTGACTTGATGTTGACTTTGGCGTCAACTTGACGTTGATTTGACGTCGACTTGACGTCAGTTCAACATTGATCTGATGTTGATTTGGTATCGACTTGACGTTGGTTTGATGTCACTTGACGTTGGGATCGACTTGACATTGACTTGAGGTCGACTTGAAATTGACTTGACCTCAACTTGATGTTGATTTGATGTCAGCTCGGCGTTGATTTGATGTCACTTGATGTTGACGTCGATTTGACATTGACTTGACGTCCACTTGACGTCGACTTGACCTCCACTTGATGTTGATTTGACATCAACTTGACGCCGACTTGACGTTCATTTGATGCTGACAGTGACCTGATGCTGATTTGAGACTGACTTGACGTCAACTCAACGCTGCCTTGAAGTTGACTTGGCATCATCTTGGCAGCAACTCAACATGGAACTGACACTGATTTGATGTCAATTTGCCATTGACTTGACGTTGATGCGACGTCTATTTGACATTGACTTGACGCTGACGTCGATTTGACGTTGACTTGACGTCGATTTGACGTCGATTTGAAGCTGACTCGATGTTGACCCAGAAGTGGTTCTGTCTGGGTTTACGCTGCTCCAAATCTACCCCCTCCCTGCCTTCTGCCAACCCAGGAGAGTGAAAATCGGGCAAATCCTCTGATTTTTGGGGGAAACCCCAGGAATGAAGGGAGTAAATACAAGACCCTGATGGCCTTGTCCAGGAAGAAGCTTTTCACGACGTCCAGGCTAAACGGAAAGGGGTTGGGGGGAAGGTCCTGCTACTCACGAGGGTTGGTTGGTTGCGCGTCCATGGGGATCATGAGCTTGGCTCGAGTGGCTCTGCGGGCAGCGAGCGACCGCTCCAGCGTGGACATGCTGCTTCCCACGTCTTCTGTCTCAGGAGCTGGAGAAAAGCAATACAAGAGCTGTAAAACTTCCCATCCACCTGTTGTCCCCTCAGGAGAATGAAGCTCTCGTGTCCCCTTCTGCTGTGGAATTGGACTGGATGATGTTCTGAGCTCCCTTCCAATCCCTGATGTTCTTTGAGTCTGTGACTCATTTCTCTTGGTCTCTGAAATCATCCCCCAACCCCCTTTCACCTCAAAAAATGAGGACATTTTCCTCCTAACGTGGGCAAATAGGAATAAGAAACTCAATTGAGAAGATTCTCCTCCTTCAGGACTTCCCAAGCTCCAGTTTGTGCCCCACTGAGAAGAGCCTGACCCCATTCCCCTTGGCCTCCACCACCATTAGTTCCTTGAACTGAGGAGCCCAAAACTAGCCCTAGAAGAATGATCAGCCTCTCCTCAGGAGAGAACTGGAGACACTTAGAAACCTGGAAACTCTTCCTCGTGGATGTCCATTTCCTTCCAGGAGCAGCAGCTGCTCAAAGGGGACACAAGCAGCTCCTGGAAAAGTCACCCTCGTTCTTCACAGCCCCAGCCCACCGACTGCAAATGACTTCCCTCTGTTGCCCACGAGCGATGAGGCCGGGATGAACTCAAGACAAATGTGTTTGTGGCTTTGACTCCTCCAGCTGCCTGTCCCCAAGACTTTCCATCATGGTGGTGGAAAACAGACTCTCCCCAAGACTTTCCATCATGGTGGTGGAAAAGAATCAGCGCCACTCAAACCTGTCCTGCGCTCTGGGCACTGAGGTGAAGAGAAAGGGGGAGGACACTTCACCAAGACCTCATTTTTCTTCTAGAATTTCCTTTCCTGGTCTCTCTGGCCTGAATTCTCCTCCTGGTGACGCTGCTGACCTCATCAGGTTCTCCCTCTGCTTCATTTTTCACTCCTTCTTTTCCCCCTACCTACATCTACAAGTCCTCTTTCTCCTAGAGTCTTTGAATCAGTTGGGTTGGAAGGGACCTTTCAAGGCCTTCTAGTGCTCAACAGGACATCTCCAACTACATCAAGTTGGTTCCAACCATCTTGGAACATCCTTTCCACCACCCCTCACCAGTTCTTCCAGTCTCCCCCTGTATCTCGCTAGGTTTCTCTTGGAGACCCCATCTGTTGAGCAGAGGTCACCAACATCAAATGAAGTTAAAGAACACAGTGATGGAGAACAAAAGTCCAGCAGCATCAAAGGTCATCTAGTCCAACCCCGACTCCGTGGTGATGGACCATCACCACTGAAGGTCATCTAGTCCAACCCCAACTCCCTATAGTCCATGGTGTGGAGAACAAAAGTCCAGCAGCATCAAAGGTCATCTAGTCCAACCCCGACTCCGTGGTGATGGACCAGCACCACTGAAGGTCATCTAGTCCAACCCCAACTCCCTATAGTCCATGGTGATGGACCAGCACCACTGAAGGTCATCTAGTCCAACCCCAACTCCCTATAGTCCATGGTGATGGACCAGCACCACTGAAGGTCATCTAGTCCAACCCCAACTCCCTGTAGTCCATGGTTGGGGTTGGATTAGATGACCTTTAACAGTCCCTTCCAGTCCAAACCAGTCTATGAGATGGTGTTGATGGACGTGGTTTAGTGGTGGCCTTGAGACAGTTGGGTTAACGGTTGGACTTGATGACCTTGGAGGTCTTCTCCAACCTAAAGATTCTAATCTACAGGTGCCACCCCGCTGGGTTTTGTCTCTTCCATCTCCCCAGAGCTCCTCACCAGGTTGTGGGGTGCTCTTGTTCCCCAGCTGCGCTTCTGACTGGCTGTGGCTGACGGGGGCGATGTCCTGGCAGCTCTGCATCGGTGAGTCCCGGCCGGCGGCGTCTGAACCCGCCGGCTTCTCGATGTTCTTCATCTCCATCTCCTCGTGGTGGATCCACAGGTCTGGGGGTCTCAGGTCCTTCTGGCTGCCCTTCCTCTTACCGGCGCTGTGGGTCGCACGCTTCCTGCAGCAAAGAGACATCACAACGTGAGGGGCTGGAAGGGATCTTCTACTCCAATCCCCCCTCAGTGGGACTGATCATCCCTGACCCTGGTGGCTCCAGGGATGGGGTCTCCACCACCTCTCTAGGCAGCCCGTTCCACCCTCAGATCCAAGAGCTTGACCCCTGTTTAAGCTGAACATCACGGCCTTTCCCCTCCACCCCATGATTTCTTTGGGGTCGGGTGGGAAGGACCTTTCAATCTCATCCAGTCCAGCCCTCGTGGCCAAGACGGCCAATGGCAACCAGAGCAGGTTGCTCAAGCCCCAAGGTCCAACCTGACCTGGGGGTGGCCTCGCGTGACGGGATTTGAGGACCTACTTCCTTTGCTGGGCCGACGAACGCCTGGTGCAGATGACGGCCACCACCGCCACCACCACCACGGTGATGACCCCCACGGTGACGACGATGACGACGAGGAGGTTGCTGTTGCGCTGCGGCGTGGCGCTGCCGTGCGGAGGGTGCATCTGCCCAATGGGAGGCTCTGAAAGACGACGGCCGGAGGATGGTTAGCGCCAGATCCCCTCCCCTTCCTCCCTCTGGAGGGGTCTCCCCGTGAAAATCAGACCCATAACGCCCCTCAGGAGGCATCAGATGGCCACTGGAGACTTCCTGGGGTGGTCACAGGTAAATCCTCCTCCAGCCCAAAGCCTGAGGCACCCATCAGCGCTGCAGTGACCCCTGACTTCACACCCAAAGGGAAGACCACGCTCCCCGGAGCCCCCCTCAGCCTGAGCTTGCGTGACGGGGCCTCCACCACCTCTAGCTGCGATGAAGAGCAGCAGAAGAGCCTCAACCAGTGGTGTGGTGGCCACAGAAAACTTCAATCAAGGTCTTTTCAAGCTGATTGGAGCAGGGGGGGATGGAGCCTCTCTTTACCGTTTAGACTGCTCCTGTCGATCAGGTTGGTGTCCACCGGCCAGTAGGAGCCATCCCCGTGGCGGCCTGTTGGCAGGAAAGAGATGGGTTAGACTCGGGGTGACAGCTACAAGCAGCACCGGCGACCGCGCGGCTCGACGCTCAAAGGAGCCTTCAAGGCCCATCGTCCTCCCCTGAGATGGGCAGAGGCTGCTGGAGCACCTCAACTCCAGAAGAACCCTGGATTCTGTCTCCTGGGGCTTTTCCTTTCAAATTCACCCTGGGGATGGGGTTTGGGGGGTGCAGGGATTCCTGGAACATCATCGAATCATAGAATGTTCTAGGCTGGAAGGGACCTCTAAGAGGTCATCTAGTCCAGCCTCCTACACAAGGACCTTCAGAGGTCATCTAGTCCAAGCTCCTACACATGGACATTCAGAAGTCATCTACTCCAACTTCCCAACACAGAGACCAGAGGTCATCTAGACCAACCTCCCTACACAGGGACCTCCACAGATCATCTAGTCCAACCTCCGCACAGGAAATGACCAGGGATCCCTGGAGAGACCTTCAGTATCAACCAACCACCATCCCCAGGAGATCTCTTGGCAGAAGACTCCCCCAAACCCCCCATTCTCTCACTTCCCTGCAGTTAGTTGTCCAACAACGGCCTACGTGGCCGTGCGGGACCCCCGGGGCCCGACTGTCCTCGGGAAACTGGGGATCTCCATGGGAAGTGGCTAAAAAGCACCTGCTTGGTTGTACTTGGCCCACGGAGAAGGATCTTCGTGGGAAGAAATCAAGTCAGGAGGGCTCAGGCTTCAAGACACCCCACAACCAACCCTGCCTGCTCGACTCGGGGTGGCTTGATGGCCAGGGATGGTGATTTGACCCCCTCCCTAGGCAGCTAGCGGAGAGGAACCTCCTCCATGAGGAACCTCCTTCTGTGAGGAACCTCCTTCCATGAGAAACCGTCCCATGGTCAACCTCAACTTCCCCGTGAGGCCAGTTTCTCTCATCCTTCCATGAGGAACCTTCCCATGGCCAACCTAACCTTCCCCATGTCCAGCTTGAGGCCAGTTCCTCTGGTCCTACCACTTGGTGATAGAGAAGAGACCACCCTGATGGGAAGAGACCGATCCCCACCCATCTCCACCCGCCTCCCAGGTAGTTGCCAACGCAGCAAGAGGAAAGCTCCAAGCCCGGCAGCGAAGACCAAACCTGGACTCGTTAACAAACCCAGTTGATGGTTCAAAAGGTCTGATGGTCTGTAGAGCCCAAAAAATCCCCCCTTCCAACCGCTTCCCGCTCCGCTACCGGGATCGATCGGGGTCGTTGGCGCCGTTTCAATCCGGCTCCTGCGGCCGATCTGATGCCGACGGCCAACGTTCCACCGGCCCCCTGTTGCCGAAGCGCCGACGGAGGAGAGCCCATTGTTCTATCAAAGGCAAAGCAGGAGGAGATCCTTGATCTCCACTTTTGCCCCTAAGGATGGAAGAGCTTGTTCCATCCCACCCTGGGGTCTTCAAACCTCCATCTCCTTAAACTGGGGGGGGTCTCTTCTTGAAGCCCTGGTCCATCCAGGTGTCTTCAACTGTGATCAAGCAAGAGAAGGTCTCCTGGTCCATCATCGAGGTCACGCGGTGATGGAAACCGAGGTCAGAGATCAAGATAAACCGATGGAAGACTAAAGCAAAGGAACTTCTCCTCCCTACTCAAAGCTCTGAGGAACTTGTGGGGTTCAACAGCCTGTCATCACCACCCCGAGGAGATGCTGCAGCCAACTAACCCCCAGACTCAACCTTGGCAGTAACCTGATGGACCTCCACCTTTTTCCAGTCTTGTGCTGAAGGGCTGTTTTCCCACCCTCAACTTTTCCAAAGCTGCTCGAACATCCCCTCATCATGAATCGGGGAAGAAGACACCGAGTGTCTCCTCTGGAGCTTCTCTACAACCCAACACTTCAACCCTTGAAAAGTGGCTTTTATCTACTCAAAGCTGTTTTCCACCATAAAAACATCAGAGCAGAACCTTTTCAACCAGCAGGGAGTGAGGATCTGCATCCTAAGATCTGGATTGAGGTTTCCCTCAGCAGCTTGATCATGGAATCACTCATCATAGAACATCCGGGGTTGGGAAGGACCTCGAAAGATCATCTAGTCCAACCCCTCCATGAAACCCTGATTGGTCCTTCTGTGAAAGGTCCTTTCTCTGCCCCCAAACGGACACCTTCCCCTCCAAGTAGGAGCAGCCACGGCTGAGCAGAACCTCACCACCAGGATTCCAAGGTTGAGGGCACCGTACCTTGGTCGTTGGCCATCTTGTCCGGGTGTTCTACTGCAAGAGAGAGACACCGGTGTTAAGAGTCAATCCAACCCCTAACATCCTATGATCCTATGAACTGCTCCCACCCCACGGCAGATGATGTTGGAGGACCCAACAGACTCGTAGAGTCATCAGATCATCACAGTTGGAGGAGACCTCAAGTCCAACCATCACCCCAATCCCACCGTGGCCACTAAACCTGACTTTCAAGTGGCTGTGGAACCCCTCCAGGGATGGTGACAGGATTGGAGGAGAGGATGTGTCCTCCAGAGAGATCCTGGAGAACTAAGAATCCAAACACAGAGCTGTTGAGACTAGAAGATCCTGAGTTGGAAGGAACCCAACTTCTTACTCTAAAGGCATCGTCCAGGTGGCTCCTTGAGCTCTGGATACAGCTTGAACCATCATTTCTGGGCGGATGGGACCACCAAGCTCTACCAACTGGTGGGACTGGAAGGGACCTCTGCAGATCCAGTCCAACCCTCTGCTGGATCAACAGGATCCTCTTGAGAGGATCCCACAGGAACCCATCGAGCTGGGGTTGGGATCTCTCCAGAGCAGGAGTCTCCACAACCTCTCTGGGAATCCTCTTCCAAGGCTCTGCCACCCTTCACCTCATGAAGAACCTTCTCCCCCTTCTTTCTGCCTCCGATCCAGGCAGATGAATTAGGAATGAAAGGAACCACCACCCCATCGACTGGTTTGGGATGGGAACTGGAAGAGCGGTTGGACGTGGAGGCAGCATTAGAGGGCACTGTAGGGCTGGAAATGCTGCCCCACAGCAGCTCTGCCACGGAAAGGGGGGTCAAGGTGGGGGACACCGGCACCTGGTGCCCCCTGGAAACCCCACCAGCTGATCCTGGGAATACGGAGGGGCCCCAAGTCCAGCCCGTCAGCTCTTCCTCCCTCTCTCCACTCTGCCCTTCAAACCTGACCCGGGGGTTTATCCCGCTCACCCGTGGGTGCAGGAACAGGCAGCTTGGAGCTGGGGGAGTGTGGGAAGAGGACCAAGAGCTAGGGAATGGATTTCTAGCGCAACGGAGAGACGTGACAAAGGGAGCGCAACGGGCAAGAGCTCGACCGCAGAGACGCTGATCTGGAAATCACAGGGTCAGCAGGGACCCGAAAGGACCTCGAAAGATCATCAAGCCCCCGGCTCCATCCTCCTGACACCCACTCCTCACATACTTATAGACATTGATGAGGTCACCCCTCAGTCTTCTCCAAGCTCCCTCAGCCTCTCCTCATGAGGGAGGTGCTCCACCGCCTTCATCATCGTCGCTGCCCTGCGCTGGGCTCCCTCCAGCAGCTCCACGTCGCTCTGGGACTGAGGGGCCCACAACTGGACACAAGATGTGGTCTCACCAGCGTGGAGTAGAGGGGGAGAAGAACCTCTCTGGATCTGCTGACCACCCCCCTTCTGATCCACCCCAGGGTGCCATTGGCCCTCTTGGCCACAAGAGGGCGACACTGCTGGCCACCCTGCTGGCCACCAGCACCCCCAGGTCCCCATCAACTCCGCTGCTCCAGCAGCCCAGTCCCCAGCCTGTCCTGCTCCCTGGGGTTGTTCCTGCCCAGAGGCCAGACTCTGCACTTGCCCTTGGAAACAGAGAAAAACAGACGTGAAACAGAGCAAAAAAGAGACGAACTGGAGAAAAACGGATCCTGACCGGAGAAAAATGGGAATCAAAGAGGTGACAGCGGCTCAGAAAGAGAGAAAAAGGGATATTAAGTGGAGAAAATAGGTATGAATGCGACGAAAAAGGTGTTAGAAAAAAGAGATGAGAGCTAACAGAGATACGAAACAGAGAAAAATAGGTAAAAATAGTCAATAGAGAAAATAATACATTAAAAATGTGCAACAGATCAAAGACATTCAAGAAAAACAAAGATTTCTTAGATAAAAAGGGATTTCACAGAGAGAAAAAATGTAAGTGAAGAGATTAGAGAAAAATATTTATTACACAGGAATAGATTTTACGTAGAGAAAAATAGATTAAAATATATTAAATATAGATATTAAATAGAGAAAAATAGGTATTAATGGAGAAAACCAGATATTAGATAAACTGATATTAGACAAAAATAGATATTAATAGAGAAAACCAGGTATTAGATAGAGTTAAATTGATATTAAATAGACAAAAATAGGTATTAATGGAGAAAACCAGATATTAGAGATAAATTGATATTAAATAGAAAAAAATAGGTATTAGAGATAAATTCATATTAGACACAAATAGATACTAGAGAGAAATTGGTATTAAAGAGAAAACCAGAAATTAATAACCAGCTATTAAATTGATATTAAATAGAAAAAAATTAATAAAAGTAGATAGTAGGGATAAATTGATAATAGACAACATAGATATTAATAAAAAATAGATATTAGAGATAAATTGATATTAAAGAGAAAAGCAGGTATTAATAGAGAAAACCAGGTATTAGATAGAGATAAATGGATATTAAATAGACAAAAATAGCTATTAATGGAGAAAAATAGATCAATTGATATTAACTAGAAGTAGGTATTAGCTAGGGAGAAACTGCCATGAAATAGGTAAAAACAGATATTAATAGAGAAAAAGAGATATGAGAAGAAAACCAACAAAACAAGTTGAGAAGAGATCAAGAAACACACGGGAACACCAAGAAGGAAGAACCCCCCCGCCGGGATGACGTCAGATCTGGGCGCAGATGGTGGAAGGAGACCATGAGCGACGGTCTCCTCCCTTTGCAGGTCCCCAGGCAGCCCCTTCCCGCTGAAGGGATCCGTCCCAGCAGCCCAGACTCCCAGGCTCCACTTCCAGCTGCCCTCTGGGGCTACTCCGAGCCAACACTCCCGAGTAGCCCCTGTCGGGAGCTCCGAGGTCTTTTCCGATCTCGTTACTCCGCGGCTACTCAACACGCGCGCCTCAGCTCTTAACGCTTGGCACGAACTCGGAGCGGGAAACGACGCTGGCACCGGGCGCCTGCTAAGACGTGAAGGATCGGGGAGCTGCTATCGCGCCCCGGCTCGTGGCAGCGGAGGATGGATCACATTGGATCCGACCAGTGACTCGTCCCCAGCCGAACGCGGCCGGGGACGAGCAGAACCTGGGCAGGGGCGATAAGCTCTGAACAAACCGCGAGCACTGTTCTCCTCTTCTCTTTCCTCCCGTCTTCTAGTTCATGAAAAACAGTGGGAGAGGCTCCTCGTGCTCCCAATGCGGGAGACCGGAGCTTGCATTTGCCTCAACCATTCCCCTCCAGTTGGGATTTGGAGCTGGAATTCCCCTCCAGTTGGGATTGGGACCTCGAAATCCCCCCATTCCTTCCCCTCCAGTTGGGATTTGGAGCTTGAACTCCCCTCACTCCCCTCCTGTTCCCCTCATTCCTTCCCCTCCAGGTGGGATTTGAGCTTGAACTCTCCTCATTCCCCTCCAGTTGGGATTTGGAGCCGGAATTCCCGTCGCTCCCCTCCCTGTTCCAACCCTGTTTCTCCCAAGCAGCTGGTTTTGATGAACCCCTGGATTTCCTCCAGGGAAGACGAACCCTAACGGGCTCATTTGAGCTTCCTCCTCTTGGAACAGAGAGAGGGAAGCTGGTCCCGGAGTTAACTGGGAATCTGGGGGGATACGAAGGCCGGCCCTTCGCGCTCGCAAAGACACCGGAGCTGGAATTTCAGCTGCTCCGTCTCACCGGTCACTAGGTGAGAGGGATCAGCCGCCCTCCGCTCCACGATCCCAATCGGAACGGGACCCTCCCTAGAGAAACCCAGGGCCATCAGAAAGCCCCCGGTGCCACCCTCCAGCGGGTCCAAACCTTTCAGCGTGCGGAAGAAGATGGGCTCCGAGAGGGGTCCCACGCCCTTGGCGTTGCGAGCCTGGATCCGGAAGTAGTAGACGGTGTCCAGGTTAAGGTCGGTGACCTGGTGGGTGAGCCGCTCGCCGCCGATGGACTCCATCGCCCAGGCGTCGATGGGCGCGTTCTTGTCCAGCGTGTAGAAGAGGATGTACGCTGCGCGAGCCAACGCGGGCCGTTAGGGCTCCCGCTCTGGGGAGCCCCAGCGACAGGAGCTCCGGGGGACCCGCGGGGCTGGGCAGCGCTACGGATCTGGAGGAACTGTGGTGCCGGGAGGGGCTGCTGGGAAGAAGCTGGCACCGCGGAAGGCAGAAGAGGTTTGATTTGACCGTCTCTCCCAGTCACTGGGAGATCAGGACCGTGGGCCTCCCCTTTCGTGAGTTGTCCACCAAAATGAGGAGGAGATCAGGTGAAACAGCTACTTCATCCCAACCTCCTTCCTCAGGAGAGGAGACCAAGGGGAGAGCAACTGTCTGCAGCAACGGGACCGTAACGGGCAAGAGAGGAACCGCAGAGGTTGGAAAAGCCCCGTAAGATCATCCAGTGCAACCATCAAGAGAAAAGGAGAGAAGGTGGAAGAGAAAATAAAGGGGAAGGGAGGAGGAGAGGGAGAGGAGAGGGAGAGGAGAGGGAGAGGAGAGGAGGAGAAGGAAGAAGAGAGGAGGAGGAGANGAGGAGAAAGAAAAGGAGAGGAGAAGGGAGAGGAGGAAGAGAAGGGAGAGGAGGATGAGGAAAAGGGACAGGAGAGGAGGAGGAGGAGAAGGAAGAGGGGAGGAGGAAGAGAAGGAAGAGGGGAGGAGGAGGAGAAGGAAGAGGAGGAGGAAGGAAAGAAGAGGAGGAAGGAGAGGAGAAAGGAGAGGGGGAAGAAAAGGAGATGAGGAAGGGAAGGGGAAAAGGAAGGAGGAGGAGAAGGAGAGGCCAGGATAGGAGCACCCACGGGGAGGGACAGCAGCCCACGCTCACTCAGAACCTGAAGAAGCAGGAGGACGTGAGCGCTCACCGGTGATCTTGCCGTTGGCCTCCAAAGGCGGCTGCCAGCTGACGATGACGGCGCGGGGCTTCCCCTCTCGGGTGATGACCGTCAGGTCCTTGGGGGCAGAGCTTGGAGCTGCAGAACACGGAGAGCAGACGTCACCCACCTCCTGCCGCGTGCGAGCAGGCACCAACCCTACACTGGTCGGTCCCCACCCTATACTGGTCCCTTTGTTCACTGCCTGCAGGAACTGACCGTGAATCCCAGAGCATTAGAGCTCCTGAAAGACCACCCAGTGCAGCCCCTCTGTCAGAGCAGGACCACCTAGACCGAGTCGCCCAACTGGGCAGATCCATTTCATCCACCGCTGAGGCTGGAAGGACCTTCAAGAGCATCAAGACCAACCATTAACCCAACTGTGCCAAGGCCACCGCTGAACCCTACCCCTGAGCTCCCTCAACCCAGCTCATCCTGGGGCATTTTAGACAGGACAGAGAACTGACGCTGCATTAGGATGGAGCTTAGGCAGGAGAGAGCCTGGACCATCGTCACTTGGCCAGGAAGGTCTTGGAGAGCATCTCCAATAGTCTCAAGACCCTTGACGAAGGGACAATGGGCAGTTTGGAAGAAGCAGTTAAGGAAGAGGAGCAAAACGTTGGCACTGGGCTCGTCTTCGACGCGGGGCAGGTTGTGGGTGACGCTGAGCGCACGAGTAACCCCGGAGCGTGGACACCACGGCGCCTGGGCATCTCCTCAGCTGCGTCGGCCCCGTATGGCCGCTCCGGAACGTCCTCAGAGCTGCTCAGGATGCCAAGTCTGGGACATCTGTGGGATCACGCCGAGCGGAAGCAGCTCAAGCTGAACCGCAGACGTGAGTCTGGAGGGTGAGGAGCGCTCAGCGGGCTTCAACGGGACGGGCCAGACGCTGTCACGGGGAGGTGATCCCTCCGGAACGCCACCGAGCAGATGGTCCCGGCGGGGGGCTGTGTCCTGAGGGGGATCCAGGGATCTGGACGCAGAGACCAGAAGTTTCTGTGGTTATTGGGAGGATTTGAGGTGGTTGGGTTGGGAGGGACCCGTCCGTCCCCCAGACTCATCTGGAGGTACCTCCCAGGGGATGGGAATCGTAGAGGCACTGGCTGGTTTGGGTTGGGCCAACTCAGAGGCCCTCAAGGTCCAGCCTGAGCTGGGATGGTGCCACAGATGTGGCTTCTCCCACCTCTTCTAAGGTTCCACTAGCCCAGCTTGCAAGCCCACTCCACCCAATGGAGGTTCTCCATGCTGGTGGCCACCACACACATCCCACCAAGAGCACAGAGTGAAGCCACCACCCCAAGAGATCAAATCAAAGCCTGGAGTCTCCTCTGGAGATGTTCTTGGTGACTGGATCAATGGACTCGATGTTCCCTGGGTCACAGAACCATCAGGGATTGGAAGGGACCTCAAAAGATCATCTAGTCTCTTCCAACCAGAGTGATTCTAGAGGGTCCTGCTCAGGCAGGGGGATTGGACTGGATGGTCTTTTTGGGTCCCTCTTGCCCTCTGTCAAGTAACTTCATCATCTCTGCGGCTCTGGGCTGGGCTCTCTCCAGCAGCTCCGTGTCCTCCTGGAACTTCATGGGGTTGGCTCATCAGATGACACTGAGAAGAGCCCAACCTCTGGACCGACGGCGGTGGTTTTGACCGTCGAGAAGAACTCGAGGCCTTCCTGCAAGGCAAACCAGACCGGCCGCGCGCGCCCTACCTGCTTCGTAGGTGGTGGCGTGAGCCGTCATGCTCCACGTGCTGGAGCGCCGCCCTTTGGTCACCATGACGGAGAACTCGTACATGGTGTTGGGCTTCAGGCCCATCACCGTGTGGCTCAGGGCAGTGGTGTCGGCCGACTGCAACGAGAAGGAACTCCGTGAGCAGCGGGTCTTTGTGCGAGCAAACTAACTCTACGGTCACCGGGTACCTGCAGGGGACTCGCTGAGCACCGTAGGGCCCTGTGTCCCTCACCTCAGCCCATCCGAGGACAGAAGAACTGAGGAGAAACATCTCCACAACCTAAATGTTGACTTCCAACCTTCCAACATTAAGGCCAAAAGAAGGTTTTAAACTTTGGAATCTGTTATTGAGGCAAACACATCACTTCCTAGCACTTGGAAATGAGCAGTGGGGCAACTCAGGGGTTAGTAAACCTTACTAGGGGTTTACTCCTGCATGGAATCTGTTATTGAGGCAAAGACATCACTTCCTAGCACTTGGAAATGAGCAGTGGGGCAACTCAGGGGTTAGTAAACCTTACTAGGGGTTTACTCCAGCGGGGAATCTCCTTCTTATCAAGGGAATCACTTCCTAGCACTTGGAAATGAGCAGTTGCGCAACTTAAGAGGGTTAATAAACCCTACTAGGGGTTTACTCCAGAGGGGAATCTCCCTCTTATTGAGGCAAAGACATCACTTCCTAGCACTTGGAAACGAGCAGTTGGGCAACTTATGGGTTAGTAAACCCTCCTAGGAGAGTTACTAAGGATTTACTCCACAGGGAACCTCTCTCTTATCAAAGACATTGCTTCTAACCTGGGTTGTGTTGCTTGTAACCTACTCAACCCCTTGCCCAGAGACAGAACAAAACAACCTGCTGGAGTTTAGAGAAATTAAGTCGTCACTTCCAACCTGAGTAAGCGCTACTCAGGGTTTACTACCAGTGCGGCCTTAGTAAACCCTACTAAGGGTTTACTCCTTCGAGGCAAAGACATCACTTCTTAGCACTTGGAAACGAGCAGTTTGGCAACTCAGGGGTCCGTAAACCCTACTAGAGGTTTACTCCAGCAGGGATTCTCCCTCCGAGCGAGGTCAAAACAACGTGTGCCACTCCAACGACTCAGCCCCTTGCCAGAGACGGCAAAACCCAACCCGTAGGAGTTTAAACAAATTAAGTCTTTGACTACAAGGCGGAGTTCGATCCAAGGGACCGGTAATTTTCCCCCCCCGGAAGAGATTTGCGGCACAAAACAGCCCTCAGCACGTCCGAGGGCGACTGGATCTGATAACCGCCGCGGCGGAGGTGCTCAGCTACTCCACCAAATCACGAGCCAGCAGCAAAACACCACCTTTGCCTTGTGAGAAACACAAACCACGTTGGGTTTTGAACCTCTTCGTGGACAAAACAGTCTTTAGCGGAACACAAAGGCCTCGGGGTTCTTTTCTTGTCGGGCAACAGCTAGTTATTTGCTCTCCAGCTGAGGGCTGCTCTTTGAGGGCCGCGCTCGATGCCGACTATTAGCATTTCAATAGCGGCAGCGTCCTTGAAGTTCACGTCCCGTGGAGATGAAGGGGGTGGAAGAGCCAGAGCGTTCGGAAGCAGCCCGTTGGGGTGAGGTTGGTCGGGAGGGCAGCGCTCGCCGGGCTTCTCTAGGCTCGGCCTCTCGTTGGGAAACGCAGCTCAAGGGAGGACCCTGAGGACGTCGCGACGCGTCGCTCTGGGTCCTTTAATCACCCAAGAGCTCGTTGGGGCTGCAGGAGCCTACGGACCTTGGGTTTCAGGTAGTAAATTACCATGGAGGTCCCTTCCAAGCCCTAATGGTCTGTGTTGGCAGCACCAGATGTTCAAGAGTGAAGTGCGGCTACTTCAAAGCCGGATGGGGAGTCGGCGCCTTGTTCAGCCTGGAGGAGCTTTGGGGAGAACTTCGGGGCCAGAAGAAAGCTGGGGAGAGGCTCTGGAAGAGGGGCTGTTGTCACAGGACAAGGGGTGATGGTTAAATTAAATGAGGGAGGTTCAGAC
This sequence comes from Rhinopomastus cyanomelas, assembly GCA_013400115.1. Classification (NCBI taxonomy): domain Eukaryota; kingdom Metazoa; phylum Chordata; class Aves; order Bucerotiformes; family Rhinopomastidae; genus Rhinopomastus; species Rhinopomastus cyanomelas. Next base: position 114,200 of record VXBP01009045.1, read on the forward strand.
TGGGGAGAGGAAAGAGCCTGTTGATGCTGGAAGGGGTGAGACGCTGGCCCAGGTTGCCCAGAGAGGTGGGGAAGCCCCATCAATGGCAACAGCTTAGGTCAGGTTGGCCCCTGGCAGGGTCTGAGCAACCTGCTCTGCCTGGAGAAGTCCCTGCTCGCTGCAGGGGGTTGGAACGGAGGAGCTTGGAAGGTCCCTTGACCCAACCAGCTTAACATGGAAGGTCTCACCCAACCCAAAGCACTCTACGATGCCCATCACCTGGGAAATGCCTCCAGATGAGAGTCTGCAGGACAAGTGAACCCCAGTCCTGAAAGAGCTGCAGAGCCATCCTTTGGGACTGCAGATGCTACCAGGATCTGTCACAGAACCACAGACTGGTTTAGGTTGGAAAGGACCTCTGAGATCATCTCGTTCCAACCATCCTACCGTAGGCAGAGATGCCTCCAACAAGACCAGGTTGCTCAAAGCCACATCCAGCCTGGCCCCAGGTACGGGGTTCCCACCAAGCAGCACCCCAGGCTTCAAGGATCCAGCAGCTTCTCAAGGTTCAGGATGGAAATTAGCCTTGAGGGAAGTTCACAAGAGGCCAAGAGCCATCACAAATGAAACACAAACTAATCAAAGAGATGGTAACTTCATAGGATCATCCTGGCTGGAAAGGACCTCCAGGAGCATCATGTCCAGCCTTCATCCCAACATCTTCCTAACTCCTAGACCACATAGAGTCATCCTGGTTGGAAAGGACCTCCATGATCATCATGTCCAGCTCTCATCCCAACAGCTCCCTAACTCCTAGACCACATAGAGTCATCCTGGTTGGAAAGGACCTCCATGATCATCATGTCCAGCTCTCATCCCAACATCTCCCTAACTCCTAGACCACCTAGAGTCATCCTGGTTGGAAAGATCTCCATGATCATCATGTCCAGCCTTCATCCCAACAGCTCCCTAACTCCTAGACCACCTAGAGTCATCCTGGTTGGAAAGACCTCCATGATCATCATGTCCAGCTCTCATCCCAACATCTCCCTAACTCCTAGACCACCTAGAGTCATCCTGGTTGGAAAGACCTCCATGATCATCATGTCCAGCTCTCATCCCAACAGCTCCCTAACTCCTAGACCACACAGAGTCATCCTGGTTGGAAAGGACCTCCAGGATCAAGTCCAGCCCTCATCCCAACATCTCCCTAACCCCTGGACCATGGCTTCAAGCACTCTAGCTACTCAGTTTTTAAACCCCTCCAGGGTTGGAGACTCCAGCACCTCCCCAGGCAGCCTGGTCCAGTGTCCAACCACTGTCTCAGCAAAGAACTTCTTCCTCAGATCCAATCTAAACCTCCCCTGATGCAACTTGAGGCCACTTCCCCTCATCCTATCATCAGGAATCTGGGAGAAGAGGCCAGCAGCAGTCTGGCTACAACCTCCTTTGAGGTTGAGAGGTCTCCTCTCAGCCTCCTCTAGAGAGCAACGAGGTCTCCTCTCAGCCTCCTCTTCTCTAGACTCAACAACCCCAGTTCCCTCAACCTCCCCTGACCCAACTTCAGGCCCTCTCCTCTCACCCCATCTCCAGGACCTGAGGAGAACAGGTCAACATCTCACCTTGTACTTAGCGCTGGTCGAGTAGCTCGTCCTCCAGCGGACCGTGTAGAAACGAACCTCCGTGGTCTTCTGGTTCTTTGGGACAGAGTTATCTGCCCAGATGACCCTCACGGCGTCGTGCGTAAGTGCGACAGCCTGGACACCTACTGGTGGGAGCATGGGGGTGGAGATATCTGGGACTGAGGTAGGGAAATCATCAAGCAAAGGATAAAAATCAACCTCTAATGGATCGATGGGATCTGGGTCCACACATCAACCCAAGGAGCATTCCAAAGCAAAGGGCGGGGTTACGTTAACGGAGGGGAGAACAGAAAGCGAAGCGAGGGGCACACGTCACGATGGGTTAAATGCATGGCAGTAATGAGGAGGGGGGACATGAGGAGAACAGAGAGAGAGGGGTTATTGCACAATGAGATCATCTCAGTTCCGTCAGCTACTACTCAGTTACAACAAGACGCTGCTTCAAACGAGCGACGTTTCCCGTTGAGGTGGGATCTTATGGGAACCACCTACCAGGAGGAGAAGGTGCCACCTCCCAACCTCATGTACAGCTGTGACACGGGGAGGTGGGACCTAGCTACACTTTTCTATCTCAGCAGCTTCTTTCAGGTTCTTCTGTTGGTTTGAGCTCCTCAACAGACCATGTTCTCCAGCTGCTTCAACCACAGACCATAGATTCCCCATCAAAGTGATCATCTGGTGCTTGTTGGTTGGACTCGGGGTCCCTTCCTGTCCCTAATGTTCTCTGATTCTGTGGCGCTGGCAGTGTAGAACTTGCCCATCCAAGTGTGGAAGCATCAAAGATCTTCCAGTGGGCTTCTTCCTCTCCCATGTGTCTGGAGGGATTTGAGGAGGAAGATGCTGAGCACCTATGGAAGCATCAGAGATCTTCCAGTGGGCTTCCTCCTCAAGGATCAAGTCCCTCTCCCACATGTCAGGTGGGTTTTGAGGGGGAAGATGCTGAGCACCTACAGAAGCATTGAGAACCTTCCAGTGGGCTTCTTCCTCGAGGAACAAGTCCCTCTCCCATGGGTCAAGTGGGCTCTGAGGCAGAAGATGCTGAGCACCACCCTCACGTGACGGTGGTGAGAGAGGGACCCACCAACACCAACCACCCCATCCCAGAGACAGTCTGGCCTCGATGATGTTCATGCTCTTGGCTTCTTGGGGCTTCTCTCCCTGTGCGGTGACGGCACCCAAAAGGGAAGCAGAGCAAGCTCCTACTTGGTTTAAATCATGGGCCACCACTTGGAAGTGACCTCAAGGATCACCTGGCCCAACCTTTCAATGGGAAAAGCACTTTCTAGCTGCGATGGTCCAGCATCGCTCTCCTTCTTGAAGCCCCAGTCAACTTCTGGCTTAAAACCCTACTTGGTGACTCAACCCTACCTGGTGACTCAACCCTACCTGGTGACTCAACCCTACCTGGTGACTCAACCCTACTTGGTAAGTCAACCCTACATGGTGACTCAACCCTACCTGGTGACTCAACCCTACCTGGTGACTCAACCCTACCTGGTGACTCAACCCTACTTGGTAAGTCAACCCTACATGGTGACTCAACCCTACCTGGTGACTCAACCCTACCTGGTGACTCAACCCTACCTGGTGACTCAACCCTACTTGGTGACTCAACCCTACCTGGTGACTCAACCCTACTTGGTAAGTCAACCCTACTTGGTGACTCAACCCTACTTGGTGACTCAACCCTACCTGGTGACTCAACCCTACCTGGTGACTCAACCCTACCTGGTGACTCTTCAGTTACCAGCTGTGACGACTTCTAACCACAACCCCAAACCCCAGGGGGTGAAGTGCAGTAAAACCACCTGGTCCTTGTCGTAGCGACCCAAACCCACCCCCAGTATGTGATGGACACGAGGAGGAACCGGCGGTAGAACCTCCTTGGTGGCCCAACATGGTGAATGGAGCTTCTTCCAAGTTAACAGCCAACAGTTTCTTCTCCTGGACCGCCGTCTGGTTGTAAGCTAGAGATCAACTCCCACTTCTCTTGGGGTTTTGAGTTGTCACAGACTTATGATGGTGGCTGAAAACAGCTGCCTCTACTTGCCACCCGAGGTTCATCGTGGACATCTGCCAGCTGGAAACTGCAGTCTCCTGCCAGAGAACAGCTCCCAGCTCTCTCTGGAGGTGGGATGTGAAGACTGGGTGTCACCTAAGTTTCATCTCCACTCTCCCCAGCCAAGAAGACATCCAAGTGTTGCCCAACCAGCTCCATGGACAGAGGGTTTGGGGGTTCTTTGGGCCATGAGGACACAACCCTTGAACTAACAGATGCTCCTCCACGAACAAGATGGCCCATGGGCTCCTGGTGATGGGCAGCGCCACGTACGACGTCTCTCAGCACCGGAAGAGAAGCACCACGGTCCTGACCGTTGGGGTCAGCTGCCCAAAGCCGAGCCTGAACCACCCCCTTCCTTCTCATTCAGCAACAACCACAAAACCAACTGCCGCAGGCCGAGGGATTTCCAAACACAACAGACAAGGAAGCAGGTTTGACGAGACACAACCTCAGCCAGAACCAACCCCGTTGACTCCAGAGAAGCAGGAAGACTCCTAACTGGAAGCCAGAAGCTCCTGGGCACTTGTAGTGTCTGTGAGAACCCTGGACTGTGAGATCCATCTGGTTTCAACTTGTATCCTGGCTTTTCCAAGATTTCTGATGGGAATACTTCACAAAACCCTACGAGCCCGGGGGGGTTTGAGTTTTCCCCGCGGAGCCACACGGAGGCCGTTTGGCGCGTTCGCTCCTCGTGGTCCTCCCGAGCCAGCGTCGGCGACGGGGTTTGCTCTCAGCGACACCGAGATACCACGGGGTGGGGGGCCCACGAGGAACGCGAACGTCACCAAAAGGCACCGTGTTGCTCCAGAGGGGAAAAAAAACACCCCGTTTTTAAATTCCTTCTTAAGTTTCACTTCTGCTCTTCCAACCTTTCCCAGTTCCACCAAGGAGGCAGCCTGGGAGATGATGCTCCACCAGAAGGACCCCGATTCCACCACTCTGGGAGTGTCCTGGCGATGCCGCGTTGCTCCTCAAAGCACTTTGCTCTGCTCAATCCCTCCCGTGAGCCTCATCCCGCCACAAAAACCCCACCAGCACCTTTCCTGAGCCTCCCCGGCCCCGCTTCATGCACGTGATGCCCTGAGTGGTTGTTCAAACATGAAGGCAACCAAAATGATTGGATCTGGGCTTGATCCAGCAAAGCTCTTCCCTCCTCATCGGGCCCCTACGTCCCGTTGGGGGGAGTCATGCGTCTCCCAAAGCCAAGCTGCGCCACAAGCACCCGTGAGCAAACCCCTCGAGTCATTCTCTTGGTGGAGAGACACCAAGATGAAGGTGATTTCTTCTAGTAGAGACCCCAAGGTCGTGGAGATCTTGTCTTCCATCTCCTGGGTCACCACGTTTTGCCTGGGTAGCGGGGAACGACTCACCTGTCATGGACCTGGTGGTGGCGCTTTCGTAGAGGGGAACCCCTTCGCCCGCGTTGTTGAAGGCCTTCAAGGAGATGACGTAGTGGGAGCTGGGCTCTGCAGGAGGAAAGAGAGAAGGAGAAACAAAGCAGATGCTGTGAAAAGTCAGCTGTGGGATGGAGAAGGGACGAGCGCGTCGCCGGAGACCAAGAGAGGAGGAAAGGAAGTGAAGCCAACGCTGGTGCAATGTCAGCGAAGAGCTTCCCACCATCGTTTCCCTTCTTAAGGCTTCGTTTAATCACAGAATCGTTCAGGTTGGAGAAGACCCCTGGGATCATCAAGTCCAACCATCATAGAACCACAGAGTCACTCAGGTTGGAGAAGACCCTTGGGATCATCGTGTCCAACCATCATAGAACCACGGAGTCATTCAGGTTGGAGAAGACCCCTGGGATCATCAAGTCCAACCACCATAGAACCATAGAGTCATTCAGGTTGGAGAAGACCCTTGGGATCATCAAGTCCAACCATCATAGAACCATAGAGTCATTCAGGTTGGAGAAGACCCTTGGGATCATCAAGTCCAACCATCACAGAACCATAGAGTCATTCAGGTTGGAGAAGACCCTTGGGATCATCAAGTCCGCTGGTCTTCTTGGCCACCAGGGCCCATTACTGCCTCCTGGCCATCCTGCTGGCCACCAGGACCATCCTGTTCCTCAGCAGCTCCATGTTCTCAATGAAACCCACCCGGCTCTCCTCCCTTTCGGGATGCAAACCGCCTCCCCTCCCCTTGCTGGACTTGCCAGCGCTGCTCGGAGCGAAGCCGAACGCAGCCTGTTCTCCTCCAACGTCTCCGCTGGCCGGGACCCGCGGAGGCTCCTACGAGCGCGGCGGCGGAAGCGCCTCTTTCATCTCCATTACCGCCCGATCCGCTCGGCACGAGCCGGGTTGCTGCCGCAAAGCCCCCGGCGAGTAAATAACCTGCTGCTAATACCTTCCCCGCCCCGGAGCCGCCGCTTGCTCTCGCCAGCCAGCCGTGGTTTTGTTTAAGATTCAGGCCGTTTCCGCGGAGAAGGGAAATAAAAAACCTCCCCGAGAGCCAAACTTTCCCGGTTGCCAAATGAATGGCCGGGCCATTAATAACTCCCCGCGTGGCGGCGTGAACGCAGCGCCGGAACGTCGTTAGTCATTAGGTAATTATTGAGAAATGGGGGGGGGGGGAATTCTTCATGGAGATGGATTGTGGGTTCGCAGCTGGTTTCCCGCTACCGGGAACGTTCCCCTTTTCATGTCGCATTGAACGGAGCGTCGGCTGCGGCGGGAAGATTTATTGAGCGAGATGCCCAGCTGTTACTTAAGCTGAGAGGAGGAACGGCCCCGCGGCCAGGAGCTTCTGCAGAAGGAATTCAGAAGGTCTAGAAGAAATTCTGAAGGTCTAGAAGAGATCAAACTGATCCAAAGGAAAGTCAAGCTGGTCTAGAAGAAGTTCAAGCTGGTCTAGAAGAGATGAAGCTGATCTAAAGGGAAGTCAAGCTGATCTAGAAGACATCCAAGGCTGTCTAGAAGAAATCAAGCTGGTCTAGAAGAACATCAAGGTGGTCTAGAAGAAAGTCAAGCTGGTCTAGAACAAACTAAAACTGGTCTAGAAGAAAACAAGGTGGTCTAGAAGGTATCAAGCTGATCTAAAGGAAAGTCAAGCAAGTCTAGAAGAAATTCAGGCTGGTTTAGAAGATATCAAGCTGGTCTAGAAGACATTCAAAGTGCTCTAGAGGAAAGTCAGGGTGGTCTAGAAGACACTCAAGCTTGTCTTGACCAGCTCCATCTCTTCCCTCTACCCATGTCTAAGTCCAGAGCTTTGAAAGACATTTGCAGGAGGGATGCAACAAGTTAATAGAGACCATCCCTTGGTTACAGCTTCAGAAATGCAGAGAAGAATCATAAAATCATCGTGGATGGAAAGGATCATCAAGTCCAACCTTCACCCCCACGTCTCCCTAACCACTAGATCACACAGAATGGTTTAGGTTGGAAGGGACCTTAAAGATGATCTAGTTCCAACCCTTTGGCCAACCTCCCACCAGAGCAAAGATCATAGAATCGTGGACTGTGTTGGGTTGGAAAGGACCTCCAAAGGGCCTCTAGTCCAACCCCCCTGCACCAAGCAGGGACATCTCTAACCAGAGGCCCATCCAGCGTGACCTTGAGTGGCTCCAGGGATGGTGCTTCCACCACTGCTCTAGGCAGCCTGTTCCAGGGATCCTCCACCCTCAGATTCCAGAACTTCTTCCTTCTCATCTCAACCCAAGAAGCTGTAGGATGTTAAGACATCATTGTTGCCGGTGGTGACCTCGGTGACGATATTGAAGAGGACGTACGGAGACAAGAGAGCGGATTAATCCGATTGTTTCCTCTACGTTGAGTTTCTGTAGCGACGGGAGGGACAAGCTCCTCCATCAACCAAGTCAACGTAGAGACGATGAATCAGCCTCCAAGGGCTGGTACATATCTCCCCCGACTACGGCCGGAGCATCGATGTCTGGCCTTCCCTCCGCTTCAATTTGAAACCACAAGACATTCATCAGAAGAGAACATTCCCCCAGCCACTGATTTCCTTCTAATGTGAAAGACTCATCGAGAAGCCCAACCGTAAACGACCGTCAACCCTTCCAAGACCCCGTAGAACCGTCGTGTCTAATCGAAACCCGTCACCAACGCCCGACGCCGGGTGATTTACTACTAATTGGAGCATGGAAACTACACAGTGACTGATGGATTCGGAGGGGGAAGCCAGGCTAATCTGAACATGGGGATTACACAGCCCATCCTTCATCCCAACAGCCCGGCCGCCGCGCGGGTGAGTCCATCAAACGCTCCCAACGGAGCCGCCTGACGTGAGATTGATGCTTAGAAGTTGTTTAGGGAAAACCTACCCTGAAGGGCATCAGAGAGCGGAAGAGATGGGTCTGGAGTGCTCGTAGAGCCACAAAGATGGTGAAGGGAGGGGAGGATCTCCCTGAGGAGGAAAGGCTGAGGGAGCTGGGGCTCTTGAGATGGGAAAAAGGAGCCTGAGCGGTGACCCCATGGATGTTGATCAATGTGTGAAGGGTGGGTGTGAGGAGGATGGAGCCAGGCTCTGCTCTGGGGCATCTAATGATAGGACAGGGGGCAACGGGTGTGAGCTGGAACAGAGAAGGTTCCACATCAGTGTGACAAGGACCTTCTTCATGGTGAGAGGCTGCCCAGGAGGGTTGTGGAGTGTCCTCTGGAGACGTTCAAACCCTCCTGGCCATGTTCCTGTGCAACTGGCTCTAGGGGATCCTGCTGTGGCAGGAGATTGGACTGGATGCTCTTTCAAGGTCCCTTCTCATCCTTAATGTTCTGGGATTCTGGGATTCATTAGCTGTTATGGGGCTTTTTTTAGGGCAACATCAGTGCCTGGAGCAGGAGGGAAGATGTTGAGGGAAAACCCACCCTGAGGAGCATCAGCAAATGGAAGAGTCAGGTCTTGAGTGCTTCTAGTAGGAGTCACCAATGAGTTAGGGCCGAATTGTGGGGCCTGAGGGGTGACAGGCGTGGGCTCACGCAAGAATTTGGAGGTCGTTGTGATTTCTCCCCTACTGGCTGCCTTTCCTCACCCATGAGGGTTGACATGGGGTGAAGAACTCAACCCTACGAAGGCTGCTAAACCCAACCCTACCGAAGCTCTGTTTGTTATTTAGCAGCAGCAGGAGAGAATGAGATGTTCGAGGCTTTTTTTCCCCGCCGGCAGAAGAAATCTCTCCTTGTCTTTGAAAGAGCTGAGCAAAGGGTTCTGCTGTAATTAGAGCATCAGCCAAGAAACCCCGCGTCGGCGTTGGCTCTGGAAATCCGCGCTCTGACTTCAGCTACAGCGAGGGAAAAACAGGACAAGATGTTCAAACCCGGTGCAAACAGCATCGATCTCTTCTAGGGACGGGTGTCACCGTGAGAAAACAAGCAACTCGTGCGAGAGGTCACCGGGGTTTTCCACCTGGAGAGGGGCATCTTGTGGGATCTACTGAGAAGTGGGGAGTTTTCCTCTATCAGTTCATGTTCTCTTGGAATTATAACAACAACAGGAAGGTTTGATGAGTCTGTGTGGACTCCAACCCATAGAGAGCTCCTCTCCTTAAGCTACAGTGAGGATAGAGAGCTGAAGTGCTGGTGGGATCTCCTGATCTTCATGGAAATGCTGCTCAAGCAAATAGAAACACTGACTCATTCAGGTTGCAGAAGACCTTCAAGCTCATCGAGTCCAAACATCAACCCAACTGTCCTAACCTCCCGCTAAACTCTTTCCCTGAGCTTTGGATCTCCACATCCAGGGATGGAGGTTCAACCCCGCTCTCTGGGCAGCCTGTTCCAAGGCCTGAGGACCCTTTCTAGGGAGAGGTTTCTCCTTGTGGCCAACCTAAATGTTCAGTTCAGGGCTGCTGAGCTCCAGCAGGGTCCTTCTGGACCTTCTTGTCTTTTCAGTGGCTTCATCCTCGGCAAGATGCCTCTCAGTGAAGAAGACAACACAGACAGTTCGGAGCTTCTGAGCTCCAGCAGCCTCCTTCTGCACCTGGACCTTCTTGTCTTCTCACAGGCTTCACACTTGGCAAGATGTCTCGCAGCGAAGAAGTCAACACAGACCTACCTGGAGCCATGGTGACATGATGGAGGTTGGACTAGATGACCTTTAAAGGTCCCTTTCATCCCCAACCGTTGTGTGATTCCATGAGCTGACCCAGTGAAGGTCATGACACCCAACCTTCCAAGCTGAATGATTCCATGATCCTACGTTACCCAGATCACTCCCGTTGCCTGGGAGCTGTTTCTCCAGCCTCTCTCCGGCAGCAAATTCGGGGAGAAATTAAGATGGGAAATAATTGCAGAGCCATCAGGATTCGTTAAGTGACAGAGAGTTTTCAAAGGCAGGGAAGAAAATCAACGGTCCCTGGAGTCTACGAGAGAGAGAGGCTTGTTAGCGCTGGGTTTTCTAACGGGAGCTGGGAGGGAAACAACGAGCCGCGTAAAACCCACCGCGCTTTGGGTTGGTTTGTTTCTGCTCTCACTTTGAGGGAAGCAAATAACCCAAAACTACGCGGAGAAGCTTTTCGGTTCCCTTTTCACCGAAGCCCGGAGCGTTAGGGATTGGAAGGGAGGGTGAAAGATCCCCCAGTCCAATCCCCCCCCCAACAGCAGGATCCCCTAGATCCAGTGGCACAGGAACACATCAAGGTGGGTTTCAAATGTCTCCAGAGAAGGAGACTCCACAACCCCCCCGGGCAGCCCCTTCAGGGCTTTGTTACCATCCCCAAGATACAACGAAGCAAAGAACCTTCTTCCTCTCCTTTTATAATAAAACTAAAGGCTTTTTTTTTGGGCCTCATCTGCATTTAAGGGTCAAATTCAATCGGATCTGCAGTGAAGATGAAGGTGAGGTTGATGGAACCCTACTGGCGCGCTAGAAACGCAGCTCTAAAAGCTTCCTCTTTGCTCTCTCTCGACTCTTTGCAAGGTTTTACTCCTTGAATAATCATCGAATCGTTCAGGTTGGAAAAACAAAGGACACAACCAGCTCTTAGAAGCCCTCCAAGATCAACCGCCAAGTTGGACGCGTTGACATGAGAAGCCTCCTTGAGGAAGAGCCAAAGGAGATCATAGAATCATTCAGGTTGGAAAAGACCCCTTGGGATCACCAAGTCCAAGCATCAACTCTACTCTACGAGTTGATTCCTAAACCAGATCCCCCACCAGCACATCATCTAGGGATGGGGATTCTCCTGTCTGAGAGGTCCGACACCTGCACCAACACACGGCCATCGAGGGGCGCGAAGATGCCCCCACCGCCGCCAATCTCCGCGCAGAGCCCCCCGCCCTGCGCCGCACAGATCGGGGCCGCTCCGGCAGCCCCCCCGCGGCATCGCTTAATGACTGACTGCTGCGAGTTGTCAACAGACTCTCATTATTCATACGGCAGCTCTAATTCTCCAAACTACTAATTAAGCCGAAATCGCTCGAATCCATTAGGTTTTCTTTTTGGAGCGGCAGCGTTTTCAGCTGGTTTGAGCTCCGGGGCTCGAGGAGAGGGAGTCGGCTCTGGATTCGGCTGCGAATTAACACACTTTGCTCCCACGGCTGGGCCGAGAGGATCAAAAGGTCCAAGTTCAAAAGAGACCTGAAAGGCAGATTCCGAGACGCGCGCTCCAGCTTCCCAACCTGACTCTTTCAAGAAGAGGAAGCACGTGGACTCCTGAGCTCGGAGACATGAAGGTGGCTCTTCCTTAGGTCACAGGAAAGGCTTAGAAGTGCTTAGAAACTCCTCCTAAAACCACCCCTGGTTCTTCTCCCGGCACAGACGTCAGCAGGGAAGAAGGGATGGGCTTAGAAGAACAAAGTCGACGCTTCTCCAAGACTCCAGTAGAGCTTCCCCATCGGATTTTGGATTCCAATGAAGAGCTGGACAGTCATCAGTTTTTACTACAGGTTTACTCATGGAAAGACTTGGGGTATTTTACAGACAGAAGTGAGGATGGAACAGGTTGCCCAAAGAAGGTGCAGATGCTCCATCACTGGATGGAGATCGTTGCGGATGCTGAGGTTGCCTAAGGAAGTTGTGGATGGTCCATCACTGGGTGAAGGCTGTTTTGCTGCCCAGGGAGGTTGTGGTTGATGTTGATGAGGTTGTTTTGCTGCCCAGGGGGGATGTGGTTGAGGAGATGTTGAAGCATCTCCTTCTTCTGGAGATGCTTCAAACCCAGCTGGATGTGTACCTGTGCAACTGGATCCTGCTGGGGAAGGGGGATTGGACTGGATGATCTTTTGAGGTCCCTTCCAACCCCTAATGTTCTGTGAAGTGAGGATGGGACAGGCTGGCCAAGGACGTTGCTGATGCATCACTGGATGAAGGTCACAGAGGCCAGGCTGGCCGCTTGGTCTAGCAGGAGGTGAGGGTTAGCTGCCGACAGCGGCTACGTCCAACTAGATGATGCTTAAAGTCTCTTTCAGTCACACCTCAGGCTACGTCACCAGTAAGTGTCACCAAGTTTCCAAGCCAGCCACTAAAACCCGAGCGCTAGGAGCTACCTGAAGTCTGACGCAATCTCTTCCAGCTCCTGACTGCAGAACCAGCCTTGGCATCAATCCGCCCTCGTCCACGCAACCTGAGTTGCTTTAACCCACGGAGGCGAGCGCCTTCCGACGTGGATTCGGCCGCTGCGTACGCGTCGAAGAGCAGCCCCGGACTGCTCACTGCCAGGGCTGAGGTCTCTCCGGGTGTCCTCAGCGTCTCCTGCACCGGCGGCGAGTGTCTCCGAGGCAATAAGACCACTCAGTCATGAGCAAATCACTCTCTTTAATTCAATCCAGAGGACAAGTGGTAGCTCTCTACAGCCGCTTCGGCGGCGATCGTCACACGGAATCAGGCTCTCCATCACCATTATGAAAGACTGAGTCGCTCTCGTCGCCTTCTCGACGTGATTTATGCAGTCGTTCAAGTCCGACAGGCAGCCGAGCGCCGCGCCAGCTCAGGTAGGGGCTGCTGCAGTTGCTGAAGAAAGGGTTTCGCGAAGGAATTCATCGACGAAAGACCTGAAACGCGACGCGAAGCCGCAGAGTTGCGTTCCGCTTGAGCTAGCACGAGGGAAGGTGGCCCCACGAGCGTGCAGGCCTCCAGCCTTCAACGTAAGGAGCTTGCCCGCTGCTCCCAAGCCTTGGGCTTTCCAGTAGGGTTTTGAAAGGATTGGGGATTATGAAGGTGCAGTGAAGTGGTTAATAGGATTTCTAAAGACACTTGGAGATGCGACTCCCAGCCAAAGCACTGCCCAGAAAGCCGTTCGGGTCAGTCATTAGCAGCGAACTAAAGGTGTGGAGGTGTTTGGAGGGTTGTAATCACATCTAGAACGGTGACTCTTCATGGAATGACAGAAGAGGAGGGATTGGAAGGGGCCTCGAAAGACCATCTAGTCCAACCCCCCTTGCCACAGCAGGACTGATGCTATAGAATCAGAATCACAGAATCATTTAACTACAGGCACTACGACCTAGTTGCAGCTACGGACACCCACCATGGTCAAAGGGATCACAAATCAGATGATGGAGCTGCTGAGTGGGCTGAACTACCCTTGTTGTTGCCTTTTGCTGTGTGTGGAGAAGGAACACGGGGTGGTATCGCTCAAACCTAGGTGACTCAGTTAAGTTGGGTGCAACTAGTCTAGAGAGTGGGGTGAAACACACGTAGAGAGGAGGGTGAAACAAGTCTAGAGAGCAGGGAACAACCAGTCTAGAGAGTAGAGTAAAATGAGTCTAGAGTAGGGTACAGCAGGTCTGGACAGCAGGGTACAAGTCATCTAGAGAGCAGAGTACAACAAGTCTAGAGAGTAAAGTGAGTCTAGAGAGTAGGGTACAACAAGTCTAGATAGTAGGGTCAAATGAGTCTAGAGAGTAGGAGACAACACGTTTAGAGAGTAGGGTACAACAAGTCTAGAGAGCAGGGTAAAACAAGTCTAGAGTAGGGTCAAACGACTCTAGAGAGCAGGGTAAAACAAGTCTAGAGAGTAGAGTAAAAAGAGTCTAGAGAGTAGGGTACAAGTCTAGATAGTAGGATACAACAAGTTTAGAGAGTAAGATACAAGAAGTCTAGAGAGAAGGGTCAAACAAGTCTAGCGAGTAGGGTCAAATGAGTCTAGAGAGCAGGATACAACAAGTCTAGAGAGTAGAGTAAAATGAGTCTAGAGAGTAGAGTATAACAAGCCTGGAGAGGAGGGTACAACAAGCCTGGAGAGGAGGGGACAACAAGCCTGGAGAGGAGGGGACAACAAGCCTGGAGAGGAGGGGACAACAAGCCTGGAGAGGAGGGGACAACAAGCCTGGAGAGGAGGGGACAACAAGCCTGGAGAGGAGGGGACAACAAGCCTGGAGAGGAGGGGACAACAAGCCTGGAGAGGAGGGGACAACAAGCCTGGAGAGGAGGGGACAACAAGCCTGGAGAGGAGGGGACAACAAGCCTGGAGAGGAGGGGACAACAAGCCTGGAGAGGAGGGGACAACAAGCCTGGAGAGGAGGGGACAACAAGCCTGGAGAGGAGGGGACAACAAGCCTGGAGAGGAGGGGACAACAAGCCTGGAGAGGAGGGGACAACAAGCCTGGAGAGGAGGGGACAACAAGCCTGGAGAGGAGGGGACAACAAGCCTGGAGAGGAGGGGACAACAAGCCTGGAGAGGAGGGGACAACAAGCCTGGAGAGGAGGGGACAACAAGCCTGGAGAGGAGGGGACAACAAGCCTGGAGAGGAGGGGACAACAAGCCTGGAGAGGAGGGGACAACAAGCCTGGAGAGGAGGGGACAACAAGCCTGGAGAGGAGGGGACAACAAGCCTGGAGAGGAGGGGACAACAAGCCTGGAGAGGAGGGGACAACAAGCCTGGAGAGGAGGGGACAACAAGCCTGGAGAGGAGGGGACAACAAGCCTGGAGAGGAGGGGACAACAAGCCTGGAGAGGAGGGGACAACAAGCCTGGAGAGGAGGGGACAACAAGCCTGGAGAGGAGGGGACAACAAGCCTGGAGAGGAGGGGACAACAAGCCTGGAGAGGAGGGGACAACAAGCCTGGAGAGAATCACAGGACGTTAGGGATTGGAAGGGACCTCGCCAGATCACCCAGTCCAACCCCCCTGCCACAGTGGGATCCCCTAGAAAAGATTAGACACAAATTTCTGGTGTCAGAGTGGTTTTGAGCTGAGAGGAGCAAAACAACGCCCAGGGTGGACCCGGACGCTGGGGTTTGAGCCGTCTGCAAGCGGAAGGGGCGACTCTAAGCGAGCGACGAGTAGGACGCGACGAGGAGGACGTGCAAGAGGCAGCTGCCGTCAAGCCAACCTGACTGCTCTTGAAGGGGAAGCATCTCCCGCCCCGCGACGGAAGCGCTACGGAGGGTGTGCAGTCTGCTTCCAAATCCCACACAAAAGAACAATGAGAAGAGCTGCGGTGAACCCGGGCGCCGTGGAGAGACCCCGGCCTTTTCAGCTCCACAAACATCACAGACCCGCGAGAGGCGACACGGGGTGACCTCTCCCCAGTCTCTCTGGAGACAAAAGAGAGCCGGGGAGCTGAGAGGAAGCGATTGCCGAAAGGCAGCGGCATCAAAAGCCACAAGGTCTTTGGAAGGGGAAGAAAAACTCACTGAAGTGGCGCATTTCTTTCGGTTCCAGGCTTCCCTGGTGCTTTTCTGCAGCGTGTTTACCCCTTGGGTAGTTTTACACCAGGTAGGACGCGTCCACGTGAAGGAGGGCTATTTTTTCTCCTCATTGCTGCCACGAAGCCCCTTTTGATTCAGAACCTGAGTGAAAGGAACTCTCTCACCAGTTTATTGTCTCTTCATGGTCTAGGGGATCCTGCTGTCCTCTGCTGCAGCTCAGTCCCCACCCTGGGGTTGCTCTTGCCCAGAGGCCAGACTCTGCACTTACTCAGTGTAGTAACCCAGGTGAAAGCTTTCCTACCTCTAGTGCACCTTTCACCTGATGGTAGTGGCTACGAAAGAGCAAATACTGGAATCACTGAGGCTAGAAAAGACCTTCAAGATCAAGTCAACCCATCAAGCCAAGTGGCCCAAGGCCACCTACCCCTGAGCTCCAGACCTCCGCAACACCGAAACACACCCAGGGACACACTCACTGGTCATTTCATGTGCAAACCCCAAAGCTTCACTAACCCCAAGACACTTCTCCAGCTGTAAATCAAGACTTGTAGTGAGAAGTGAAGGTTGAGCTGAGCAGACATCTCCTCCTCAACCCATCGGCCTGGAGAGTTCGGGCCACACGGCGACTTTTCGAGTACTTTTGGGTCCACGGCGGGGCAAGATTTGAGGGAAAACTCATTGAATCAGCTATTTTCTGTTGAATTCACTGAGTATTGGGGCTGCTTGACGACACCTCCAGCATTAAATAGACATCAGGCCAGAGAGAAGCCGGAAAACCCAAAGGGTTTCCAAGCCACCAGGGAGCTGTGGTCCTCCGGAACGGAGGTAACTCTGCAGCTCTTCCCCTCACACCTCAGAATTCCCAGCAGAACACTTCCCATTTGCACCTGGAATGAAAGAAGCATCTGGACTCCAGCTCGGGGAGCAGCAGGCTCCAGGTCCCCGCGTAGCAGCGGGGAGAATTTAGCTGATGAATAAAGAACAAGCAGAGCCTGACTGACACGGACCAGGAGCTCGGTGATTCCTCCTTCCACTCAACCACCAGGGAGGCACCTGGTGGAAGAGCTCTCTGGGAGTCAGGATTAGGAACAAGCAACTTTAGATGGTCTCCTGAGTGTCTGATGGAAGAAACAGGAGGTGCTTGAGGGTGTCCAGAGCTTGGGAGGTGAAACCAAGCAGAGAATGGGATGGAGGATGAGTCAACAAGTGACGCTGAAAGGAAAGAACCAACAAGGAACCTCTGCTCATGAGATGAAGTGGATGGAAGCAATGGACTCACCCAAGTTCTCAACGGAATAGTACCGCTGCTTGCTGTCCACCCGCACGGTCTCGGCGTACGGGCTGCCGACGCCGTAGCCGATGATGTAGCCGCGGACGACGATGTTGGGGTTGAGCGGCGGCGTCCAACTCATGACGATGCTCGTCGTCAAGGGCCTGACGTGAAGGGAGCTGGGCTGGTCGGGAACCTGAGACTCTGGGGGTCGAGAGACAACAAAAACAAGGCGACAGGGATCAGTTCCAACTCGCCGCAAGCTCTGGGGTGAGACTGGAACCCAGACCTCCAGCCAGGTGCCCGCCAGTCACATGCACAGCTCACATGCAGGTCCATCGCTCAGCTACAGCCTCCCCTTCCGAAAGCAGCGAGAAGCCTCGTCCCACTTCAACCAGTACCTCTCACTGCCTTCTGAAAGCAGCGAGAAGCCTCGTCCCAGTTCAACCAGTACCTCTCACTGCCTTCTGAAAGCAGCGAGAAGCCTCGTCCCAGTTCAACCAGTACCTCTCACTGCCTTCTACCTTGAGTCTGAAGCCCCACAAGAGACATAAAACGATGCAGGAGGATGAAAGAGAGTTTCCAGGTCAACGTTTCCTCTACCTACAGGTTGGGGAGGACCCCAACAGCCTCTGTGCTCGTGGCTTGAGTCAACTTCAGTTTGGGATCGGACTATCCCGGCCACAAACCGCCTCCCAGGAGAACACAAGGTGGATCTGAACTCATCTCATCCCCGCTGACACTCCAGCCTTCCCAAAATCAAAGAGCAGAACCACAGAGGGAACAAACATCAGGGAGTGCAAGGGACAGGAGGAGATTTTTATTGGAAAAGCTCCGATTCCCTCGTCGGAAGGAGGCGTTCGTCACGCGGAGCCTATTTGCCGCCACCGAGCCGGTGGCACCGGGTGAGTAAAGGGCTTTTGTTGGGAGTTTACTGGCTAGCTACCATATCACAAGTCTCTCCGGCGAGGGCCACACGGTCACTTGTCTTCTTTGAGAGCAGAAAGAGACAAGCGGCTGTTTTCCCCGGCGAAAAGGCTGGCAATATAATAGATGAGTCCGCCGGCAGAAGGACGGGGCCGGAGGAGAACCCAGCCCGGCGCTGATAGCAACGTGATGTAAACCCCAACAAAAGGCAGCTCTTGTGAAGCATTCCCACGGAAAACCTTGGAAAAGGCGATGAAAAGAGAGGGCTCTGTGGCTGCCGAGAGCCTCGCGGCCTCGCGCTGCTGCTGGGAGCAGTCGAACCCGCCCGCTGATGGGCTCCTCGTGCTGCTGGTGGGTTCATTGCCGGTCGGAAGGACCCGGGAACGGCCTAAATCCTCTGCATTTGGCTCCTTACCACAGCTCTCCTTTAGCAGGTGAAGGGAATCCACTGAGAAGCTGCTACTCCCAAGGAGAAGAACCAGTTAGCCCCAGTTCAGTCCCGTTAAGTTGCCATTAAACCCCAACTTCACGTCCAAACTTGGGTTTAAGTGACTTGAATCACAGAACCACAGAACATCGGGGATTGGGAGGGATCTTCAAAGATCATCCAGTCCAATCCCTCCTCCACAGAAGGATCCCCCAGATCATGGAACATTAGGGATTGGGAGATCATGGAAGATTAGGGATTGGGAG
Organism: Rhinopomastus cyanomelas; assembly: GCA_013400115.1. Lineage (NCBI taxonomy): Eukaryota > Metazoa > Chordata > Aves > Bucerotiformes > Rhinopomastidae > Rhinopomastus > Rhinopomastus cyanomelas. The sequence goes on from VXBP01009045.1 coordinate 132,321, forward strand.
GCACCTCAAAAGATCATCCAGTCCAATCCCTCCTCCACAGAAGGATCCCCCAGCAATCCCCCTGCCAGAGCAGGGGAGATCATGGAAGATTAGGGATTGGGAGGCACCTCAAAAGATCACCCAGTCCAATCCCTCCACCACAGAAGGATCCCCCAGATCACAGAACATTAGGGACACAACCAGCTCGTAAAAGCCCCCCACCCAAGACCAAAGGACAGTCGGACGCCTCGACGTGAGAAGCTGGGTAACGCGGCAGTTCCTCCAGTAACAGCCAAAGGAGAGCAGAGCATCATAGAACCAGAATTGTTCAGGATGGAAGAGACCCTTGGGAACATCCTAGGACAAGGGAACCATCCCAGGAGAAGGGAACCACCCCAGGAGAAGGGAACCACCCCAGGAGAAGGGAACCACCCCAGGAGAAGGGAACCACCCCAGGAGAAGGGAACCACCCCAGGATGAGGAAACCACCCCAGGATGAGGAAACCACCCCAGGATGAGGAAACCACCCCAGGAGAATGATGAGGGTCATTCTCCTCAGCATCCTCAAAGCTCTCCTCTTCCTGGAGGAGAACTTCCCAGTGATTCTTTCAAGTTATCTAAACCCAGACCCTTTTTTTGGGGGGGAAAGTGCTGCTTCACCCCATTCTCTGCATCTTTTCCTTTGCAGAACAACGTCAAGGCTGAGGAAGAAGCATTTCAAAGCTTCCCAGCTGCCGGTGAAGGCCTCCCAGGGAACCCTGACGAAGCAGCTCCTGTTTGGATTTCTAATCACTTGGTTTTTTCCAGGTGGTTATTTGTTTTCTTGGGAAACAGACACTAATTAAAACCAAAATCCACCGGGGGGTCGGCGCCGCTCCTCCGCGATGCCGACGACTCATCACTTTTCTCCTCTGCCTGATGGGCTGTGGGTTCTGCCCCTGTCAGATCCTTTGTTCTTTCCTTCTGTTTTTCATTTCTCCTTCTAGTCCTCCAGTCACTTCCTCCAGCCCTTTTGGTTTTGCTGGTCTCCTTCCCTCTCGTGGCAGCATCTGCAGGTAGCTGCATCCCATCGGCTCGCGGGAATTACTCGCCCTCGTCACCGTCAGGCATCTGCAGCTAAAGGAGGGGGATTTGACTACTGGAATGTTTGTGTAGTGGCTCTTGGCACCTCCCTGATCCCCTTCATCGCTGACAAAGCTCCGCGTTGCCTTCCTCGTGTTGTTGCCGATGGTCACGAAGCTCTGGAGCTATCAGGAGTCTTTTAACGAAGGTCTCTGACTTCTTGCTGCTGCTGCTGTCTTTGATGTCTTCTGATGACATCAGAAGTAGACAGGAGGGACTTGGGGTCTCTTTTGAGGGCTTAGAGTCTCTCCAGAAGGGGACTGGGGGTCTCTCCATGGGGTTTGGAGGTCTCTCCAGAAGGGTCTGGGCTACCCTCAGGGTGTTTGGGGGTCTCTCCAGAAGGGTCTAGGGTATTCTCAAGGGGTTTGAGGTCTCTCCAGAAGGGTCTAGGGTATCCTCAGAGGGTTTGGGGTCTCTCCAAAAGGGGCTAGGGTACCCTCAGAGGGTTTGAGGGTCTCTCCAGATGGGCCTGGAGTATCCTCAGAGTGTCTCTCCAGAAGGGTCTGAGGCATCCTCAGAGGTTTGAGGGTCTCTCCAGAAGAGTCTACAGTATCCTCAGAGGGTTTGGGGTCTCTCCAGAAGGGCCTGAAGTATCCTCAGAGGGTTTGGGGTCTCTCCAGAATGGTCTAGGGTATCCTCAGAGGGTTTGGGGTCTCTCCAAAAGGGGCTAGGGTACCCTCAGAGGGTTTGAGGGTCTCTCCAGATGGGCCTGGAGTATCCTCAGAGTGTCTCTCCAGAAGGGTCTGAGGCATCCTCAGAGGTTTGAGGGTCTCTCCAGAAGAGTCTACAGTATCCTCAGACAGTTTGGGGTCTCTCCAACCCAAGGCACAACGGGGACCCAAGAGCAGAAGACAACCAGCTGCTGGCAGGTGATTAGACCCTCCCCAACCCCTCAGCCAGAAGGTTTCAGAAGGAAGGAGATTTTAGGAGAGAAGCATTTACCGTCAAGATCATTCTCGGGGGTTTCGGCCGTGTACCAGTCCGAGGAGGGTCCCGTTCCGTTCACCGTCATGGCGGCCACCTGGAAACTGTATTGGCTTCCTTTGTCGAGTCCTGGTTGAAGAGAAGACAAGAGAAGAGAACAAACAGAAATCAATCTGAAAGGAGAAGATGATGGGAACAGTTTGGTGGCAACTCTAGCGTTGGCCACTGGCTCTGTGTGATGTGGAATCTCCGGTAATATCCCGTTGGCTTCGATACACGTAGGGAAACACGTCTCAGTAAACCCATATCCACATGGGTCTGGGGAGGGAAGCTCATTATTCCCATGGGAGAAGTGATCTTTGATCAGAAAAGGCTTCAAAAATTGAAGGAGGGTTGTCCTGGGTTGGGTCCTAACACCTAGGAGTTGAAGGAGGGTTGTCTTGGGTTGGGTCCTAACACCTAGGAGTTGAAGGAGGGTTGTCCTGGGTTGGGTCCTAACACCTAGGAGTTGAAGGAGGGTTGTCCTGGGTTGGGTCCTAACACCTAGGAGTTGAAGGAGGGTTATCTTGGTTGGGTCCTAACACCTAGGAGTTGAAGGAGGGTTGTCTTGGTTGGGTCCTAACACCCGTGGGTTGCGCTTGTACGTAGAAAAAGGATGGAAGAGCAATTAGCAGGGGAAGGAAGAGTTGTTTTAGATGATGAAGGTGCTCATGCTACATAAGCCAAGCAGCTCCCCGCTTTCAACACGGGAGGAACCACAGGAACGCTCTCCTTACCACAGGGTAGGACCTTGGTTGGCAGCTGAAGAGCTGCTGCTGATTAACTTCAGAGCGCTCAGCCCGGAGATGAAAAGCAACAGCAGGAAGTTTCATCGGTGTGATAACAGTGAATTGAGGACTAAACGTTTTCCTCGGTGGCTAAAGCCACTGGAATAGAATCACGGGTCACGAGGCTTCCAGGTCCCTGGGGTGAGGCAACAGGGTCATCCTTTTGCTCAGTCCACAAGTATCCACCCAACCAGATCCATTTAGGTTGGAAAAGGCTTTTAACATCATCGAATCCAACCGTGGACCCAACCGCTTGGAGCCCACAGCGAAGAGCTTCTCATCATCGACCCGCAGAACACTCAGGGTTGGATGGGACCTTCAAGATCATCCAGTTCCAACCCCTCTGCAGAGGCACCTTCACTAGAGCAGCTCACACAGGGCTCCAGCCAGCACTTCCAGGGATGGACCAGCCACTTCCTCCTCGGGCAACCTGTTCCAAGGGATGGTATCTCATCCCATCTCCGCTCTTTCAGTTGGAAACCGTGAAGCTTCGTCCTACCACCCCATAGGGGAGATGTTCCAGCCCATCATGCTCCATCCTCCTGCAGGAGGGTTAGTGCCTTAATCCTAACCCTGCAGGAGGATGGTGCCAGGCTCTGCCCCAGTGACACAGGTCAGGAGGATGGAGCCAGGCTCTGCCCCAGTGACACAGGTCAGGAGGATGAGTGGTACCTGATCCCCACAGGCACCCCCGGAGATCCGAAAGTCACCCTAACGCAGGTCATTCGAGGTGAGACCAGGGCTCAGACCGAATCTCGGCGGCTCCGAGAAGGGTTTCATTTTCCTCCTCGAGGCTTTGCTGCTTTTTTCTCTCGAGCACAAAGCGGGAACTCGAGTGAAATTCATTTCCACCTGGCAGAAGTCACCGGCTACCCCTTGCGACTCTCACGGCGGCGCCTTCCCTTCGTGGCAATTCCGGCTGAGCTACGATCTACTGTTGTACTTTTTGTTCTGCGAGGAGCTATTTCCCATCCAAGAAGGGAAAGGGAGGGGAAGGGCTGCTTTCCCACCCCGGAGACAACAGGACGTGTCGACCGAGCGCTCCTAGAAAAACCTCGAGACGCTGACCGGCTTCAAATTTGGTAACGGGGACGAACGGCCGGTGAAAGGGGACAAACAGATGATAAAAGGGGACAAACAGATGATAAAAGGAGACAAACAGATGGTAAAAGGCGACAAATAGATGGTAAAAGGATCAAGGAAAGAAAAAGGGGCTGAACCCCCCCCCAAAACCAAGCAACAAGCCAGCAAGCCCCATCAAGGCTGTCTTTGTCCAACGCAACAAACGATACCCGCCGGCGAGGAAATCAATGCTCTCTTGAAGTTGAAGGGATGTTTTATTCCCAAAGCATTTAATTCATCAAAACCCACCCCCCCTCTACTGCGTGAACACTGACCTGTGAACAAGTACCAGAGGTTGTTTGGCTCCAGCGTTTCAATCTCACCGCGGCGGGTCGTCTTGCGGTGTCGGATTTTATAGCCCGTGATAAATCCGTTCTGAGTGCCCGGCGGCGGCGGCAACCAGCTCACTTTGATGCTCTGCAAAGAGGAAGAGGGGTTAGCGGCGGGGTTTGCAACCTGGCGGCGGCCGAGTTGCTGCTTTAAGGATGGAGAGGCAAATTGAAGCTGAGGAGAAGAAGACTGGGGGGTTCTCAAGCAGCGGAAGGCTCGGGGACAACGGCTTGAGGCAGGAAATTCACTCACTCTCTGGGAGAAGCGGAGTCGACACCGTGAACCGAGACCCTATCAGTTAGTTCTGGGAGAAACACTCCTGGCTGGATTGAATGGTCCTTGCTGGATTGTCAGAGGACCTGCCTGAAGGTGTTGAGATACTCATCTAGGTTGCCCAGAGCCGGGGGAGAAGTCCCATCCCAGGTCAGGTTGGACCTTGGGCTCACAGAACCACAGAACTTTAGGGGTTGGAAGGGATTAAACACCAGGGACTGGATGGGACCTCGAAAGATCATCCAGTCCAATCCCCCTGCCAGAGCAGGAGAGGATGAAGAAGAACTTTCCTCCACAAAAGCTTTTTGATCCCTTCCCATCACATCCTGGCCACCAGCGTGTTTGTCCAACCTGCTCTTTATTCCACCTTCACCCAGGGAAAACCCACCAGCACCAGCTTTACTGGGCTGGAGTTCTCCTCTGCACAAACCATCTGGGCACCAGCTGCTCCTTGAAGCCTCCAGTCCTTCAAGTGCTTCTCCTCAGGTTTTTAGGGGGTTCAAGGGTTGCTCCTGCAGCAGAGCCTCATGACCCCCTGGTTTTGTGGCTCCCAGCTCCTCCCTTCCCCATCTGCAGACCAAGAGCGACGTCACCCAGGACACAGCGGCTACGTTGCTGGACCCCAGACGATGGACTCCCGTTATTGAGTTGCTGAGGGCCGAGCAGCGGAGAAATCCATCGGAGCCCATCGAGCAGCCGGTGATTTATTGAGGCAATCAATGCGCCGGCTCCACATCGATGCTTCGGGTGCGCGTCGCTGAGCGGAACCACACGAAGAGGGGGTCTGGCTTTGCGTCAGGGTCGAGTGCTCCCAGCTCCTCCAGTCTCCGCTGAGCGAGACAAGGTCTCGCCCTCTCCAGCCCAGCTATGAGAAGACGACGCTTGGATTGACCCCTTTCCCAGAGGGAAGAAGAGCTCTGAGCTAAAAGAGCTGGAAGGACCATTTGGTGTCCTCCAGGAGAGGTAGAAAGAGTGTTGAGTGCTGGTTTCTCCAAGGGTTCTCCAAGTTTCCAGTTTCCATCCAGGAGAAGACTTTCCTACAGATGGAACCACACTCAAGACGTTGGGGAGGTTGAACCCCTCAATGGAGCTGCTCAGCAACTGTTTGACAGGTGATGAGACACCTCTAGGTTGCCCAGACTGGTGGGAGAAGCCCCATCTCTGAACCATTCCAGGTCAGGTTGGCCCAGAGTGGTCGGAGAAGCCCAATCCCTGAACCATCCTGGGTCATGTGTGGCCTGGAGTGGTGGGAGAAGCCTCATCCCTACAGCCATCCCAGGTCAGGTTAGACCTTGGAGGGGGTCTGAGCAACCTGCTCTGGTTGGGGATGACCCTTCTTACTGCAGAGAGTTGGACTGGATGAGCTCTGAAGGTCCCTCCCAACCCAATCCAACCCAGCTCAACCCAATACAACCATTTCCAACCCAACACAACTCAACCCAACCCAATCCAACCATTTCCAACCCAACTCAACTCAACCCAACCATTTCCAACCCAACACAACTCAATCCAATCATTTCCAACCCAACCCATCCGACGAGTCTATGGTGAACGTGGAGCAGGAGCGGTTCCAGTCTCAAACCATTTCAACCCAAGGCTGAGCTGCCCCATAGGAGGCCCTGAGGCTGATCCTACCCAAAGGAAGGCCGTGGTGCCACACGGGCAGAACTGTCGGGGGGGAGAAGGACCAATTCCATCCCAACTCTTACTTGAATCTAATTTGATTTACAGAGCTCCAGCAGAAGCACCCAAGTGCTGGGAGCAGCTTTCTCCCTCTCGCAAACATCCTTTCCTTCTCCTCCTTGAAGCCACCAACGACCGGCGTCTCCCAGCACAGCAGGACTCACCGGTTTGATCTCACGCTCTCGGCAGAATAAATCAGATCTTCCTGATGATTAGAGCTAAAAGCAGTGACCTGAAGCTGCCACCGCGACGGTAACAGCTCCCTTTCACCTCACCCTGGTCTCCATGGACACGGTGAAGATGCTTTTCATCGACAGGAGTGAACACGTGTCCCCTTGCTCCAGGAAAATCGATGATGAAGGTTGTGACAGAGTCACAGAACATGAGGGATTGGAAGGGACAACGAAAGGTCACCCAGTCCAGTCCCCCTGCCACTGGATGCCCTAGATCCCGTCGCACAGGATCACGGCCAGGCGGGTTTTAACGACGGGTCCTGCTTCCACCTAGAGGTACCGGACAGAAAGACTTCCCTTCCCTCCTCTTTTCTCCCCCATGGAAGTCCAACTATCCACAATCAACCCAGCTAGAGGGTTGGTCAAGGATCTGATACCATAAAACCCTCAAGTGATGGGCTGGAGCAAGAACCCAAAGCTCTCTTGAAGTAGACTCAACCATCTGTGAGGTTTTCTGCCTCTCAAGAGGAGCCAAACTAAACCAAACTGGGAATAACCCCCCGTTAAAACACCCAGGACAGACCATGAGCTATCAAAGAGCACCGGGATGCGATGGGATGGGATGAGATGGGATGGGGTAGGATGGAAGAACGCTCACGTAGCTCCAAGAACTTTTAGAAGCTGGATGGGATGGGGTGGAAAGGAGCTCACGTAGCTCCAAGAACTTTGAGAGGCTGGATGGGATGGGGTGGAAAGGAGCTCACGTAGCTCCAAGAACTTTGAGAGGCTGGATGGGATGGGGTGGAAAGGAGCTCACGTAGCTCCAAGAACTTTGAGAGGCTGGATGGGATGGGGTGGGGTTCTGGAAGGGAGCTCACGTAGCTCCAAGAACCTTTCAAGGACACATCAAAGTTCATGCAGCCACAGGGCAAATCTTCCCTTCTTGACGTGAGGAGCTCAAAAAAGACCAGAGACTTCAAGAAATGAAATCTCTGGGCCACCTGAACTCCTGTTGGTAGCCAAAACCTCAACTTTTGATCCACTTTCTCCATCCACACATGCAGGAAGATGCTTAAACCCGACGCTGTTCTACTCCCAGCCCCTCCTTCTCCCTCCCCTCCCATCACCTCCTTCTCCAGCCAACATGTAAGCTGCAAATTAAGTTCCCAATCCATGCCGAGCCTGCTGGTGGTTGCCTTGGCTACCAAGCAATTTCCAGCTCCCCAGCCACGGTGTTTCATAAAACCCACTCTTTTTTGTCGCCCCGAGAGCAGATAAACACAAATCCAGAGGGTCGCTAGGGTCTGCAGACCCTTCCAGGTCCTCTTTCTTCTCAACTCTATTTACAAAGAGGCCTGATGCTCAAGTTGCCTGAGCAAAACACTTGGTCACCGCCATCTCCGACGGTGAAGCAGTGGACGGGGTCTGTCTTGACGGCAGGAAAGCACCTGACCATCTCCCACAGCATCCTGAGAGAGTGTGGTCTGGATGGGCAGGTAGTGAGGTGGATGGGGAACCGGCTGCAGGACAGAAGCCAGAGGGTAGCGGACAATGGGACAGAGTCTAGTTGGAGGCCTGGATCTCATGGAGGTCCCTACGGGTCTGTCCTGGGACCAGTCCTATTCAATCTATTCGGGGGGACCTGAACAGGCTGGAGAGCTGGGTGGGGAGACACAGACTCACACAGAATCACAGAACATTAGGGATTGGAAGGGACCTCCAAAGACCATCCAGTCCAATCCCCCTGCCACAACAGGATCCCCTAGATCTAGTTGCACAGGAGCACATCCAGGTGGGTCCGAAACGTCTCCAGAGAAGGAGACTCCACAACCTGCCTGGGCAGCCCCTTCCAGGGCTCCGGCACCTTCACCAACCTTCATGATTCTGCGATTCTTTGTGAATGAAAACATCAAGTTCCTCAAAGGAGCTAACTGATAACCAGCACCAGGCTGGTTTACAATGGTTTTACTCTCTGGAGAGCAGTCTGAAGACGTTGAAGACACAACCTTTAGGCTCTGGTAGCGCAAGGGGATCCCAACTTGGCTTTTTAAGGAGCTAATTCTGAGTTTGGGTTTTGCTTTTCAAGCCCCTGCACGCCGCTCCCATCGGGGGGGTGTTTTGTCTACCCCATAAAAGCTCTTTTATAGCTTCTCTTTCCATTGGTTCTGCGACATAAATTAACAAGACACGTTGCTCCCACCGCTCCTCACAGCTTCTCAAGGAGGAGGAAGAAAATCGACAGCAGAGAAGCCTGAATACAAAGACACAACCTCCTCCCCTCCTCAGGTTACAGCTAATTAAAACAAAGGCTCCTAAAAGTCATTAAATGGGAGAAGAAAAGAAACCTCTGGTGCTGATTTTCATTCAGACCGAGAAATCTTCCAGAAGAGAAAAAAAGACCTCGAGGAGTAAATTTACGACTCGTTGCAGGTCCCTCCAGCCTCCCCGAGCGGCACAAACAGCAGCTGCCCTCAACAGAAACTGGGTAATAAATCTCCTGGAAACAGCTGGAGGCTGTTTTCCAAACCTGAGGAGTTTTTCAAGGACCCTCCAGCGCGTCGACGCTACCAGAGGAGGCTCCGCGAGATGCAACGCGCTGGACGCGGGGCTCCCGAGCCGCTGGGCAAGGAGCTTCCCAGCCCAAGGGGTTGATGAGGGGGTTGGACTGGACGACCCTTCGGGGTCCCTTCCAAGCCCTAACGTTCTGTGATTGGCACTGTAGGAGGTTTCAAACGTCACGAGACGCCCCGTGGGTGATGCAGGGATGAAATTCAATGGATTCAGGCCCACAGAGCGACGGGAAAAGACCGACCGAGGAACGGAAGTCAAATTGTAGTTCATGTTGGTCGGACGGCCAAGAGCATCTCAGGAAGTCCAGCCCCAGGAGAAACCTCATGATTATTCACTAAAAGTTCCAGAAAATGACTCAGATCAGGGAAAAGGGGGTTGCAGGAGGGTCTGAGAGAAGGAGAAGGTCTACTCTGCAGTCGTGAGACCCCATCTGGGGCACTGGGTCCAGTTCTGAGGTCTTCAAGAAGGACACAGAGCTCCTCTAAGGGATCCAGAGGAGAGCAGCTCCAAAGCTCAGAGGGCTGGAGCATCTCCCCTGTGAGGACAGGCTGAGCAAGATGCAGCCTGCAGAAGGGGAGGTTCCAGGGGACCTACTAGCAGCTTTCCAACCTCTGAAGGGGGCTCCAAGGAGGGCTTTTGACACGGGTGGTAGCGAGAGGACAAGGGGAAAGGGTTCCAGACTTCAAGAGGTTGGACATCAGGAACAAATTGTTTGCTGTGAGGGTGCTCAGATGCTGGGACAGGTTGCCCAAGGCAGCTGTGGCTGCCCCATCCCTGGCAGTGTTGAAGGCCACGTTGGCTGGAGCCCTGAGGAACCTGCTCTAGTGAAGGTGTTGCTGTCTCTGCAGGGGGGTTGGGACCAGATGACCTTTAAGGTCCCATCCAACCCTGGTCATTCTATGGTTCTACAATCTCACTTCAGTTGGTCACTGCAAACAGCAGAACTCCAATGCTTGAGTCAAGACTCGTGAGAGGAAGGTCACAGAGTGCGTTGGGAGGACCTTAGTCACAGAGTGGGTTGGGTTGGAAGAACATCAGACATAGAGTGGGTTGGGTTGGAAGAACCTTAGTCATAGAGAGGGCTGGGAGGACCTTAGTCATAGAGTGGGTTGGGTTGGAAGAACCTTAGTCATAGAGTGGGCTGGGTTGGAAGAACCTTAGTCATAGAGTGGGCTGGGTTGGAAGAACCTTAGTCATAGAGTGGGCTGGGAGGACCTTAGTCATAGAGTGGGTTGGGTTGGATTGGGTTGGGAGGACCTTAAAAATCCTAGTAAGACACAGGCAGGGCCACCTCCAACTACATCAGGTTGCTCAAATCTCTGCCTGCCATAACCTTGACCACTCCCAGGGTAGGGCGGGGGGATCCACCTGCTGTCTCACCAGAGATACCACCAGTCACACAAACCCCAACCACCTCCTCCACCCGGCAGCGAATTCAAACACCTAAACCTCCAAAGAAGATCCCATCAACACTTCCAACAGAAACCTGCAGCAGAGAGAAGACCTCACAGAATCATTCAGGTCAGAAAAGACCCTTGAGATCATCAAGTCCAACCATCAATCAACCATCAAATGAAGGGGAAATGTAAATGGTGATTAGTGTTTACCCTGGAACATAAAAGGTGGATGTTCTGTGAAGCAGAGGACAGCGGCTCCCTCGTCCCTACAGTCCAACTGGCCGCTAGAAGAGATGCGACGGGAAGGAAGGAAGAGACTTCAGTGTCTAGAGCTGCTGCAGGAGTGACTAGCACTTGACCTCTCATCAAATCATCCTTCAACAGAAGGATAAAGTGGGAGGAAAGAATCAGGGATGGACCTCATCCACATCTGAGCATCACCACATCGTTTCGACTGGAGGAGACCTTTAAGGTCATCAAATCTACCCAGGGCCCAGAAGGCCACTTCCTGGTCATCCTGCTGGCCACCAGCACCCCTAGATCTCTTTCTCCTCCGCTGCTCTCCAACAGGTCAGTCTCCATCCTATCCTGGTCGCTGGGGCTGTTCTTGCCCAGCTGCCAGGCTCCCCCCTGCCCTTGTTCTAGTTCATTCAATGTCTCCCCACCCAGCTCTCCAGCCTGTCCAGGTCCCCCTGGCTAATATAACTCAAGATACAGAGGGAGTGAGAAGCACCAAACTCACCCAGAGAAGGTCTACGGTAGTAATCGCCGGTGAATGCCAACGATCCCTGAATTGCAAAGATCTCTTGCAAGAGATCCTGCTCTGGCAGGGGGACTGGACTGGACGACGACCTTTCGAGGTCCCTTCCAACCCAGTTCCCGTGCGACTGGATCGAGGGGATCCTGCTGTGGCAGAAGGATTGGACTGGATGATCTTTTGAGGTGCCTTCCAATCCCCACCAGCAGGAATATCGGGCAGGAATGGAGCTTCTTTCCTTTTCATCCTCTTTTTGATGGTAATCTGTCCCTCAGGGACCTCGACAGGCAGGAGAGAAGAGTAGAAAGAGTCTACAACCTCTAAATGTCAACGGCAAGGCGTCGCTCACGATGGTACCCGGGGGCGTAACTCGAGGCAGCGGAATAACATTAACTAAGAGAAAAGAGAGGGTCTTTCAGGAAAGACAAGCGGTGGCATCCAGGGAGACGGAGGGGGGTGACATAATCCCTTATCGAAACCAGTGGGAACACTCACGTCCCTTGGCCTCCGGTCCTGTCAGCACTGAACTTCATCGAATCAACAACTAGAAACCTCCCTGTGAGGTTTATTCCTCGTTTTTGTGGAGCTAACACCGACAAAACACCAACAGAAAAGGCCATTAAAATCATTGGCGGTGCTAATATTGCTAATAACCCTAATAGCAGCCATGAAAATGCTACTGGGAAGAGACACGGAGACCGACGCGGCCGCGTTTTTACTGACACTGCCTGACACTCCTGCTTTTATGTGTCTTGGTGGCCAAGGAGGCCGATGGCACCTCAGGTGGATCAGAACAGGGGTGCTTAGGAGATGGAGAGAGGGATCCTGCTGTGGCAGGGGGACTGGATGATCTTTTGAGGTGCCTTCCAATCCCTAATGCTCTGTGATGCTGTGAAATTGAGGGATGTGTGACACATACGGGACAACTGAGACCATCAGCTGAGCTGTAGGACCAGCCCCTGTCTGGCTCTAGAAGTGGTCTGAGCCCATGTGAGGTGGTTGGTGACCCATCTGATGGTTGGACTCAATGATTTTCAAGATTCCTCAGCATCAGGAAGAACTTCTTTCCTCTGAAGGTGACAGAGCACTGGAACAGGCTGCACAGGGAGGCTGTGGAGTCTCCTCTGGAGACTTTTAAGACCCACCTGGATGTGTTCCTATGTGACCTGTCCTAGACTCTGGTCTTGCTCAAGCAGATAAGGTTGGACTCGATGGCTTCTCGAGGTCCCTTCCAACTCATAATCATCTGTGCCTGCTTCTTCCAACCCAAACACTCCACATCAGGTTGGAACTTTAGGTTCTGAGCATTGTGTTCTAGGTAGAGTTGGGTTCATGGTTGGACTTGATGACCTCAAGAGTCTTTTCCAACCTAAACATTCCAGAGCAGGTTGGACTTTGAGGTTCTGAGCACCTTGCTCTAGGTAGAGTTGGATTCATGGTTGGACTTGATGACCTCAAGAGTCTTTTCCAACCTAAACATTCCAGAGCAGGTTGGACTTTGAGGTTCTGAGCACCTTGCTCTAGGTAGAGTTGGATTCATGGTTGGACTTGATGACCTCAAGAGTCTTTTCCAACCTAAACATTCCAGAGCAGGTTGGACTTTGAGGTTCTGAGCACCTTGCTCTAGGTAGAGTTGGATTCATGGTTGGACTTGATGACCTCAAGAGTCTTTTCCAACCCGAATGACCCTATGATTCTACATCAGGGGGTTGGACTGGATGAATTTTGAAGGTCCCTTCCAAGGCAATCGGATGATCTTCTCAATCTACGAGACACCTGCAAATTCAGCCAAACACGAGCGACTCTGAAAGTGAAGGAGAGCAGGAACTTGGCTGCTACGGAGGCAGCTTGTCTTTTAAATTGAGTTTTAAAATTTACCTGCATTTTCCTTTACGGTAATAAAAAAAACCCCTCCTGTCATCACAGAAGAATGTCAAAACCCACATAAATCTGTCCCTTCCCCTGTCAAACTGCGGCAGAGACATTTGCTTTTATAGATGGCACCATGTGAAGATGCTAAAAGAACATCTTGCCGGCGCCTCGCAAGCGATTAAAAGCCGACGGGAAGAGATGCTCAAGAAAATGAAGGAAGCGCCAGCAGCCGCTGCCTCCGTTTCTAGTTTATTTCTTTCTCTCACTAAATAATCCAATAAAATAGCCCTCCTCTCAAAATCCAATTAAAAAGCTCTGCCGATGCAGCAGAAATCTTACGGCGCGATGATCCCAAAGGTCTTTGCCGACCGGAAAGATTCCGGGACTCGTTAGAAGCCATCAGCAACCAAGGAAAGAGCGACACCCGCATTATCTCCCGTCCTGAACCTCTAGATTTAATGAGTTCCTGTTTATTCCACCCCAAACTTTTTAGGATGAGCCAATCCCAAATTCCTGAGAAGGAGGGAACTGCACAATCACAAAGCCTTCAGGTTGGAAAAGACTTTGGAGATCACCGAGTCCAAGAGTTGGCCAATTCTACTGCAAGGAAGAGGTTTCCATTCAGATCCCTTCACCAAAGGGAAGGGACTCCCCTTCCAATCCCCTTCACTTGAAGAAGAGACCCCCCTTCCAATCTCCTTCACTTGAAGGAAGAGGTTCCCCTTCCAATCTCCTTCACTTGAAGGAAGAGGTTCCCCTTCCAATCTCCTTCACTCAAAGGAAGAGATTCCCCTTCCAATCCCCTTCACTCAAAGGAAGAGATTCCCCTTCCAATCCCCTTCACTCAACGGAAGAGATCCCCATCCTAATCCCCCCTTCACCACCAAATTTCTAGAAGACCTCTGCTCCAACAGGTCCACATCGTGAAAAAGACCCGGAGAGGACCATTGTGAAGGGCCACGCCAAGATCTCCAGGAAGAACCCAACTTATTGAACCACTTCTGACCAGACCTGAGTCCAAATCCTCATTGTCCTGTCCCTGGTGGGAACCATCTTCCCAGTAGCCAAGAGATTTCCTTCCTGCAGTTAATCCTGAGCTTCAAATCCCTACTAAGCTCAGAAGATGAGTAGAGAGAGAGCCCTTGGGGTCACGGTTGGACTTGATGATCTCAAGGGTCTTTTCCAACCCGAACGATCCTCTGACTCTACGTCCACTCTGGGGCACAGGATGGAATCCCTCTACTGCTTCCAGCAACCCCATCTCAGAGAAGAAACAGGATCAAACCACGTCATCTCCAGGCAGTGGAAACCCAGAGAGCTCCAACCAAAAACTTCCGACAACGACATTTTCCAGATGGTTGGACTTGACGATCTTGAAGGTCTTCTCCAACCTTGATGATTCAATGATTCTACAAGGTTGGACTTGATGACTGAAGGTCTTCTCCGACCTCGATGATCTGATGATTCGAAGATGTTTGTGCAGCCCAGCAGCTGCTCTGGGAAGCTCCTTTGAGTGTCTCTTCTCCTTTCTGCTTTGGCTTCAGCTTGTTTTTAGCTATTTAAGGCAAATCATCAACAGGAGGGGTCTGTTGATGCTCCAACTCAATGTTGTGACTCTTACTGGGCTCCTGGTAGCACCCAGCAGCCCTGGAACAGCTGGAAACGTCGGAGAACTTGGACAGAGCTGCTGAAGAGATTTCACACCTCAGAAGAGCTCAAAATAAACCTGTGAATATGGATGAGACGCTCGTTCCCAGATAGTGGGAGAGGAGGGGGGAGCAGCAAACGGAAGGGCAGAAGCAAGAAGTGAAAATGAAAAGTCATTTTTAGAGATTAAAAGGAATTGGCTTGATGATGGAATAATTGGAGGAGCAACGACTCCCGACGACGACGCTCCGCGAGAGGGGACTTTTGAAGCAAGAGAAAGCCCCCAGGGTTGAATTATCTTCATTACTGGGGGAAGGGAACTGCCTCAGGCTCAAGTGCTCTGGAAAATTCCAATTAGAAATGTCAACGGTGAAGAGTGAAGGAGCAACTTCACTCGGTTTGAACGGTGGAGACTCAGTCTGGCCTAGTTTGGGTGGATTTCCTGTCACGAGGGATCGGGAGGTCCTGGAAGCGTTACGGGAGGTTGGGGATGACCTAGGGAGGGGACTCTGCTGCTGCCACGCAGCTGGATGAAGACCTACGGGACTGTTCTTCCAGTGAGCAACCCAAAGCCAGGGAGAGCTTCGAGCAGAGCAGGTTGCTCAGACCTCACGGTTCGGGGATGGTGCCAGGAACGGGGCTTCTCCCACCTCTGTGGGCAACCTGGGCCACTCCACATCATCAATCTCTTCCCTTCAATCCCCCCCAAAGTGGCAGAAAAACCCCTTCAATCCCCCCAAAAGCAGCCAACCTCTTCTGCTCATCAACCCAAAGGGAGGTGCCCAGGCTCTAACGGGAATCTGATTTATTCATCAATATATTTATATAACTAATCATTTATTTCTCTATTGATCTACTAGTTCTCTATTAATTAATTTATCAATGTAGTCATTCCTTTCTTTATTTCTCCATTTATGCATCAATTGATCTACCTACCCATCTGTTTATTTATCAATTGATCTCTTCATTGATGTATTTATTAATCTACATATTTAATAATTTGCCTATTTATTTATCAAATTATCCACGTATTTATCAATCTACCAATTCATTTATTTATCCATTTATTTATCAATTTATCCACGTATTTATCAATCTATCAATTCATGTATTTATCCATTTATTTATCAATTTATCCACGTATTTATCAATCTATCAATTCATGTATTTATCCATTTATTTATCAATTTATCCACGTATTTATCAATCTATCAATTCATGTATTTATCCATTTATTTATCAATTTATCCACGTATTTATCAATCTATCAATTCATGTATTTATCCATTTATTTATCAATTTATCCACGTATTTATCAATCTATCAATTCATGTATTTATCCATTTATTTATCAATTTATCCACGTATTTATCAATCTATCAATTCATGTATTTATCCATTTATTTATCAATTTATCCACGTATTTATCAATCTATCAATTCATGTATTTATCCATTTATTTATCAATTTATCCACGTATTTATCAATCTATCAATTCATGTATTTATCCATTTATTTATCAATTTATCCACGTATTTATCAATCTATCAATTCATGTATTTATCCATTTATTTATCAATTTATCCACGTATTTATCAATCTATCAATTCATGTATTTATCCATTTATTTATCAATTTATCCACGTATTTNGATATGAATCTCTTTATGAATCAATTCATTTGCCTACTCATTTATCTATTCATCAATCTATTTGGCTATCTAATTAGTTATCTAATTCTCTATTAGTCTATTGATGTCTCTATTTATTTATCCATGTATTTAAGTCCCTAATGACTTGGTTTTAGTTCTAACAGCGCGACCCTTGCTTTTCCCTCGTCATCCCGCAGGTGAAGCAGGTTCTTTGCCCTCTGTCTGTTCACTGCAGGGTTGTTCCCAACCCCTGCTAATATCCACTACCCTGACTCTTCGCTCCACCGAACCCACCGACGGAGAACAGCCCGAACCCACCGACGGAGAACAGCCCGAACCCACAAAAAACCCCCCCATGAAGATGTTTTCTTCCACCGTGCATCGATTCCGGCAGCAAATCAGCCTCATCCCAGATCCTAACTGTGAGGAGCAACCCGACTCCGACGGCCAGGAGTCCCAAAGGAACTCCGCAGCGGCTGTCGGGATGCTGACTCAGCACCCCCCCCATGCCTCCGTTAGCATCTCAGGGCTAACGACTGCGACGACCGTTTGAACACCAGTCGCAACCGTTCCCCAGCGTCAGCAGGCTGGGGAGTTTTACTACCACCTTCCACATCCCTCAGGGATCAGTGAGGGCTGACTCGGCACTTCCCACGTTGAGAAGCTCCAACCTGACCCAAACCAGGTAGGAACCTGACTTGTCCTGAGCGCTCCCGTCACACTTCCGCGCTCTGGAAAGCCAATCCCAGTGCTTAACCCCTTCCCCTTGTCTTTGGGAGAGGGGCGAGAGTCAACGGGAGAGAGGGACGTGCTCTCTGCTCCCCCTACCCACTCCTCCTGACCTTGGCTTTCTCCTTCCCTCATCCTTTTATTGGTTCTCGCGGAGATAACCAGGAGCAGAGAGCTCTAACTAATCAGTGTCACAGCTCATTAATCCCCTTTATTGCTCTCTGGGTAAACCTCTCCTGCTACCCCCGGCCCCGAGTTACCGAGGGCTCGATCGTTAAGGACTGACTGCTCACAGCTCTTACTCCGCGTGTTGCCTGGCTGCATTAATAGTCCCTCTAAATTTCTCTTAAATAGAGAGGTGGCCGGAGCATCCATCACCTTCAGCGGGGTTTAATCGCATCTCCGAACATAATGAAGCTGTCCCCGGCCTGACACCGTAACCTTTGAGGCTCTAGACGCCGCCGCAGCGGACGTGAACCCTATCCTGAAAGCTCCATAAAACACTAGCGGGCGCGCGGAGACATCGCTGGACGGGAAAGCTCAATAGAGAGGGTTAGGACCCGTCCTCCAGCACCATCAGCTCAAGGAGCCATGGCTACCAACACGGCCCCCAGCTCGTTTGGGGTCTAATTAAAAAGCCATAAAAGCTCCACAGAGGCATCAGCGGGGTGAGGACCCGTCCTCCAGCAGGCTCAGCTCAAGGAGTGATGGCTACAGCCACGACCCCCGGCCCGGTTGGCTCTCGGAAAGGGTTCTAATTAAAAGCAAAGACTCCCACGCCCCCCGTCCAGGAGCTGCGGTGATTCTTCTCTGTTTAAAGGTTAAACCCGACGCTCGTTACTCCCCTCCGCTCGAGGTAATAGATGTAAAGGTTAAAGAGCTCCTTCTCCCGGCCGCCGGCTCCCTCCGTAACGGATCTAAAGGTTACGTCCAGAGTTCCTCGAGGACTCATCTCTAAGCGGCGGCGACAGTCATTTTGATGTCACTTGCGGCTGCTTTTAAGCTCCTTAGATGGTTATCGATTCCTTTATGAGGAATCCAATCTCCATTTCCAGCTCTTCCTCCAGCCACAACCTCCACGTCGATGGCAGGGCTTTGGTCTCCGCGGGGTTTTACCAACAGGAGCTACTGAAATAAATCACCGGCGTTTCTTAGACAGCGAATCCCAACCCATCTGATTAGCTCAGTTCTTCCCTCAAGGTTGAAGAGACCTCCAGGATCCAAAGCCAGAGCACCTCAGCGTTCCCCCAGATCAACGGCACCGCGAGAAGGACCTGTTCACTGGGTGGAAGCAGCTCATCGCGTAGGATCGCGACGTGATGGGAGCTCCCCATCAGCCCCACGGGTGGGATGGAGAGAGCTCCTTCGCTCTAGGGCCAGATCACCGCTCACCTGGATGATTCCTTCAGCGGTTTGAGGATTCATGGGCAAAATAAAGGATCGTTCTGGAATCAGGATGGAATTTGACCTGGGATTCTAAGAACTGGGATTAGAAGGGCAGGAATGAGAAGAAGAACTGGAATTAGAACTGGAGATAGAAGGATAAGGAGATGGAGAAGGGGACAGAAGAGATAGGAAAGGATAAGGAGATAAAGAGAAGGAGACAGAGAAGGACAAGGATGAGAAGGAGGCAGAGAAAAAGGAGGAGATAAAGAATGAAGGAGAAGGCGACAGAGAAGGAGATAGAGAAGGATGAGATAAAGAGAAGGGGATGGAGATAGAGAAGGATGAGGAAGAGAAGGAGACAGAGGAGGAGGAGACAATGAAGAGGAGCTAGAAAAATACAGGAGATAGAGAAGGAGATGGAGATAGATGAGAAAGAGAAAGAGAAGGAGGAGAAGGACACAGAAGGAAGAGAAAGAGAAGGAGATAGAGACAGAAGGATGAGGAAGAAGAGATAAAGAGAAGGAGATAGAGAATGAAGAGAAGGAGATGGAAGATGGAGAAGCAGATAGAGAAGAGCAAGATAGAGAGAGATGGAGATAG
The DNA here is from genome assembly GCA_013400115.1 of Rhinopomastus cyanomelas. Classification (NCBI taxonomy): domain Eukaryota; kingdom Metazoa; phylum Chordata; class Aves; order Bucerotiformes; family Rhinopomastidae; genus Rhinopomastus; species Rhinopomastus cyanomelas. The sequence continues at coordinate 151,364 of VXBP01009045.1, forward strand.
AGAAGGAGAAGAAAAGGATATAAAGCAGAAGTAGATAGAGAAGGACAAGGAAGAGAAGGAGGTAGAGAAAGAGGAGGAGATAGAGAATGAAGAGAAGGACAAGGAGATGGAGAAGGAGATAGAAAAGGAGAAGGAGATGGAGAAGCAGATACAGAAGAATAAGGAGACAGAGATTGAGACAGAGAAGGAAATTAAAGAGGATGTAGAGGAGATGGGGAAGGAGAAGGATGAGAAGGAGACACAGAAAGAGCAGAGGAAAAGAGATGGAGAAAGAGCAGAAGGAGACAGAGAAGGGTGAGGAGGAGAAGGAAGAGAAGAGGAAGGTAATTAGAACAGAAATGGAGTGTTCTCAGGTGGAAGGGACCTCCAAAGCTCATCTGGTCCAACTGCCAGACCCCTCCAGGTGTGACCCAAACTCAAAGCACATTGTCAATGTCTTGTGACAGCCTTGGGTCACCCATCCCCGCCTCCAGGAAGTCTGTTCTAGGGTTTGACCCCCGTCTTGGTACAGAAACACTTTCTAACACCCAGTCTGAGCATCCTCACGGGGAGGAAAATGACTTCCAGGGCCAACTAGATCCTTCAGGGGAGAGAACAGCCCCCACACGGACTAGGTGGTGCCTACTTCAGCCCTAAAAGCAGCATCTTCTCTCGCTATCGCTTCATCAGAAGGGGTCCAGCCCTCATCCTCACGACATGGGGATGACGTACAGCTCCACCACGGAGCCTTGGAAGGCAGAGGAGACGTTTACGGGGCGTTTCACCGCGTGTTTAGGAGCAGGGCAGTCTGCAGCAGCGGAGCTAAACGTGAGCTGACAGGATGGTTGATCTCTTTGGCTGCGCTGGAGTCTGTCGCCCGCCGCCAGAGCGAAGCAGCCTCCAGCCCCAGCTGCCAAGGAGAGCAAAAAGCCCCATCAAAACCAGACATCTTTTCAGTTTGCAGCTGGAACATCTGGCTCCTGAGCACTTCACGTCTGGCACGGAGCAAAGCTCCCTGATGCACCAGGAGAGTGTTCACCCCACTCTGTTCTCAGAGGCCGAACAAGCCCGGGATCAAATCTCACCCCATAAGCAACCCTGATTCACAGACTCACAGAACATTAGGGGTTGGAAGGGACCTCCAAAGATCATCCAGTCCCATCCCTCTGCCACAGCAGGGGCCAGTCGCAGAAGAACATGGCCAGGTGGGTTTGAAACATCTCCAGAGAAGGAGACTCCATAAGCCCCCTGGGCAGCCCCTGCCAGGGCTCTGGCACCCTCACCGAGAAGAAGGTCCTTCTCACACTGATGTGGAACCATCCTGCTCGCCACCAGGACCCCCAAGGTCCCCCAGGACCCTTCCTTGATGCAAGGAAGGGCAAGAAACACATCAACAGCCACAACCAACTGCCTTCAACACTAGTTCTTGAAGAAGGTGCAACTTGATGACCCTCAAGGCCTCTTCCAACTAAAGAGACCAGGTGAAACGAGCTCAAAGGAAGGGAACCAAGACAAACATCTCCTTCAACATCAGACAAAAGGCACCAACTTCCACCTGAAGCAGCAAAGTTCAGGTTGGAACTGCAGATCTTATTTCCCCTTTCTGACCTCCTCTGCTGATCAACACTTGGCACCGGCCGCATCAGTTCCGCCAGGAGAAGAAGCTGTTGATGCAGATTTGCCTTGGATGAGCCTCTTAATCACCTTTTCCCTCGGCAAAACAGGACTACGCGTCCTTTTCCCTACTGTTGGAGGTTGTTTCCCTCCCAACCAAGGTAGGAATCCATCTCTTCCTTCTCCTCAGATCATCTGGCCCTAATTAAAAGTCCCCGCACGCAGCTTCTGCGATTGAGCAAGCAGCTCCCATTCGCTCGGCGTCTCCGTCGTGTCATTGAATGAACGGAGCTGTCGGTGCCCCAGAAAAGGAGCAGAAAGGGAGGAACTTCATGAAAGGAGAGAGAAATAGTTCAGCAGGTACGGGAGGTGTCGAGGAAGCTCGGCTCCAGTGACCAAACTAGGAGGGTTCTTTGGTCATTCGGGTTGATTGAGGCAGTTTGGGTGCCAAACCAGGAGGGTTCTTAGGTCATTTGGGTTGATTGAGGCAGTTTGGGTGCCAAACCAGGAGGGTTCTTAGGTCATTTGGGTTGATTGAGGCAGTTTGGGTGCCAAACCAGGAAGGTTCTTAGGTCATTTGGGTTGACTGGAGCAGTTTGGACGTGTTGACTCAGTCCAAGTGAGTCCCAGCTGCTTCTAAACCCCTTTTTCTCTCCTGTAAAGGTTGTCTTTTCATAGACACCCCTTAAAAGAGCTTTTTATTGGGTAAGTTAATAGTGTAGGATCATTAACTCAAAGAATCATCGATGTCATAGAATCATCGTCATCACAAAATCATCATCATCATCATCATCATCACAGAACCATCATCATCATCATCATCATCACAGAACCATCATCATCATAGAACCATCATCATCATCATCACAGAATCATCATCACAGAATCATCATCATCACAGAATCATCGTCATCACAGAACCATCATCATCATCGAACCATCATCATCATCATCACAGAACCATCATCACAGAACCATCATCACAGAATCATCATCACAGAATCATCATCACAGAATCATCATCATCATCACAGAATCACCAACATCATGGAATCACCAACATCGAGGAATCATCTGATTGTGTAGGTTGGAGAAGACCTCTGAGCTCATCGAGTCCAACTGTTAACCCAACTCTACCAAATCCACCACCAAACCATCTCCTTGACTTCTGTATCTGCACAAATCCTGTCCCTCACCACACAAGCCCTGTCCCTCACCACACAAACCCTGTCCCTCACCACACATCTCCACAGCTTCTGGAGACTCCACTACTGCCCTGGTCAGCCTGGACGACCCTACAGGGGAAGAAACTGATCCTCATGGACAACCTAAACGTCCTCTGGGGCAACTTAAGGCTGCTGTCCTCAGGAGAAGAGACCAACCTCAGCATACTCTGATCTCCTGTCAGGGGTGAATCCCCACCTCTAAGAAGACAACAATCCACCGCAGGGTTGGAGCGGCACCCTCCACGAGCGCCGGCACCCCGCAGCTCGCGTCCTGTTCCGGTTGCAAGTCCTTTAAATGCAAATGATGGCCACTAAAGGTCACCCCCGCGCCGTGATCAATTGCTCGGTGACATTTTCACCGGGAGAAGAAAAGAGAAACAAGTCAGCGCGAGGGTTTGGAGCGGAGACATCGGTGCCCTTTGGGCACTCGGCGGGAAGAGGGTTTTGGAAAGGAACCGGAGCTGGGTGCGCGATGAGAAAAATCTAATTAAAAAACAAAGGAAAGTGTAGGTTTGATCCCGGTTCAATTTGATTCGAGCAACGGAGGGAATAAATAAAAAGGAAGGGAATGATCTCCAGGATCTCTCAAAACACCTTTGGAAACGACACTCGACGAGGCGTAAGAATAATTATCACTTGTTACGAGCTGCCGGCAAATCGCATCGACCCACGAAGTGGAAATGTTTGACTTCTTCGAAGGAGGAAAGGGCTGGATTCAATCATCACCCCGAAACCAGAAGGTATTTGTTGGACTAAGTGAGAAGACACCAGGTCTACCAGCCCGTGGCACCAAGGAAATGGAAGTGCTTCTCTCGTTAAGTGAAGGGAACCTTCTGCACGGAGCAGGTTGGGCCTCATCACAGATGAAGACGACATAAAAAAGCAGAGCTAACTACTCAAAGGAGGAAATATCTACTCAAAGGAGGAAGTATCTACTCAAAGGAAGAATGATCTACTCAAAGCTTCAACAGCTACTTGCAAAACCGATGCCGATCAGGCGCTGACTTACCCTGGAGTTGACCACTTCCAAGGAGACGTTCTGAGGCGTCGCGCTGGGCACTGAAAGGAGAAGACAAGCAAAACGAGAGCGTCAGCAACTCTTCGTGGACAGGCTTCTGCCTCCTTTCCCACCCCACATTGGCTCCCAGTATGCTTGTGTGATGCTGGTTCGTACACAGGGTCCTCCTACTGATGGTTCAACCGCTGAGGAACCAAGAGCTGGAAGAGTCAGGTCATGCATAAGGTCTTCCTACTGATGGTTCAACTGCTGAGGAACCAAGAGCTGGAAGAGTCAGGTCCTACTCAATGATCAGCCTCCTGGTGTGAAGCTGAGGCTGTGTCTGTGTTCCCAAGAACTAACTCCAAGCTGGGCTACTGGAAGTAAAGATGGAGGTGATGCCTTGAGGAAGGTGGCCTTGAACTAGGAAACAAAGAGCTGAGGAGTAGCCAAGATCAGAAGAGTCTGTGGGATTATCATCTGTGGTTAGAGAGGAGAATATAGTGGGGAAGGAGCTACGAGTCGGGATTATCATCTGTGGTTAGAGAGGAGAATATAGTGGGGAAGGAGCTACGAGCTGGGATCCACCAACACAAAGAACTGGGGAGATTTTGCTCGTGACCTTCAATCCTCAACGAAAACTGAGTTGGAGTTGCAAAGCACCAAAGAAAACAGGATGTTCAGCTGCTGCCACCTTCAATCTTTCCCTCCCCTCATCGATTCTCAACTCAGCTTTGAGTTACTTCCCTACCAGACCAACTTCTCTCTGCCCTCTCCTTGTTCTTAGAGTATTTTCTTTCACCTGTTGTCATTCAATCATCCCGATTCTCTCCTCTCGGGCAAACCCCAACTTCCCCGACGCAACCCCTCTTGGCTTCCAGCTCTTCAGAGAAGCCAACCCCAGCATCGAACTCAATCCCTTCCACGGTGACGCCGGGGTTGTCTTTACTCCTGGTTGCGCCGCTCCGTCGAGGAGACCCTAAGGCGGCGTAACAATGGTGCGAGAGAGCTCCCCTGGCAGAGCTGCTGCGATGACAATTAGCTCGGTCCCGTTTTAGAGCTCAGTGAAACAGAGGAGGGGGGGAAAAAAATCGAGGAGGAGGAGGAGGAGAAATAGAGAAATGGGTGCACCTGGACAAATTTGTTGTCTGTTTAGTATTCAACAGCTTCATTACAGCGGGGGAAACGAGAGCGGAGCTTGGTTCAGCCAGCGTTCGCTCTGCAAAGACGCGATGAACTGATGTGGGGTGGGTCAGAGGGGGCCAGAGCCTGGGCTGCCCAGGGGGGCTGTGGGGTCTCCTTCTCTTGGAGATGTTTCAAACCCACCTGGACATGTGCGACTGGATCTAGGGGATCCCGCTGTTGTGGGCGGACTGGACCGGGTGATCTTTCGAGGTCCCTTCCAAGCCCTAATATTCAGTGAGTCTGTGGATCCTGGGCTACCTCCTTCCTTTTCTAGAGGTCATCTAGGGACATCAACTGGTTGGTTGGATCATACGACGGGACGGGGCTTCTCCCACCTCTCTGGGCACCCTCGGCATGAACAACTCCTTCCTTCCCAGTCTGGATCTCCCAACACCTGCGGGGCTCCGCTGGCTGCCTCCACCCCAAGTTCAGCTCTCGCTTGAGGAGCAACAACACCCCAATCCCAACCACGTTAGACCGCCGGCTGCAAATTACAGCGGAATCAAGTGCCCAGCAAGCATGAAATAAGCCTGTCTGCCAACTGCTGGGATTAAACGCCTCGCGAGAAAGTCATCAGCGTCGCCTTCCACGCCACCAAACCCCCCTGAAACGGGGAAGCTCCAGGCTTCCCCCCTCAGCCCTGCACCCTCCTGTTTTCTGGAATCATCTCGTTAGCGGCGATGTTTCGCTCCCGGCCAGGGAAGCGCCGGCGAAGCGCGTTTTGGAAGCGGAGCCGAGAGCGGGGCGGCGCTTCCGAGGTGAATTTGATCTGCATACATTATGCTAAACGTTCGCTTGGCTCTTGTTTTCCCTTTTGTCTGGAGAGTTATCGAGCGCAAAGTCATTGATTCCGCCCAGATCCGGCCTGGTTTACAAGGGGAGGGAAGGGAGGGAGACGGCTCAGGTTGGGGACTGAGCTGGCGGAGAGCTGTGGAGGAGGAAGGGACCTGGGGGTGCTGGTGGCCAGCAGGATGGCCAGGAGCCAGCAATGGGCTCTAGTGGCCAAGAAGGCCAACAGGATCAGGAGCGGGGTGGTTAGTAGATCAAGAGTGGTTCTCCTCCCTCTCTGCTCTGCCCTGGGTGAGATCACATCTGGAATCTTGTGTCCAGTTGTGGACCCCTCAGTTCCAGAAGGACAGAGAGCTGCTGGGGAGACTCCAACACAGAGCCACAGGGTTGAGGATGGAGGCAGTGGAGCATCTCCCTGCTGAGGAGAGGCTGAGGGAGCTGGGGCTGGAGAAGAGGAGCCTGAGGGGTGACCCCATGAGTGTGTGAAGGGTGGGTGTCAGGAGGATGGAGCCAGGCTCTGCCCAGGGGCACCATCAACATGAGAAGGACCTTCTTCCTAGTGAGGGTGCCAGAGCCCTGGCAGGGGCTGCCCAGGGGTGTTGTGGAGTCTCCTTCTCTGGAGACATTTCAAACCCGCCCGGTCGTGTCCCTGTGAGACTTGGTCTAAGTGATCCTGCTCTGGCAGGGGGACTGGACTGGATGATCTTCCAAGGTCCCTTCCAGTCCCTAATGTTCTGTGACTGAACTGCTGGATAAGAGGCAAGTGGCACTTGAAAGCAGAATTCATTACGTTTTGGAGGTGGCCAAGGTGAAAGAAGCAGAGCTGAAGGGGTCTCATGGATGAATCCAACTGAACCTTTGACTTTATCGCAAGGGAGAACAAAATGTGGATCAATCTCAATGAAAAAACTTGGTTGACACCTTTGCTGGGTCATTTCTCAATGAAAAATGGGGATGGAATCAAGAGGTGAAGTCTCCAGAGCCTGTCTTCTGCTTCTTGACCTCTCACCCACCCCCCTAGGAGTGGATTTTACCTTCATGGCTTCATTACTGAGGGATAATGAGCTGAACCAGTCAGCTCTGGAGACAAGAACCAGCTCACTCGGACTCCTGACCCATCATCCTCCTCACTCCACCGCGGCCTCTTCCAAAAGGTGGAGGCAGAAGGAAAACGACTTGACACCACCCCCTCAGCCCTCGACTCACCGTCTGACAACGTGGTGACTGTCACGTCCTCGGTGGAGACGCCGGGGCCGTAGCGGTTGTAGGCGAGGAAGCGCAGGGTGTACTCGGTGAACTTCTTGAGCCCCTCCAGCCGGTACGAAAGGCCGTCCACGTCCACGTTCTGGCAGACAAAGGGGAAACAGGAGAGTCAGGAGCTCCGGTCGCGGCACAGCACAATCTCTTTGGCTGGAGAGATCTTTAAGATCACCGAGTCCAACCATGGTGCCGCTCCCACAGGGAGGTGGTGGCCGAAGGAGGAATATCAAGACTCAAAGGGGAGTTTGGAGAGAAGGAGGAGATAAAATAAGCAAGAACAGTAAGAAATGGTCCAAAAGCTTCTGTATCTAACAAAATCTATGACTGTCATGTGCTGTTGGATCTCTCTTTGGCTTCACTCTTCTTCTTCCCCACCCTACTCTTTGCTACAAACTTCTTCAGGCCTTGCCTCCCTCCAAAGCTGAGGAGCAGTTGATTTCTTGTTCTAAGTTGCCTCCTTCTACCTCCTGAACCCATTTTATACCAGTGGAAACTCATTTTGCTTGGGATTCATCCATGAATCCCCTCACTCTTGAGTCTCTACAGTGCTCCACGACCTGTAGATGTGAAGTACCTGCAGATGCCTGCACCAAGTATCTCCTTGTAGCAGGAGCAGAGCTGCTTGGTCATCGTTCATCTGCAGGTCTCAAGTACCTGCAGATGCCTGCACCAAGTATCTCCTTGTAGCAGGAGCAGAGCTGCTTGGTCATCACTCACCTGCTCTCGACCGGTCGCCGTCTCCGTACAGAAGAGCCGGTAGCCTTGAATGGGGCCGTTCGCATAGGCAGGAGGGTCCCACGAGACCAGAATCGAGGTAGGTGAGGTAGACACAACCCGCAGGTTCTCCACCGGCCCGGGGACTTGCACTGCACAGAAAGGAAAGGATGCTGTGAAAATCCTGATCCCGCATCGCTTGGGTACTGGAGATGTCGCTCAGCCCAGCCTGAGGAACATCTCCAAGGGCTGGCAGCTTCTACACCGCTTCTACAACCCCCATGGAACCTAGTAGCACGGTGATGGATTCGCTCCGCCGACACCACCCGGCGCCGCGTGACCGAGCTGAGCTCAGAGGCGCCCTGCTTTGGACCAGAGACTTCTCCTCCATCTGCAGAGCCTCGTTTACCTCTACGATTGAAGCCTTCCTGGTGAGAGCTCCAATATTTACCCGCGGCCCCCAGTTTAGCTTGTAAATAATATGGTGGTGTTTGCACAGCGCCCGGCAATTATGGAAATTACGGGGCTGCGCCAGGCGCCTCTCGCAACCCAAATCACCATCATACAGTGGGGAGGCTGTGATTTGGATCGATCGCTCCCGAAATTAGAGACATTTGCTGGAGGTTTGAAAAAAGCCCCTTCAGATGGGCCATTTTCACCCTGACTGCAAATGATCGCCGTGGTTTTTGGGCTCTTGGCTTCACTGGAGAAGCCTCCGGGTTGGAAGAGGACGTCACGCTCATGGAGTCACTGCCAGGTTGCCACTAAAACCCTGGCCCTCACCCCACATCTGCAAGCCCTCCAGCCATGGGGACTTGTGCACAGCCCTGGGCAGCCTGGATGACCCTGTAGGGGAAGACACCGGTTCTCAGGGCCAAGCTAAACGTGCGCTGGTGCAGCCTGACACCCCTCTAGGGGAAGACACCGGTCCTCAGGGCCAAGCGAAACGTGCTCTGGTGCAACATGAGGTCGTCTCCCCCTGTTAGAGCAAGAAGGCCCCCCAGCCCAGGCCTCCTTTTCTCCAGCAGTTCCCCCCCTGGTTTTGATTGATGCTGTGATTCCCTTCGCCCACTCCCCTCCTCGTTCTATTTCAATATTTCTAATGTGCTTAAGGTCTCCGGATTTCCAGCGCGCACAAAGCATTCCCTAATCCCTCCTGATCCCTTCTGTCAAGGAATAATCGTGACAATTGGCGTGCACTGTTCAATCTGCTCCTCCGGTCGCTCTCTTCAAGGCTCCGGCAGCGCTCGCCGGTCCATTAAAACAAGACGTTACGGCGCAGCCCCTCGCAATCCCCCGGCAGCCTGCCGCCGAGAACAGGGGATCGAGAGGGCACGGAGACGACCTGAGGCACTTTCTTTTAGCAGCGGTTTCACGGCGTGCTGCTTCTCTCTGCTCTTTCCCCTTTCCTTCTCTTTGCCTTTTCTTTTCTCCTCTCCTCTCTCCCTTCCTTCCCTCTCCTTCTCTTTCCACTTCCTTTTCCGTTTCCCTTTCCTCTTCTTGTTCCTCTTTCCCCTTCTCCTTGCACTTCCCTTTCTCCTTCTATTTCCTTTATCTCTCCCCTACCCTTTCCGCTTCTCTTCCCCTTTCTCTTTCTCCTTCTTTCTCTTTCCCTTCTCTTTCCTTACTCTTTCCCTTCTCTCCTTTCTCTTTCCCCTTCTCTTTCTCTTTCCCCTTCTCTCTCCTTTCTCTTTCCCCTTCTCTCTCCTTTCTCTTTCCCCTTCTTTCTCTTTCCCTTCTCTCCTTTCTCTTTCCCCTTCTCTTTCTCTTTCCCCTTCTCTCTCCTTTCTCTTTCCCCTTCTCTCTCCTTTCTCTTTNTTCCCTCTCTCTTCCCCCTTCTCCTTCCCCTTCCCTCTCTCTTCCCCCTTCTCCTTCTCCTTCCCCATCCCTCCTACCAGAGACCCCAGACATCTATCACCTGTAGAAAGCCCGGAACAAGAGGCACTCAGGAGCCCGGGGGACCCTTCCACACTCTCGGCGCTGCCTCGGGCAAGGTTCAAGCTGGACACCTGGAAGCACTACAAGGGTGATGAGGCTTCCTGGAGAGGTGGTTGACGCTCCAAGACATCAGGGTTCAGGAGCCACTTGGCCGCCGCGACCTGCTTTAACCTTAGCTCAGCCCTGGAAGGGTCGGGGGGCTGGATCAGCTGAGGACTGTAGAGGAACCATTTCCCTTCCATCTGAAATGATCCCATTTCTAGTCTAATGTGATCCTAACGCCCAGTCACCCCCAATCCTCCTCCTTCTGGGTGACCACACGGAAGGGCAAAACCTTTCTGAAGGGAGAAGCAGCAGCTCTGACTGACCTCAGTGTGGAGAGCAAACCCGTGGAAGCCTTCGGGGGAAAGCTGGGTTGTGACAACTGCGGCTCCGGCTGCCAGCGGGACTGGAATCAGTCATTTAATCCCTTTCTGCTTCCACTTCCCTCTCATCAGATGGCAGAAGGAGGTATCTCCGGCGCATTCTTTGGGGATCTATTTATACCCTGAGATTTCTGGGGGGAGGAAGAGGGAGTCCAGCTCCAGCGAAGATGAATGAGAGTCGAACGGAACTGCGGAGCGACTGCAGTTCCTCCAGCCAGGGTTATTTTGGAAACACTCAGCAGAAGCCTCTTTAAAAGGAACATCTTCTCTTTCCATGTTCATCACCTCCTGGTGCTGTGCTCCTGCTGATGGCTGAGGACCACTGATGGGACCTCAGTAGGATGGTTCATCCAACACCTCTGTGATCTTTCCTCCTTTACTGAGTGCTTGTGGGGTGACAACTGGAATCTTGGGGTCAGTTTGGGGTTCACCACTGCCAGAAGGACAATGAGGGGCTGGAGAGGCTCCAGAGAAGGACAACTGAGCTGGGGAAGGGGCTGGAGCACCAGTGCTCTGAAGGAACTGGAGAAGAAGGGGCTAAGGAGAGACCTTCTCCCTCTCCACAGCTCCCTGAACTCCAGGGAGATTGGTCTCTTCACCTCAGGAACAAGCAACAGGACAAGAGGAAACGGCCTCAAGTTGCCTCAAGGGAGGTAGAGGTTGGCCTTGAGGACCAGTTTCTTCCACCCAAGGGTTCTCCAGGCTGCCCAGGGGACTGGTGGAGTCTCTGTGGGTGGAGGAGTTGAAAAGCTGTGGAGATGTGAGGGACAGGGGTTAATGGTGACCTGCAGTGCTGAGTCAGTGGTTGGACTTGATCCTAAAGGTCCTCTCCAACCACTGGTGGCACTGGATGAGTTGAAGTGGCACTGGATGAGCTGGAAGCACTGAGGAGGTCTCTTTCTGGAGCCCAAATGGGGTTTGCTGAAGTCTCTTTCATCTCCAGTGCCTCAAGCACCACCGTGGGGGGACAAGCCCATCCCAGTAGTCCGCAACCATGGCTCCTGTCCAAAGAAAGACCAGACCTGGCTGGTGACCCCCTTCCCAGCATCAAGTGGAAGCAACGTCCACGCTGCTCAAGTTCTGGGGCATCAAGAGGTTCCCTTACAATCACAGAATCATTAAGGCTGGAAGAGACCTACAAGACCATCAGATCCAACCATCTCACGGACCCCTTGAAGGGCCTAAGGGTGGAAGAAACAGACCTAAGGGCAGAAGACCTTCCAACCACGTAGCGTCTCCTCCTGGTAGGGTGGTCTTCATCCCTGTCAGCTCCTTCTTGACGTTGACCACCATGAGAGGGGAAAAACCCTTCCCTGGAGGGGAGAGCCAAGGGTTTGCCTGGGATCCACGGGGCTCCCGCAGTCCAATTTGCATTGAGGACCCATCAATATGGAGATGTGATGCAAACGCCGCGGTGTCTTGATTTGCATCCTTGATTACGACGTCCTCACCCGGTCGGCAATCTTCTCTCTTTGTTCTGGGGTTGGTTTTTTAAGCGGGGAAAAGCGGGACGAGCGTTCCGCTCCCTCCCGGCAAAGTCAGGAGCGCAAGGCCAACACCCCTGGAGGCAGCAAAGCTCCTCATCCCTACGAGTTCACGGCCAAGCGAGGAGCACCGAGTCCTTCCCGCTACCCCACACCTCACCGGAGCGACGAAACAACCTCCAAACTGGGAAAATCCTGGAGTATCTGGGATCTTTTCATTGGAGCAGAGGACTTCTGGTCCATGTGGTCTTTGCAGAGAGCAAAACACTTGGAAGACCCCCTCCAAAATCAAACAGCAGTGATTTTCGCTTAGTGAGAAGGAAGTTAGCTCCTCATCCTGGTGGGTTTCACGTAAATAAACACTTTTAGACCCTGATTGTGGTGGGTTTCACGGAAACAAACCCTTTAAGACCCTCCTCATGGTGGGTTTTATGGAAAGCAACACTTGAAGACTCTCATCCTGGTGGGTTTTATGGCAAGAAACATCTTTTAAGACCATCATTGTGGTGGCTGTCATGGAAACAAACACTTGAAGAACCTCATCCTGATGGGCTTCATAGAAATAAACAGTTAAAGATCCTCCTCATGGGTGGGTTTCACATAAATAAACACTTTAAGACCCTCATCCTGGTGGGTTCCAGGGAAATAAACCCTTTAAGACCCTGTTCATGGTGGGTTCATGGAAATAAATATCTTGAAGACTCTAATCATGGTGGATTTCATGGACATAAAAGCTTTAAGACCCTCATCCTGGTGGGTTTCATGGAAATGGAGATCTTTAAGAACCTTATCACAGTGGGTTTCATGCAAATAAGTGTCTTCAAGACCCTCATCCTGGTGAGTTTCATGGAAATAAACCCTTTCAGATGCTCATCCTGGTGGGCTGCATGGAAATAGACACTTTAAGACCCTCATCCTGCTGGGTTCCTTGGAAATAAACATCTTGAAGACCCTCATCACGCAAAAACCCTCCATGGATTTACCCAGATGCTCATTTTGCTGCTTCAACAGGAGCCAAGAGCCAACCTACACCTCAGGAAAAGCCGTGCAGAACCTTTTCCTCTGCTCTGCAATCTTCCCCCCGAGGTGTCTAGGCAGCAGCTCCCTCCAAATGTTCCTTCTTCTGTTCTTTAATCCCTGCCTGTTGCAAATAAAGGCCACGGCCCCCAGGCTCGCTGGAGCTGGAAGAACAAACCAGCGTGAAGCGATCTTTAATCTCAATTATCTTCTATTAACCAGCCCTGACTGCTTTCAAGGGCTAGAAAAGCAAAAGCTGAGCGCTCAGCTGCCCCACAGGACGTCCAGACCCAGCCCTGCTGCAGCAGAGGTGGCCAAGGAGGGAACTGGAGTAGGGACATCACGGAATCACAGACCGTGAGCCACTGGAAGGGCCCTCCAAAGATCATCTGGTCGAATCCCCCTGCCACAGCAGGACCACCCAGACCACACTGCACAGGAGTAGATCCCAGGTTTCCCCTCAAATCACAACAGATCCTGCTAAAAAGTCCATCCCCAGCTTTTTTATCGGCGCCACAAGAAGGTCTCCCTGGCGTCGAACTCTCTCGGCCCGACCCCACATCACACCCTGCTCCAACGGCTCTGGATTTTGAAGACCACCATGGGGTTGGACTAGATGATCTTCCAAGGTCCCCTCCAATCCCTAATGCTCACGATTCTGCGTGAAAAGACCATCTTGGAGATCATCTAGAGCAAGACTCTCCTTAAAAATCCCACCTGAAATCCCAGGAATGAAACCTCCAGCAGGAACCAAAGAGAAAAACCAGCCACCCCCATCACTTTCCTTTTGGATTCCCCCGACTTTCCGGACGGAAGACACTTCCACTGAGATTTCACGCCATCGAAAACCTCTTCCCCCTCCCGCCGGCGCTCCGCGGAAAATCCCTCGTAAAATTAAGGAGCCGTGCGAGGAGGGAATAGGGCTACCCCAGGGTGTGCTCTGCCGAGCCATTACGGAAGAACAAACACAAATGAGGAGATATTAACGGCTCCGCTAACACATTTGTCACCGCTGCTTCGCCCTTTCGGCGAGCGACAAGGAGAGAGGTCTCCCCGGAGAGAACCGGGAGAACACCGAGAGCAGGAGACAGTGGTTTGGCCACCTGCTGCTGCTCTTCCTTCACCGACCGATAAAGAGATGAAATGGAGAGGAATCTACTGGAGGAATGAGATTTGGTTCCACCAGGGGTGGGGGGATCAGCTCTAGGTCGGTGAAAAATGAGTCCTTTTTGTCCCCAAGACCTTGAAAGGTCCCTCCCAACCCCAAATGAGAATCACAGAATCATTCAGGTTGGGAAAGTCCCTTGGGATCATCAAGTCCATCCATCAACCCTACAAGTTCACCCCTAAACCAAATACCCCAACAATAAATCTCAACCCCACATCCCTGCCACGAACGGGGGTGTTTAAGCAGCACCTGGGTGAGAAGAAGGACGGAAGGAGAGTCATCAACTCAATGAAAGGACCCCAGGAGATCACTGTGTGAGAGGCTCATCACTTCTTGGAGCTGCTCAGTACGTCATGGAGGTGCTCAGCACCTCATGGAGACACTCATCACCTCAGGGAGGTGCTCATCACCTCATGGAGATGCTCAGCACCTCATGGAGATGCTCATCACCTCATGGAGATGCTCATCACCTCAGAGAGGTGCTCATCACCTCATGGAGATGCTCAGCACCTCATGGAGATGCTCAGCACCTCATGGAGATGCTCATCACCTCATGGAGATGCTCATCACCTCAGAGAGGTGCTCGTCACCTCATGGAGATGCTCATCACTCAAGATGCCACCACTGACCCCATAACAGATGATGGGACACGTCAACACTGAACTCATCACTTCAACCCTCCGGATCCATCATCGAGTCCATAATATATGGGCCCTTTGGGCATCAAACCCACCACTTCTTCAGTCCTCAAGATGCCACCATCGAGCCCGTAACAGAAGATGGAACATGTGAGCATCCAGCCCACCACTTCAACCCTTGAGATGCCACCCTTGAGCAGCAAAATGCTCCACAAGAAACCACAGCAAAGTCCTACTGACCCCATTTTCCAAAAAGAACTATCTGAAAACCCCTAAACCAACACCCTAGGAGGAATCAGACCAGTCCACCAGTCCCACCATCCCATCCCAGTCCTGCACACACTCACACTCAGGCTGCGTGGCGACCTTGACGGGCTGCGAGCTCTCTCCGGGCCCCCACTCGTTGAACGCCACCACACGGAAGGTGTAGGTCTCCTCCGGCTTCAGGTTGCCCACGGTGAGTTGAAGCGTCCCGGGTTGAGATGTGTTCACTGCTCGTTCCCTAAAGAAAAACCCAAAAAGCCCTCAAAATCAACAAAACCCCCAATTTTGGATCTTAAAGTCATTAACTGATGGAGCTGAGGGCTTACAAGGTTGGATCCCTTTGGTTTGGGGCTCGGTTGGCTCTCAGGTTGGAGGGTTTTGGATGGATTTTGACTTTTCAAAGGAACCACTGGGAACACTGGGAGTGCTACACAACCCTTGAGCAGTGCCACCAGCTGCTCAGGAAGGTTGTGGAGTCTCCTGCTCTGAAGATGTTTCAAACCCACCTGGATGTGGTCCTGTGTGACTGGATCTAGGGGATCCTGCTGTGGCAGGGGGATTGGACTGAACGATCTTCCGAGATCCCTTCCAATCCTTACTGGTCTGTGTGACTCTGTGACACAAGTACCTGCTTATTCTACTGGTGTAGGACAGAACTATCTGGTTACTCTGCTGGTGTAGGACACAAGCACATGGTTATTCTACTGGTGTAAGACACAAGTATCTAGTTACTGGTGTAGGACAGAACTATCTGGTTACTCTACTGGTGTAGGACACAAGCACGTGGTTATTCTACTGGTGTAAGACACAAGTACCTAGTTACTGGTGTAGTAGTTACTACTATCTAGTGTAGAACAGAACTACCTCATTACTCGTGTAGGACAGAACTATCTAGTGTAGGACAGAACTATCTGGTTACTCTACTGGTGTAGGATATAAATACCTGGTGTAGGACAGAAGTATCTGCTGTGGGACAGATGCATCTGAATACTCTACTGGTGTAGGACAGAAGTGTTTGGTTGTTCTACTAGTGTGGGTCAAGTAACTGGTGTAGGACAGAACTACCTGGTGTAGGAGAGAAGTATCTGGTTGTACTACTGGTGTAGGACAGAACTATTTGCTGCAGAACAGAAGTATCTGGATGTTCTACTGGTGCAGGACAGAACCATCTGGTTACTCTACTGGCGTAGGACAGAAGTAGCCGATTATTCTCCTGCTGTAGCCCAGAAATACCACAGCAAGGAAGAAACAGCCGAAGAAGCCCCTTTCTTTATATCTGGAGGTTTCTCTCCTTCCTTTTCCTCTTCTCCCCAACCAATCCTGGCCATAAATGACACCTCTAACAATAAAAGCCCTCGACTCCAACTCCTCTCCCTTCTCGTAAAGCGGCGCCTTCCAGGTGTCATTTCCAGCGAGCGGAGATCACGCACCGCGCCGGGATCGGCGGCAAAAGGCAAGGAGATAATGACGGCTCCCGTTAACCTCCCAGGCGGGGAACAAATGCTTTTCGAACGGTTCAACCACCTAATTAGTCACCTCGAGGAAGACGAGTTGCGGTGATGCTCCTCGCTGTGAAACGAAGACTATTTGTTACACGAGGGAAGGACTTTTCCTCACCTTGAGCTTTCAGTGGGGTTTTTTTTTAACTCTATAACTATTCTCTCCCTCAAGAATCCTTGATGAGAATAAGCAGAGCTCCAAGTTGGAGAGATCGACTCAAAAGGATGTTTTGGGATTCAGCTGAATTTGTTGCTTCAACTTCTAGAAGATGTTGGACTACAAATCAACCCGATCCTCATCTTCTTTTGAAGAAGGGATTGGACTGGATGATCTTTCAAGGTCCCTTCCAAACCCTATTGTGCTGTGATTCTGTGGTGGAGTCTTCTTCTCTGGAGATGCTGAACACCCACGTGGATGTGTTCCTGTGCGACTCGGTCGAGGGGATCTTGCTCTGGCACGAGGGTTGGACTGGATGATCTTTCAAGGTCCCTTCCAATCCCTAACGTTAGGTGATTCTGTGGTGGAATCTTCTTCTCTGGAGATGCTGAACACCCACGTGGATGTGTTCCTGTGCGACTCGGTCGAGGGGATCTTGCTCTGGCACGAGGGTTGGACTGGATGATCTTTCAAGGTCCCTTCCAATCCATAATGTTGACAGACCTGGGATCCCAGAGGGTCTTTAGTTGAAGGAGTTTAGATGCAGCCACAATCCTGCTCACTCCCAAGGGGGTTTCCTTCTTTTTCGCTTAAATCTGAGCCTTTAATCCCATTTATCAGGAAAAGGGTGTTAACAGGAAAGAAAAGGAGCTACAAATGGAACGAGATGTAGGTTTCCCTCTCCATTCTAGAAGCTCAACCCCAACCCATTCTAGGATCCGATGAAACGCCGCTGTCGAAGCCAACTTGTCGAAGTCAAACCTCAACGGGGTTTCCAGCCTGTGAGGCTCAGCCTCAACGTTTGAAGACAAATCAATTCCCCTAGAACTCGTTCTCATCATTTTATAAACGAACGAGAGTGATTTTTAATTGCGAGGTCGACTTTGGATTTGAAACGGAGCGACGTGAATTCTCCCTGGGAAGGCAGAGCTCATTTACAAACGAGGCTCAGGTAATTAAATATGTCTGGAGATGAGATTTGGGGAGACTGTTTTCATTTTCGAGAGAGAGATCAAGAGCAGAGCAGCGGAAACGAGCGACGGCTCCTCCGTTGTGGGGACTATGCTGCTGCTGCGTCAAGATCAACGCTTGGCTCAGTCAACGCTCAACTCAACCAACGCTCGTTGGAGAAGCTGATGAGCAGAGATCACAGATTCACAGAACATTAGGGTTGGGGGCCTCAAAAGATCATCCAGTCCAATCCCCCTGACACAGCAGGATCCTCCCAGAGCCAGTCACACAGGAACATGGCCAGGAAGGGTTTGAAATGTTTCCACTGAAGGAGGCTCCACAACCCCCTGGGCAGCCCCTGCCAGGGCTCTGGCACACTCACCATGAAGAAGTTCCTTCTCACAGTGATGTGGAACCTCCTCTGGTCCAGTTCACAGCTGGTGGCCCTTGTCCTATCACTGGGTGTCCCTGAGCAGAGCCTGGCTCCATCCTCCTCACACCCACCCTTCACACATTGATCAATATCCATGGGGTCACCCCTCAGGCTCCTTGTTTCCCAGCTCCCTCAGCCTCTCCTCAGCAGGGAGATGCTCCCCTCCCTCCATCATCTCTGTGGCTCTGCGCTGGGGTCTCTCCAGCAGCTCTGTGTCCTTCTGGAGCTGAGGGGCCCGCAACTGGACACAAGATTCCTGATGTGATCTCAGCAGGGCATAGCAGAGCAGGAGGAGAACCTCTCTCCATCTCCTAACCACCCCTCTTCTGATCTACCCCAGGATGCCATCGGCCTTCTTGGCCACTTGGGCCCACTGTTGTCTCCTAGCCATCCTGCTCTTCACCAGGTCTCTTTTGTCTTCTGCTGCTCTCCAACAGCTCAGTCCCGACCCTGTCCTGGTCTCTCGGGTTGCTCTTGCCCAGATGCCAGACTCTACACTGCCCCCAGGACACCTTCTCCTACGGATGACAAGAGAGAAACGAGAAGATTGAACTCTAAATTATCGACTGGTTTAACCTGGAAGGGATCTCGTTCCAACCCATCTAGACCCTACCTCCCACTAGACCAGGTAGCTCCAAGCCTCATCCAACCCAGCCTTGAGCCCTTGGGAGGAAATCCAAGTGTCTCCCAAGGGTTAAGAGACCCTACACGTGAAACCCTCTATTTCTGCTCCTGTCTTTCATCGCTGGAGAACATCTCACGTCACTGCCCAGCTTTCACCTCGCCCAGAACCATCCTCGCGTGCCGCCGTGCTGAAGGCTTCTTCATTCCTTCCCTACTAGATGGAAGGTTTGTTTTATCCTTTCCCGAGCAATTCCCTTCGTCCCTTCAAGTGCTCTTTGCCAATCACCCTCATCACGGAGCCCGAGCGTTTGATCCCACGCACGACACCCAGCAGAGCTCCGAGATGAAAGGAGGTCCCATCACGAGAGCTCCGGTGATTACGCGACAGCAATCACTTGCAAAAGCAGCTTCTTGTTTCAAGAGCTGAAACATCCTCAAAGGAAAAAGAGAGGAGGCTTCAGTGGTTCTGTTGCTGGCTGCTCCCTGAAACGGCCGGGTGCCCTCAGCGCCGTGGTGGTGGTGGCCTTGGAGATGCGGCCAGCTGTCACGCGAAGCCTCCTCCGCTCTCCGGCGCGGGCAGATCGCCCTCGTCCAGACTTAACGCTAATTGCTCTGACAAGTCCTCTGCCTCCCCGAGGTCAGTGTCAGCTCTGATGTTTGGGAAGCAGACAGAACCCAGCTCTTCCAGAAAAACAATGGAGAGACAATAAACAAGTCCATGAGTCCTGTCAGCTGGTCCTTTGAGTCTCCTGCTGGAGGGAACAGGGTGGAGTTTTGATTGGATCCATTTACTTCTGCTGTTGTTTCAATGCAGGGCTCAGAGTCTTCTGCAGGAGACTCTTCAGTGGCCCCTTGGGGATGGGATTCAGGCACCTACGGGGCTTGGGATGTGGAAGGGCTGGAGCAAAATTCCTTTCAAGGGATTCAAGGTGAGAAGTGGAGGGACTTGAGGTGAATCACAGGGTCAGAGAGGATTAGAGATTGGAAGGGACACTGAAAGATCATCCAGTCCCATCCCCCTGCCTAGATCCAGTCACACAGAAACATGTCCAGGTGGGTTTGAAATGTCTCCAGAGAAGGAGACTCCACAACCATCCTGGGCAGCCCCTGCCAGGGCTCCGACACCCTCACCATGAAGAAGGTCCTCCTCAGATTCACGTGGAATCTCCTCTGCTCCATCTCACACCCACCGCCCCACGTCCTATCACTGGGTGCCCCCGAGCAGAGCCTGGCTCCATCCTTTGAGCAACCTGTTCTCACTGAAGAGACCACTGGACGTTCCAACATCAAGACTGTTGGAAGCAGATGACCTTCAAAATCCTTCCCAAGCAATCCAATCCTATCGTTCCGTGAGTTTTCATCTCAGCATCACCACTAACTCCTCTCTGCTGAACTAGGAGATGCCCTGATTGAGCCGCGTGTGGCAGCTCTGATGCTTTTAAGACCGCTCAGCCAAATGAGATGTGACTACGGCAGTGGCCTCCGGCACTGCCACATCGTGGCCACTTGGACAAATAAATGTGAAGAGATGAGGATCCCCAGGAATGACACCGGAACTTGCTCTGGTTTTACTGGTGGCAACGGCTGAGGACAAACGTGCTGAGCATCTTCACCTCCCACTGAACTCATTTGCTGCTCTTCACATCAATTTTCTGGAGCTAATTAGTATCTTCCCTGGGCAGAGCCACTCCAGTGAGGTGTCACTCCCATTTCACACACGCCGGTCCCAACTCAAGCTGACACTGGCTGGGGAGAGCTGAACTCAGAACCTCTGCCCCATCTGTCTCTCGCTTGTCTGCTCAGGGGGAGGTTGGAGGAGGTGAGATGCTCGTGTCTGAGCAGTGAAGCAAACGCAACGAGCTTCGGGTGCGCCACAGGTCCCCGAAGGTGCCTACGTGCCACCGGTGACACCCTGCTGCAGGAGAAACCTCGGGAAATGCCAACTCTGATTGCAGAATCTGCTTTTGGAGATGAAGAGTGAGTCTCACGCTCTCATCCCTAAGTGCTGCTGGAGTTGAGGAACAGCTGCCTCTTGCTGCAGGTCTACAAGCACTGAAGCAAATTAAATCCTCTTGTACAGAGGATCATTGAATCACTTCGGCTGGACAAGACCCTGAAGCCCCAGGTCCCCAAGAAGCCCTGTCCCCCACCTCTCCATGGCTTTGCAACCCTTCTAGACCCCTGGTCTGCTGCCACCTGCTCATTGGCTCCATCCCTGGAGAAGATGACCGTGTAGGTCTGGATGGTGCCCCCATCCCCTATCTCCACGGCTTTGCAACCCTTCTAGACCCCGGTCTGTCGTCACCTTACCTGTTGACTCCATCCCTGGAGAAGAAGACCGTGTAGGTCTGGACGCTGCCTCGGGCTTCTGCAGGTGGCCGCCAGCTCAGACGGACAAAGCGGCTGGAGACCAACACAGGGACCACATCGCGGGGGGCAGAGGGGAGGACACCGGAACTTGGGACAGCTGGAGGGGAAGGAGAGGAGTCAGTCAGAGAGGCTGGCGGCAGGGGGGTGTCAGGGCGGACAGGAGGCGCCGTGGTGGTCACGGCTGAGGTGTAACAGGACAAAGGGCCGAGGTGGCACGGGAGGAGCGTGAAGCAAGTGACAGAGGGCGGACAAAGAGAGAAAAGAGAAAACTAACAGTAAAA
Source organism: Rhinopomastus cyanomelas (assembly GCA_013400115.1). NCBI lineage: Eukaryota > Metazoa > Chordata > Aves > Bucerotiformes > Rhinopomastidae > Rhinopomastus > Rhinopomastus cyanomelas. The sequence continues at coordinate 172,377 of VXBP01009045.1, forward strand.
TCACATCTCAGTTGCGTCTTCCTCAGTCAACATCAACCCAAGTGTCCCAAACCTATCACTAAGCTCCCCATCTCCACGTGGAGCAATTCAACCCCCACCCGGGGAGCCTGCTCCTGCTCAACAGTGGGGTTGGACTGGATGAGCTTTGGAGGTTCTTCCAACCCCAATCTAAGGTGGGTCCAAGGCAGCTCAGAGGAGTCTGAAAACACAACATTATGTTCTTCTTGCCTCTATGTCCATCTTCTGGGACTCGGTTTGTAGCTTCTCTGTAGCTTCTCATCTCAACCAGCCTTCAGGATCCTCAAGTCCAACCACCAACCCAGCTGTCCTAAGTTCTAAACCCTGTCCCCAAGCTCCACATCTCCATGACTGTGAAACTCATCAGGGGATGGCGACTCAACCCCTTCCCTGGGCAGCCTGTTTCAAGGTCTGAGGACCCTTTCCACAGAGAAGCTTCTCCTGTGAGCCAACCTCAACTTCCCTCATTCCAATTACCCTCCAGGATCCTCCTCAACCAGCATCAATCCTAGTGTCCCAAAGGCACCGCTAAGCTCCACATCTCCATGTGGAGCAGCTCAATCCCCACCCCGGGCAGCCTGTTCCAATGACTCATTTTCGATTCCTTATTGTCACTCTCAGTCTGGGAACTGGATCAGCGGCGTTAATTTACCGGGAGATGATTAAAAGAAGAAGAGCTTCGTGGAGCAAGCGCTGACCTTCGCTGAACACCTCCTCACCCCTAAATGAAGACCAAAAAGCCGCTCGCCGGCCCTTATTAACAACAAACATCATTTGCTTCTGATTTCTTGGGATCAATCCCCAGCCCAGAGGAGCTGAAGGTATTTCCCAGCAACGTTCCCGGAGCAGCGAACTGTTGAAAGACAAACAGGAAGCCTCCAGTCAACAGTCCTCAAATAGGACCCGTTATTGGCATTGAGGCGGCATTTCGTGTCCTTAGTCACGAGCCGCTGATCTGAACAATGAGCAAACACCGAGCTCGAGTGGAATTCCGGAGACGCAAATATTTTGCTTCATAGCCCGAGTGAGCGGATCGAGGCTTCGGGTTGAGTCTGTCTGTTGACTCTTGGATTAAAAGGCTAAGAGCAAGAGGGATGCGGTGGGGAAACATCTTGAGAGAATCCCAGAACATCAGGCTTTGGAAGGGACCTCCAAAGATCATCCAGTCCAATCCCCCTGCCACAGCAGGATCTCCCTAGATCCAGTCGCATGGGATCAGGACCAACAGGATGATGGGAAAAAAGCACCTAGAGAAACCCACGAGCTTGTCCCAGTTGGCTTCAGGTACTTGAACTGAGCAGAGTAATTCAGGAGAAGTCCTGTTCTTTGTGATTTTAGCACCCAAGAGGCTGCAGAACCTCCGAGTTCTTCCCCAAAACACTCAAGACTCTGGTGTCTCCACCAAACAGCCACAGAATCATTCAGGTTGGAGCAGATCTTCAAGATCATCAAGTCCAACCATGAACCCAGCTGGCCCAACCCACCTCTAAACCTTGTCCCTGAGCCCCAGATCTCCCCGACTGCAAAACCCACCAAGGGATGGTGATTCACGTCCTCCCTCTTCCGAGGCCTGAGGACCCTTTCAGGAAGAAGTTGCTCCTGAGGGCCCATCTCAACTTCTCTCATCTTAATCCCCCTTAAGGATCCTCAAGTCCAAGCATCAACCCTACTGTCCTAAGTCCTAAACCTTGTCCCTAAGCTCCACACCTCCATGACTGTGAAACCACCAGAGGATAGCAATTCAACCCCCTCCCTGGGCAGTCTGTTCCAAGGTCTGAAGACCCTTTCCAGGAAGAAGTTGCTCCTCATGGCCAACCTCAACTTCCCTTGGGACAGCTTGAGGCCATTTCCCCTCGTCCAAACCTGTCCAGCACCTCTCCTCCATCAAAACCCACTTAGGATGGAGAACCTGGCACCCAGATGTATATTTAGGTGACTCAAAACAGAAGAAGGAACCGGAGGAGCTCCTCAACCAACCAGTTCTATCTACCTTCAAATATCATCTAAACTCTAGAGGTGAAGATTCACCACCCATGGAGGACCTGCAAAGCCGTGGAGATGTGGTGCTGTGGGACATCATTTAGCAGTGAACTGGCCATGATGGCCCAGTGTTGGACTCCCTGATCTTCAAATCCCTTCCAACCCAAGAGATTCAACAACTCTATGACCCGACTGACCCTCCAGACAGCCACTTCTCCCAGTAAGAGCCCCCAAAATGAGGTGAAAAGCAGCAAGATTGGGACTGGTGCTCCAGTCCACAAAGAAAGTGCTTCCCTCCAGCTCCTCGTCAGCCCCGTCAAGCGACGGCTGACAACAGCAATTTCTCGTTGATTGCTGCCGGCAGCCACCGGCAAACATCTACAGGACAACGGGACAACGCAGAGAGACACAGAACCTGGAATTATCTCAGCGAGTGCCGGCTGCCATCCTTCAATCTTCCCCCCCCCACCCCAGGATCAATCCGGCGCCGCTTAAACCGTCTTCATCGGCGGCTGACAGGCTCTGATTTGAGCTTGACGGGGTTGGTATTAACTCCGGGCAAAGTGCAGCTCGCGCTAGCTCCCGGCGTGAATAATCTCTCCGCCCCGAGGCGGTGAGAGCGGGAAACCTATCGGCTTTCTGCACGCCAGGAGCAGAGGGGATTCCAGTAGGAACCGAGCTCCGTGGTTCGGTTTAGGATGGGAAACCTTCAACTCAGACTCACCTCTCCTTTGTCATCTAGAATTCAAATGGTTTAATTGGTGCTTGGGGATGGGGTTTAGTGGGGTCAGTGGTTGGACTTCATCACCTTCACGGTCTTTTCCAGCTGAAAAGGTTCTGGGATTCCGAGTCGGTAATCCCAGCCCAAATCCCGCGTTATTCAGCATCAACATTCCCCAGTGTTTATAATCCAGAGCCAATCCCCTTCTTGTTTATAATCCAGAGCTACAGCCCTGTTGTTATAATCCATGATTATCCCCCCATCATCTATAATGTGTTACCTAATACCCCATGATTATAATCCATTATAATCCAGATTTATCCCCATTACTATAATCCAAAACCAAGTCCCCCATGATTATAATCCAAACACCCCATTATTTATAATCCAGAACCAAATCCCCTGTAATCTGTAATCCAGAAACAGACCTCCCAGTGTTACAATCCACAATTTACCTCCCTATTTATAATCCAGAATAAAATCCCCCATTATTTATAACCCGGAACCAAATCCCCTACTATTTGTAACGCAGAACAATCTCCCTCATTCTTATAATCCGGGATGTACCACATAATTATAATCCAGAACCAAACCCCCTATTACTTATAAACCAGATAAAATCTGCCATTACTATAATCCACAATTTACCCTATAATTATAATCCACAACCAAATCCTCTATTTATAATCCAGGATAAACTCCCCTAATATTTATAATCCAGAACCATCTCCCCCGTTATTACAATCCAAAATAAAGTCCTCTATTTGTAATCCAGAACCATCTCCCCATTATAATCCAGAATCAAATCTCCTACTATTTATAATCCAGAACAATCTCCCTCATTATTAGAATCCAGAACCAAACCTCTCATGATTATAATCTAGAGCTGAATTTCTATTATTTCTAACCCAGAACCAGACCCCCATTATTACAACCCAGAATGTACCCCCCCAAATTATAATCCAAACCAACCCTCTCATTACTGTAATCCAGAACCAAATCCCTTATTATTTATAATCCAGAACCAAACCTCCTGTTGTTTAGGATTCAGAACCATCTTTCTGATTACTGTAATCAAAAATTTAGCCCCATAATTATAACCAAGGACCAATTCCTTATAATCCAGAATTACCTCCCATTATTTCTAGTCTCAAACCAAATCCCCCATTATGTATAATCCAGAACACTCCACTTATTTATAATCCTGAACCAAATCCCCCATCATGTATAATCCAGAACATCCCATTTATTTATAATCCTGAACCAAATCCCCCATTATGTATAATCCACAACACCCCACTTATTTATAATCCTGAACCAAATCCCCCACCATGTATAATCCAGAATGATGTCCCCCATTCTTATAATCCAGATCTTACCCCGTAATTACAATTCAGAACCAATCCCCTCATTACTGGAACCCAGAGCTACCCCCAGCGTTTCCAGTCCAGAAGGAACCCCCTGTATTTCTAATCCCTTTTGTTTCCTGACTGGAATTATTCTGTGGCTCTAGGAGTCTACGGCAGATCCTCTGAAGAGCAGCTCTCTGCCCTTTAAGTGGTGCTTTCAGAGCTTTTCTGGGCCATGCAAGAAGAAACCACGATGGAAGGAAGAAGTGAAAGAAAAGGAAAACGCTCTCATCATTACATCCCCCCGGGAGGGGGATCTGAGATGGAGGAGATTGCACTGCAGAGGTGGGAAGGGGTTTATTCATGAGCTGCTCCCAACAAAGACACAGGTGCAAATCCGCTAAATCCCAGTCATAAACCACCTCCTGGTCACACTCAAGGGACCTCAACTATAGAAGCAGAATCTATCCCTAATCCTAGATAATAAAATAGACAGATAGAAGGACATAGAAATAGAGAAAATAGATCCATAAATAGGTCAAATAGATTAATTCACCTATAAAACAGAGGAATAAAGATGTAAACTATCTTTATCAACCTATTAAAAGAGAGGAATCAAGATGTAAAATATCTTTATCGCCCTATTAAAGATATTAATAAACATAGGGGAGATATTTATTAATAACCATCGTCGCGTGGGTGACAACTGTCACCATCAATTAGCCGCCAAGAGAGCTGCGAAGAAGACGGGGGGAGGCAGCAAGAGAGGCGACGAGCTGGTGCTCGCAAGGAATTCAATCCCCTGGAGGAGCTGCTGCTCAGCGAATCCAGCCCAGCGAACGAGAGCGGTTGCCCAAGCGGAGACAAAGGGGTCACTGCCCTTCTGTGAAGTAGCCCAGGGCTTCAAGAAGGGGTTGACCAACAGTGGTCAATCGTGACTGCAAATGTTATCGTCAACAGCTGGGGTTCCAAAAGCTTTTTATTTAATAAGGAGGAGGTGAAGTTGACCTTAAAAAGGAGGGGTGAGAGCTGTTTGTGAAGGTAATGAAGGTGAGTAATTGGTTTGGAAACCGGAATCAAGAGGAAGAGTCAAGTTCATCGGCTGGGTTGGAGGAACCCTAAAGTTCCTCTAATTCCAACCCTCTGCTATGGCAAGAGTCATCTTCCACCAGACCAGGTGGCTCAAAGCTCCATCCTGCTTGGCTTTCAACACCTCCTGCATCCAGAGCATCACCAGTCAATCCATCGCAGCGTCCCACCATCCTCATTTCATCACAGAATCATTAAGGTTGGAAGACACCTACAAGATCAACATTTCTCCTCAGCCCATCACAGCATCCCACCACTTTCATCATCACAGAATCATTAAGGTTGGAAGAGACCTCCAGGATCATCCTGTCTTCCCGTATTTCCCAGCGTGGAGCCCCAGCAGCAGGCTGGTTGCAGTTACTGTCTCTCTCAGCTTCCGCGACACTTCCTGAGAAAGGCTTCTGAGAAGCCCAACGGCACCGCGGGGATCTCCAAACCGGATCTGCTTGGCTTTTCAGCGGCAGGAAACCTACGGGAAGCTCAAAGATGAAGCCGTGAGCTGCTTTTTACTGCCAACGAGTTTTGCTCGTGGCAGGAAGGTTGCAAGGAGATGATCTTTAAGGTCCTTTCTGACTCAAAGCAGTCTATGAATCGATGATCTGTGCCAAACTCATCCCCACGTTGACCACAGAAGCTCTCGTAGACAGCTCCTATTTGTCCCTCTGGCACAATGAAGTGATGAGGCTGATTTTTCATGGCTCTTTTACAACATCAATAACTACACAGGCAGGCAATAAAAAAGAACCTCCTGGCTCCTTCCAGGGCCTGATAACCCTTTCAGGGACGAAATGCTTCCTCCTAGTACTGGTGAAGAGCCAGAAGGTCTCCCCTGAGCCTCCATTTCTCCAGTTAACCCCCCTGCACCCACTCCCTCAGGCACTCCCGACCCTTCGCTTTCTCTGCCCACACTCCAGCCCCTCAGCGTCCTTCTAGGAGCAATGGGACGTCATTGATCTTCCTGTTCTTCATCATTTTAAACAACTCAGAGCAGAGGGAGGAAGGAGAAGAGGCAGAAGCAGCCAGATTGTCCACTCCCATCACCTTTCGCCCTCCGGCCGCAGCAAGCACCACGTCTGCCGGTGGTGCAACGTGACGGTGCAGAAAGCCAGGTGGCAACTGCCTGGTGACAACACGGCAGCCGACCCAACCGCTCCACTGGGACCCACCACGCTGCTCCTCCGAGCACCAGGAGCTCTTCCAGGAGCATCTTTTATGTAAAGAAAAGGTGATTTCTACCTAGAGGAAGACCTGAGGGGGGGTTTTGATCTCCCTGCAGCGCAGAAATGACTGGTTTAATAAAGTCTGTGGATGTTTGGCCGTGAAGCAAAAGCAGCCAGGAGGAGCTGGACATCTTCCAGGCGCCCCGTGACCAGGAGAGCTCAAGGAGAGCTCTTTAAAGACAGGAAGATTTGCAGTTACTTTGACCTTCAGTGCTCTGAAGAAGAAACCCTCTGGCTGTGCCCAGCACACAAATCATTCGGTGGAGATGTAATTTCTTCACTGTTAGAGGTTCTCACTCTCAGCCGATGACCCGGCCTTTACCTCGAGGCTCAGCAGCCCACCAGGCACCCACCTCCAGGAGCTCAGGAAAGGCTGCTGAGATAGTAAAACACCACAAGGAGCCTCATTAAATCAGGGAGGAAAAAGCAGCATCGTCTGCTGGGCCTGCTGAATCATCAAGGTTGAAAAAGACCTTCGAGATCATCAGCTGGCAACCCAACTGTCCCAAGGCCACCGCTAAACCCTATCTCTGACCTCCAGATCTCGACGACTGCGAAACACGGCCAGGGATGGTGACCCAACCGCCTCGCCAGGCAGGCTGTTCCAAGGGCTGAGGACCCTTTCCAGGAAGAGGTTTTTCCTCATGTCCAACCTAACCCTCCTCTGGTGCCACCTGAGGCCATCTCCTCCTGTCCTGTCACTTGTTCCTTAAGAGAACAGACCAAGTCCCACCCCTCTCCAACCTCCTGTCAAGCAGTGAAGGAGTCACTGGTCCAGCGAAGTGATAGGCTGCCCATCCAGCAGGCACCAACTGCTGATGGACACCAGAGAAGACTGATGGGCACCAGAGAAGCAAAACACCACATGGACTCTTGGTGGATGTGCAATCTGCCTTCCAGGCTCCATTAGCTTTGATAAGTGAAGATTCAGCTGTTAAACCACAGGAGGCTGAAGCCCTGACTCTATCTGGTCCTCAACAGGAGGTAATTCCTTGACTGCTGTAAAGGCCACACACAAGAACAAGCAAAGTCCTTACCCCTAAACCCAAAACTTTAAGCCCTGACTTGAAACTCTCGGCCTTGTCCTCTACATTGAGCCAAACCAGTTCAAAATGACCCAAACCAGTTCGAAAATGACCCAAACCAATTCAAAAATCACCAAACCAGTTCAAAGCATACTCAAACCAGTACAGAAGTGACCTAGACCAGTTCAAAAATGACCCAATCAGGTCAGAAATTACCCAAACCAGTTCAGCAATGACCCAGTAAGTTCAAAAAATGACCCAAACCCATTCAAAAGTGATCCAATCAGTTCAGAAATTACTCAAGCAGTTCAGTAACGACCCAAACTAGTTCAAAAGCGATCCAAACCAGTTCACAAATGACTCAAACCAGTTCAAGTGACCCAAACTAGTTGAAACGATCCAATCAGTTCAACAGTGACTCAACCAGTCGAGAAATGACCCAAACCAGTTCATAAATGACTCAAACCAGTTCAAGTGACCCAAATCAGTTCAGTAATGACCCTAACTAGTTGAAATGATCCAATCAGTTCAAAAGTGACTCAAACCAGTTCAAAAGTGACTCAAACCAGTTGAGACATGACCCAAACCAGTTCAAAGCAAGAGAACAACGGAACGAATCTCCCCATCAATGAACCTCCCAGTGCCCCACCAGCAAAGCAGTTACTCTGAGACCACGGGGTGATAGTCAAAGCTGTGATTAGTGATGCTAGTAGGGAATAGGGGAGCAGGGTAGAGTCTGGCATCTGGGCAAGAACAACCCCAGGGACCACAATAGGGTGGGGACTGGCCTGCTGGAGAGCAGCGGAGGAGAAAGGGACCTAGGGGTACTGGTGGCCAGCAGGATGGCCAGGAGGCAGCAATGGGCCCTGCTGGCCAGGAAGGCTGACAGAATCCTGGGATGGATCAGAAGGAGAGTGATTAGGAGATGGACAGAGGTTCTCCTCCCCCTCTACTCTGCCCTGAGCTGGACTATTGTGTCCAGTTGTGGGTCCCTGAGTTCCAGAAGGACACGGAGCTACTGGAGTGAGCCCAGGGCAGAGCCACAGGGATGCTGAAGGGAGGGGAGCATCTCCCTGCTGAGGAAAGGAGCTGGGTCTCCTGAGCTTGGAGGAGACTGAGGGGTGACCCCATGAATGTTGATCAATATGGGAAGGGTGGGTGTCAGGAGGATGGAGCCAGGCTCTGCTCAGGGGCATCTAATGATAGGACAAGGGGCACTGGGTGTGAGCTGGAGCAGAGGAGGTTCCACATCAATGTGAGAAGGACCTTCTTGTCATCCCAGTGAGGGTGGCAGAGCCCTGGCAGGGGCTGCCCAGGGGGGCTGTGGAGTCTCCTTCTCTGGAGATGTTTCAAACCCACCTGGCCACGTTCCTGTAACTGGATCTAGGAGATCCTGCTGTGGCAGGGGGGCTTGGAGTGGATGATCTTTCAAGGTCCCTTCTAACCCCTAATGTTCTCTGATTCCAAACAGCTAAGCTACTGCGGCTGGGGTTACGGCTTCTCCTCATCTACAGTCAGGCTTAAAGCAGGCCTGTAATTATCAGGGAGCTTGAAATAATGGAAGGGTAACCCTCAGCACGGGAAGAGGGTGTTTTGATTGTGTAATAACACCTCGGGATTGAGTCTTCATCCTAATTACCATTTGGTACCTTGCAAGTTTGATACCGCTTCCCTTCGAAAACGCTGACAGAGATTGGAGGAGGAAAGCGATTTTCGAATAAGGCAGTTAATTTGCTGCTCATTTATTACTCTGCCTTAGCTGGCTGCCAGAGGGAACAGTCTAAAATGGAAAAGCAGAGGAAACAAACTGCTTAATAAATACAAAACACTTAGTCCTCTGCAGCTGGGGTTGAAAATAGCCGGGTTCGGTCTTAAAACTGTCCGGTTCGGTCTTAAAACAGTCGGGTTCGGTCTTAAAATAGATGGTTTAGGTATTAAAATAGGAGGCTTGGTACTAAAATAGGCTGTTTAGGTGTTAAAACAGTGGGTTTGGTATTAAAATTGATGGGTTTGGTACTAAAATAGTGGCTTTGGCCGTAAAATAGGTGATTTAGGTATTAAAATAGTCACATTTGGCATTGAAATAGGCTGATTAGGTCACAAATCACTCCGGCTGGAAAAGACCCCTGGGAGCATCGAGCCCGACCATCTACCCGACCTTCTCCTGCTGTGGCAGGGGGACTGGACTAGATGATCTTCGGAGGTCCCTTCCAGTCCCTAATGATTCTAAGTTCCCCCTTAAACCAGATCCCTCAACACCTTGTCCAAACAGTCTTTAAACACGTCCAGTGACGGCAACTCAGCCACCTCCCTGGGTAGCCCATTCCAGTGTGTGACCACCCTTCTGTGAAAAAAAATCCTTCCTAACATCCAGTCTAAAGCTACCTTGTCGTAACCGGAACCCATCCCCTCTTGTTCTGTCACTAATTGCTTGTGAGAAGAGACCAGCAGGCTTGGTACTAAAACAGGCTGTTCGGGTGTTAAAACGGTGGCTTTGGTATTAAAACAGTCGAGTTTGGTCCTAAAATAGAGGGTTTTGGTATTAAAATAATGGGGTTTGGCATTAAAACAGCCTGATTAGGTATTAAAATCGTAGGCTTAGCCCTAAAAGAGGCTGCTTAGGTCTTAAAACAGCAGCTTTGGTATTAAAATAGATGGCTTTGGAATGAAAATACTAGGTTTGGTATTAAAACACTTGGTTTAGGAGTTAAAACAGTTGGGTTTGGTATGGAAATAGTCAGTTTAGGCAGTACATGAATTGGTTTAGGTATCAAGAGTTGGTTTAGGTATCGTAATGGTCAGGTTTGGTATTAAAACAGTTCATTCAGGTATTAAAATAGCTGGGTTTGGTAGGAAAATAGTCAGTTTAGGCAGTAAATTAATTGGTTTAGGTATCAAGAGTTGGTTTAGGTATTGTAATGGTCAGGTTTGGTATTAAAACAGTTCCTTTAGGTATTAAAATAGCTGGGTTTGGTAGGAAAATAGTCAGTTTAGGCAGTAAATTAATTGGTTTAGGTATCAAGAGTTGGTTTAGGTATGAAGAGTCACGACAGGTAATAAAACAGTTGGTTTAGGTATTAAAACAGTCAGGTTTGGTATGAAAATAGTCAGTATAGGTACTAAATCAATCAGTTTAGCTATTAAAATAGGTTTAGTATTAAAACAGTTGGTTTAGGTACTGAAATAGTTGGGTTTGGTATGAAAATAGTCAGTATAGATACGAAATTAATCGGTTTAACTCTTAAAATAGTCAGGTTTGGCTTTACAATAGTTAAGTGTTAAAACAGGAGGTTTAAGCACTAAACTAGTCAGCTCAAGCCTTAAACTAGTCGGTTCTGGTACGACCGGGCAACTCTTTCACCTGAACCCAAGGGCAGACTCCTTATTGTTATCAGAGGTTGGTACAAATCCCGAGGGAATTCCAAACGACTGTAACCCATTTGATGCCGGCGGGTTGAATGATGATCTCCCCGTTCCCACTCGGCGCTGCCACCGCTTTGATAGCTCCGTGCTCGCCCTTATTATTCAGAGCCAGACACGAGAGGTTCTCTTGTCTTGAGAAGAAAATTGAGATAAAAAAGAGACATGTTGCTGCATTCGGATGAGCCCAGCCCTTTCGAAGCCTTTTTCAAGGAGAAAAGGAGGAGATTCCTACCCGGAACAAGGGCTCCGGCTCCATCATCCCCATCAAAACCAGCAGTCTGCACTGGCATTGTCCTCTCAGTACTCTAGGAAAAGGGATCAACCTCATCATCATCATCACCACCAAGAGCCAACAATGCTTCATCCTTGGAATCATCCCAGGTCAGCTTGGACCTTGGGGCATTGGGGCAACCTCCTCTGGTTGGACATGTCCCTGCTCACTGCAGGGGGGCTGGACTAGGTGACCTTGAAAGATCCCCTCAAACTCAAAAGTATTCCAAGATTCCATGATTCCATCATCTGATCATTTTGAAGGTCTTTCCAACCTCGATGAGGATGGAACCTAAGAAATACCAGTGGAGAAGGAAAAGCACCGTTACACCCTTCTTAGTACTAACTAGTAGCGTTAGAACGGGATCAGCTGACTCAAAGCCAAAACAACAGTTGGATCTGACTGGCCACCAGGACTCTCCAGTCCCTTCCTCCTCCGCTGCTCTCCAACCCTATCCTGATCCCTGGGGTTGCTCTTGCCCACATCCAGACTCTCCCCTGCCCTTGCTATAGTTCATTCAACGTCTCCCCGCCCAACTCTGCAGCCTGTCCATGTCCCACCGGATGGCAACACCGCCGGGTTTTTTATGCCTTCAACGCTAAACTTTTCATGTTTTATTTACAAAGAGAGACAAATTGCTACGAGTTTACAGAAGGAGAAAGCAATAAATGCAGCTCTGAAAGGATTCAAACATCTTTTTATGGATCTCGCTGAAAAACGCCCCCCCCCGAATCCCGTAACTCCCCGCGACGCAGGGGATATAATGTAAAGCAGGAGTTTATCTCTCTTTTCAAATGATGATTGATGCTCAATTGTGGAAGGATGAGTGTTACTAGCGAGGCAAAACGAAACGAATGAAAACATGAGGCAGCCGCGAAAGAAATGGGAAGAAAATTGGATGTATTTTAATCTTAAAAGAGAAAGAACCGAGTTTTAAGCAGAAAAAGGAAGCAGCGGCTCGAAACAAGCCCCAAACCCTTCTTCCACATCCCTAAGCTCCAAATCTACACCGAATTCTCAAAGAAAGGCAAAACAAGCCCAAAACCTTCTTCCAAACTCACTGATGCTGCCGATAGTGATGGCAAGATGCAGAGTATCAAAGCATCATCCATACTGGAGAAGACCTTCAAGCTCACTGAGTCCAACTGCGAACCCAACTGTCCCAAGCCACTGCTAAACCCCATCCCTAAGCTCCAAATTTTCACCAAACTCTCAAAAAAAGGCAAAACAACCTCAAAACCTTCTTCCAAACTCATTGATGCTGCAGACAGTGACTGTTTTGATTCACTCAATCAAAGAATCATCCATGTTGGAGAAGACCTTCAAGTTCATCAAGTCTAATCATGAACCCAAATGTCCCAAGCCGCCACCACCACACCTTATTCCGAAGCTCGCAACCTACACTCAGTTCTCCAACCAAACTCTCACACCCTTCCCAAGCAGTTCCAGCCTCGCAGGAGAAACTCAGGATGACAACAGACATCCACAAGAAGTGTGGAAGATGCTCTCCAAAGCCACGTCCACATTGGAACGACAATGCTATGAAGACATGTAGGGCAGAGGTGGGTCTTAGGAGAAGCTAGTCTCCAGGTCCCTTTCTCCTCCGCTGCTCTCCAAGAGGTCAGTCCACACGCTATTGGGGTCCCTGGGGTTGCTCTTGCCCAGCTGCCAGACTCTACACTGCCTCTCGGTCTCCTCCAGTTGCCCCCAAGGGAAATAAACTCCTTTGGTTGTGGGGATTTAATTTTCCCTATAGGAACTCGTGAATCCAAGGAGAAACGTAATCGGAGAGACCCACAGAAATTTATCACAGCAACACAGAATCACTTCAGTTGGAAAAGACCTCTGGGATCATTGAGTCCAACCATCCACCCCACGTTCACCCCTAAACCACATCCCTCAACACCTTGTCCAAATGCACTTTAAACACATCCAGGGACGGCAACTCAACCACCTCCCTGGGAAGCCCTGACCACTCTGTGAAACAAATTCTCCCTAATATCAAGTCTAAAACGATTTGACTACTTCAGGAAGATATTTCTAGTTTCTTTCCTAAATGAAACTTGCACCAGTCAAAATTAAGGGCTTTTTGTTTGGGAATGAAATCTGGAAATGGAACTTTCAGTATCTACTGCAGAGAATCCACGACTGAGTGTTTCTCACTGGTCTCTGAGTGACTCCAGCAAGAAGCACAGAATCATCGAACATCAGGGGTTGGGAGGTACCTGGAAAGGTCATCTAGTCCAATCCCTTTGCCAGAGCAGGATCACTTAGACCAAGGTGCACAGGAACATTTGATGATTAAATCAGATCATCTTGCACTAAACCTCCTTGCTCTGCTCCAGCTCCCTCTTCCCACCTCCTGAGCTCTGCAGCAGCACCTCACCCCCAGGGACCCTGCCTTCTACTCTGGGCTTCAGTCTTCCTCCTTCCCAAATTCATAGAACCATTAGGGAGTGGAAGGGACCTGGAAAGGTCATTCAGTCCAATCCCCCTGCCACAGCAGGACCACCTAGAGCAAGCCACACATGAACACATCCAAGTGGGTCTTAAACATCTCCAGTGAAGTTCATATCACAGAATCATTAGGGACTGGAAGGGACCTTGAAAGATCATCCCTCAGACACAGCAGGATCACCTAGACCCAGCACAGGAAGGAGACTCCACAACCCCCCTGGGCAGCCTGTTCCAGTGCTTTCCCCCTCTGGCTGGCTCCTGGTCGCCAGAGCACTTTCTAGTCACCAGGGAGGCTCCACACAAGTTTACAGGAAAACTCCTGCGCGGTAGAAGTGGCAGAGCCCCGATCAGGCTGCCGGAGAGGCTGTGGAAGCTCCTTCTCTGGAAACGTTCAGAGCCCTCCCGGCCGCTCCCGTGGGATGTGCTCCGGGAGAAGCTGTTGCGCAGCGGGGGTGCCGGCAGCTCTCCGGAGGTCCCTACCTCGCCGTGAGTCCGCGGCCGCGAAGTGCCCGATCTCCCTCGCACAGCCGCGGGGTGCTCAGCGGGGAGCTGAGGGCAGCTCCGCGGGGGGAAGCTCTGGAACCTTCGGTGCCGCGGCCGGCGGGGCGGGGGCGGCCGGCGAGAGGCGGGAAGACGAGAGGCGGGAAGAGGAGAGGCGGGAAGACGAGAGGCGGGAAGAGCGGAGGGGGCCCCGCGAGCCCGCCGCAGGGCGGGGCCGGAGGGCGGGAGCGGCGCCGCTGCCCTGGAGCCCTGCGGGCCGAGCTGTCAGGCGGCCTGAGCCAGGCGGCCCCGGGGCTGATCTGCAGCGGAACGAGCCAGCAGGAGCCCTCAAACAAGGTCGGGCTGCTGCTCCTTCCGCTGCTGGAGCAGAGGAGGTTCCACATCAGTGTGAGAAGGACCTTGTTGTCATCCCAGTGAGGGTGCCAGAGCCCTGGCAGGGGCTGCCCAGGGGTGGAGAGCGGAGCCAAAGCAACCCGACGGGCTCCTGGGGCCAGCAGGCAGCACTGGGCCAGATGGAGCTGAAGTGGCCCAGGGGAGGATGTGGCTGGTGGCTGGTTCTCTGCTGGGAGATGGGAGGGAGAGGCTGAGCACGAGAAAAATCAGACTTGGGAGAAGAGTAAAAAGAACTGGAAAGGAATGAAATGAAATAAAGGGGGCGAGGATGAAGTGGAAGGAAATCACGTGGGAAAAAAGAAGGTGGAAAAAAATAAATGCAGTAAAATGAAATGAAATCAAGTACTACGAAAGAAAAATAAAGATGCTAAAGCAAGAGAAACTAACAAGTTGAAAGGAAATTAATTGAACAGAAAGAAAATTAATTGAAAGGAAAGAATGAATTGAGAGAAAATGAAGCAAAAGGAAAGAAAAAGGAAATTAATGGAAAGAAAATTAATTGAAGGAGAAGAAATTTAATTGAAATAAAAGAAAACCAAAAGGAAAGAAAATCTAAAAGAAAAAATTAATCAAAAGACAATGAAATGAAAGAATAGAAATTTCATTAAAAGAAAATTAATTAAAAGGAAAGGAAATCAATTAAAAGGAAAAGATTTTAAGTGAAAGGAAATTAATGGAAAGACAAGAAAACTAGTTAAAAGACAAGAAAACTAGTTAAAAGACAAGAAAACTAGTTAAAAGACAAGAAAACTAGTTAAAAGAAAACCAGTTAAAAGACAAGAAAACTAGTTAAAAGAAAACCAGTTAAAAGGCAAGAAAACTAGTTAAAAGAAAACCAGTTAAAAGGCAAGAAAACTAGTTAAAAGACAAGAAAACTAGTTAAAAGGCAAGAAAACCAGTTAAAAGGCAAGAAAACTAGTTAAAAGGCAAGAAAACTAGTTAAAAGAAAAAAATTAAAGTAAATTGAAATAAATGCAAATAAAATGAAGACTCCCAAATAAAATAAAAAAGTCATTAAAGTAAAATTTTAAAAAATGGAAATATTTAATAAAAATTAAATGAAATAAAAATTAAGTGAAATAAATTTAAAAGTCAATAAAAAGTCAGTAAAAAGTAAACAAAAAGCAAAAGAATAAAAAGCAACTAAAACATGAATATAAATAGAATAAAAATAACAAAATGAAAAAGAAAGAAAATGGAATTACTAGAAAATAGCAAAGAGAAATGAAAATAGAATAAAAAAGGAAAATAAAGTAAAAATTAAATGAAAATAGGACAAAATATTAAAATGAAAATAAATAATAAAAGAAAGAAGAATGAAAAAGAAATAAACAGAAATCAACGAAAGGAGAATAAAAAGAAATGAAAACTGACTCCTAAAATAAAATCATAAAAACCCCAGGAAAAGAATTAAAGATAAAGCTTAAGAAAGACCATAAACCCAAGGTCAGACCCTGAGAAAAGAGGAAATGAAACCAAATTACATCGCGGAGAAGAAGAAAGAGCCCAAGCGCTGGGCGCGGTGCGTAGAGCCCGATGGCCTGATGCCGGGCTGGGGAAACCCTCACGCCGAGCTGCTGCCAATGGGACGCACCTACAGCTGGTTTCTGTCTCCGCGCTCTCGCCTGCCCCTGCCAGCTCTGCTGGAGGTCACCAAACCCTTGAGTCAGAGCTTCTGCCAAGAGCCAGCTGTCTGCAACCCCCTTCCTAAACTCATCTGCAATTTTATCCCCCTCCTTTCATTTCAATCTTTACGATGATTCTTCGCTTCCCTTGTTCCCTCAACCATCGCTCCTTCCCCTCCACCCCTTGCACGACTTCCAGAAGAGGACACCTCCAGTGCCCTCTCCAAGAGGGTGATCATCATCTCGATGAGAGGAAACTACTCTTCATTAACCGTGACGGTCACAGGCCTCCACGCGCTTGTGCTCCGTTGAAGCCAGATCCACTCTCGGCTTCATCTATCAACTCGCCCTTTCCATGCCGATCAACGTTCGTGGGGTCACCGCTTGGGCTCCTTCTTTCTCAGCTCAAGAACCCCAGCTCCCTCAGCCTCTCCTCAGCAGGGAGATGCTCCCCTCCCTCCATCATCTCTGTGGCTCTGCGCTGGGCTCTCTCCAGCAACTCTGTGTCCTTCTGGAGCCGAGAGGCCCAGAACTGGACACGAGATTCCAGCTGTGGTCTCACCAGAGCGGAAGGAGAACCTCTCTCCATCTCCTAACATCTCCTGGGGATGTTGTTTTGGGTTGGGTGCCCATGAAGGTCATCCCTGAGAGCTTGAAGGTCTTTTTCAACCTCAACGATTCAATACCAGAGACATTCAGACTACAAGAGGTTGGATGTCTTGATGGGTTGGGTTCCAGTGGATGGAACAGGTTGGACAGGGCTTTGAACAACCTGATCTGGTCTAGCAGAAGATGTCCCCATCCCATGGAATTAGAGCATCCAGGATACATGAAACTCCAGTAAAAAGACCGGATGATCCTGAGGGATCATCCCAGCGCTGGTGGAGAGAAGATGTCCAAGTAGACAGAGCAGGTTCAAGGTTAAACCAAGAGGGCACCAACATGGAATCACAGAATCCCTCAGGCTGGAAAAGCCCCTTCAGAGCATCAAGTGCAACCATTAACCCAACTCCACCAAGTTCACCACTGAGATGGGACCTCAAAAGTCACCTCATCGCAACCCCTTAGGGGCATCTCTGACTAAACCAGGCTGCTCAAGGCCACGGTCAACGCAGCCAACAGGAACCGAGGGGCTTCCTCTCCATTTTCTGTCTCCATCTCGTCTCCGTTTTCTCCACCGGTGGGGGGAACAGAAAACTACTCGAGAGTTTTGATTCATTTCGTTCCCACTTCATTCCCCGGGTTTTTCGTCAATTAAATGGAAGCAGTTCGGCTTCAAATGGATTGGAAATAAAACCCCCCTATTTCTAGGGGGGTCCTCTCGTGGGAGAGTCTCCAGACTCACTCACACCGGCTAATCCTCCGCTCGGCTCCTCCAATTAATGAGTTTAATGCATTAGCCCTCCTCTTCCTTGCACTCGTGGGGATTCTTGATGGAATCCACGGCTTCTCCTCCAGAGTTGCCAGGGCAATAGCTGGATACGTGGAGAGCAGCAGAGGAGAAAGGGACCTGGGGCTGCTGGTGGCCAGCAGGAGCCAGCAACGGGCCCTCAAGGCCCAAGAAGGCCACTGGCATCCTGGGGTGGGTCAGAAGGGTGGTGGTTAGGAGATGGCCAGAGGTTCTCCTCCCCCTCTACTCTGCTCTGCTGAGACCACAGCTGGAATGTTGTGTCCAGCTGTGGGCCTCTCAGTCCCAGAATCAGGAAGGTTGGAAGAAATCTTCAAGATCATCTAGCCCAACCATCAACCCAACGCCACCATGTTCCCTACAGCCACATCTACCCCACCTCCAGGGACGGTGACTCTACCACCTCCCACATGAAGTTTGGAAGAGATCTTCAAGACGACCGAGTCCAACCATCAACCCAACACCACCATGTTCCCTACAGCCACATCTACCCCACCTCCAGGGACGGTGACTCTACCACCTCCCACATGAAGTTTGGAAGAGATCTTCAAGACGACCGAGTCCAACCATCAACCCAACACCACCATATTCCTTAGAGCCACCAGGGACGGAGTCATCATCCCCACCAGCACTGGAGACTCTCTTAGCGGCCAGATCCAAGCCCTGACCACTCTATCAGAGCAAAAACACGCAGGAAGGAGGGTGTTGACATCTCAGCCCACAACACCCCTCCACCCCTCACATCTCACAGGCTTCCAGTCCCTCCTGAAGTCGCACCGCCAGCTTTTCTTCGCCCGAGCTCCGTTCTCCCGGCTTCTTCTCTCGGGCCGCATCGCATCGGCCGCCTCCCCCCGTTGCCAGGGCGACAGACAGGAAGCAGCAGCATCTTTCAGCCGGGGAGGGGGACGCCGGGGATGGATGGGGGAGCCGGAGCAAGGTCAGGCGTTTAGCGCTGAATACAAATCTGTCACGCCTAATAGATGACGCTCTTTAGCTTCCCCGGCTCCTCGCGCCGCTCCCGGCATCCAAGGAGAAAAATCAAAAGACACTCGAGCATGAATGCCAAGCAGCCCGCGCTGCTGGCAGCTCCCCCCTCCACGGATCTCCGGGTGGACCAGCGCTTGGCCACGGATGAAAGGAGAAGCTCAAGAGGTGGGAATAATTAGGGAAGGTCAGCGGCTAAATCCTCCCCTCTTCCCGATGCTAAATAGATTTTAACAGTCTCGGGACGGTCAAGCGGAGAAAAGGATCACGAGGCCCCGACTTTGGCATCACCCAAGCCTTGGGGTGAGGTCTGCTCTCCGGGTTGGGAGCCCTGCAGAGGGCCAGAGAGCCACCATGAAGGTCAGAAAGAAGAGGGAAGGACCAAAAGAACCGGGAGACTTGAATTTAGGGAGCGAAACAGGTGGCTGGGAAGATGCAGGATCCCAGTTTGTCATCGTAGAAGTACTGAAGGGAGAGTCCAGGAAGTCATTTGCTCTCCAGACGTGTCTACGGGCTACCCCGGTCCTTCTGCCGTGGTGATGATGCTGAGGAGGTGATGGCATCTCCATCACAAAGTAGGATCTCCAGTACCCCAGTACGGAGAGGCACAACCCTCCCACCCCACTGATTCTACGTTCATTTTTCTAGGGCTTTATATTCCTGCCCCACAGAAGATCCCACTTTGTGGTGGAGATACCACCACCACCTCCTCAACCCCAGTGTCTTGAAGCTTCTCGAAGAAAACACGAAGTTTCCATGATCTGCTAAAAGCAGAAAGGGAAAGGAAGGGAAAGACCTTCAAGATCACCCAGTCCAACCAGTAACCCAACTGGCCCCAGGATCTGCTAAAAGCCATCCAATCGTTAAACCTTCGAGATCATCCAGTCCAACCATTAACCCAACTGGCCCAACCCACTCCTAAACCTCATTCCTGAGCTGCAGATCTCCACATCCAAGGACTGGGATTCAACCCCCTTCCTGGGCAGCCTGTTCCAAGGTCTGAGGACCCTTTGCAGGAGGAAGTTGCTCCTCGTGGCCAACCTCAACTCCCTTGAGGCTGGCACTGAGCTATGTGGAAGCTGTCAGTACCCCACAGCCGTGGGGTCACCTGGGTGTCTTAAGGACAACAGCTGAATCACCCCAACTCTTCCTTAAAGGATTCCATTTGCTTCCAGTTACAGCAGCTGGGCTGAACACGGTGATGGGAGACAGACACCAACATTTTGCTACTGCGAGCAGCTCTGGCACCGAGGCTCTTGATGGCCTCAAACTGCCAGGGAGATGCCAAGCTGCAGCCTGACGAGGCCAACGAGGCTCCTGGTACCTCATCAAAGCCCTCAGACCTTTTCAAAATTCACTCCTCCTGTTGCACAGAACATGACAGGAGCTGTAGAACCTGATCCTGATCGCCGCTCCAGCCCTGCCGAGCCGTCGGCGTCTACAACACTCTACGTGAGGTCTCGCAAGACGACTCGTTTGAGGGAGGTACGGCTGTTCAAGGCAAAAGAATCCCTTAAAAGCTGACTGAAGTGATTCTTTCATCGTTACTCATCCATTAATTAATCATCAGAGTTGTGGTTTTAAGAGAAACCCTCTCCAATGTCCTGTAGAGAGCCATGAGGTCTCCCCTCAGCCTCCTCTTCCTCAAACGAAACGGCCCCAACTCACTCAACCTCTCCTCATCAGATTGATTCTCCAGGCCCTTCTACAGCTCTGTTGTCCTCCTCTGCCCTTGCTCCAGCCCCTCGATGTCTCCCGTGGACTGATGTGCCCCAAACTGGACCCAGTACTCAAGGTGCACAGTCCCCAGTGCTGAGGACACGGGGGCAATCACCTCCCTAGTGCTGCTGGACACACATTTTCTGATCCAGGTCAGGATGCCACTGGCCTTCTTGGTCACCTGAGCTTGGAAAAGACCTTCAAGATCATCAAGTCCAACCATCAACTCAGCTGGCCCAAGGCCACCGCTAAACCCTGTTGCTGAGCTCTGGATCTCCATGACTTTGAAGTGATTCTACCCCCTCCCTGGGGGGTCTTTTCCAACCTGAATGATTTGATGATTCTACAGTGTTGGGGGGATCTGGTTCGGGGGTGAACTTGTAGAGTAGGGTTGATGGTTGGACTCAATGATCTCATGGGGTCTTCTCCAACCTGAATGATTCCATAGTGTCGAGGGGATCTGGTTCAGGGGTGACCGTGCAGACTACTCTACAGGTTGATGGTTGGACTCACTGTAGAGTAGGGTTGATGATTGGCCTTGATGATCACAGGGGTCTTTTCCAACCCGAATGATCCCAGCAGCCCAACCGGGGCTCAGCGCTGCCTCTCCCAGTTCCACCAAGCAACTACTGGTTTCTCCTACTGGAGGGTCCAACCTGTTTTAACTCTGCCCAACTTTTGCCGGCGGCTCGCCTCAACCGTTCGACTCCCCCCGCGAGAAGCAGGGTTGCTCTGAGCAAACACCCGCGGCGGGCTGCTCGGAAGCCATCCCCTCCCCACGGCGAGCGGCGAGGCGAGCGGGCTGCTGCATATCAATGGGAGGAGAGCGCATTAGAATTACAAATCGGGGCAGCCACCGGAGAGCCCGAGCCCCCCAAATGATAGGCTGACACCGTCATCCCGAGCCAGACACCAATTACGACGACATCGAACCGAGGCCACCGAGGCAGCCGGGGGAAGGGTGCGGCGCTTCGTCTCCCTCAACTTCCCCTGCTCCAGGCTCAATAATTAATGGTGAAACAAGGGCCATCAACATTCTTCCCAAACGGGGTGTGAGGAGAGAAGGGAAGGGATGGAGGGCACGAGGAGGGGGGTTGTTTTCTTCCCCTGTCACTCAGAGAAGACATTTGCATTCCGAGAAGAAAGGTCCCTCCGGAGGCGGCACGAGGGCTGGGGGGTTGGTCTGTGTGTGGCTGGGATTTTTTACGAGTCATTTAATTCCCCCTCCCACCCCTCAGGAAGCTGTTCCTGTCAAGGTAAAGAAAGAGGGAGCCCGGGGAAGTCCTGAGGGACCTGCATCGACACCTGATTGTTAACAACACCCTAAAAATGGCCATCGTTACCCACCCCATGCCCGGCAGTGTCAACAGGCAGGGGCGCTGCTACGATGCTACAACGCGACAGAGCGGCTGCGGAACCCCAAACCCGGCTCACGCTGCAAACTCTGTGAGTTAGCTCCTGGTGTAAATGCACAGGGCCAAGTGAGGAGGGGAAAGGAGAGGAAACACAGGAAGAAATAAAGGATGAAGAAGAACTAAATGAAGAGGAAGAAGAAGAAACGCGCGGAGAAGAAACGCGCGGAGAAGAAACGCGCGGAGAAGAAATAAAATGAAGAATAAAAAAATAAAACAAAGAAGAAATTAATGAAGAAGAAATAAAGCGATGATGAAATAAAACTAAGAAATAAATGAAGAAGAAATGAAGAAGAAATAAATGAAGAAGAAATAAAATGACGATGAAATACAACGAAGAAGAAATAAAGAAGACAATTCAATAAGAAAAGAAATGAGGAAATAAAAAGCAATAGGGAAGAAAATCAATTAGAGACGGTCAATAGAGGATAAAATTGATAATAAAAGAAATAAGACACGAAAGTGCTAAGAAAGTCAAGAAGAAAATCAACACAAAGTAAAAATGAGACATCAAATCAAGAAGATCAGGAAGAAGTCTGATTCAGGATAATAAAATTAATAAGAATTAAAAGCAAGGAGAAATAAAGCCCAAATAAATGAGAAACCAGTCAAATCAAATCAGTAAGAAATCTAATCAATAAAGAAATCAATAAATCAAATCAGTCAGAAATCAAAATCAGTCAGAAGTAAAGATAAGAAACGGACTAAGTAAGAAATCAAATCGATAAGAACTTAAGAAGGTAAATCAGACACCAATCCAGATCTAGACACCAGTCCAGATCTAGACACCAATCCAGATCGAGACACCAATCCAGATCGAGACACCAATCCAGATCGAGACACCAACTCAATGTTCCCGTGCGACTGGATCTAGGGGATGCTGCTGGATGAGAAGGACTGAACTGGCTGGCGAATCCATGTGGAGTCTCCTTCTCTGGAGACGGTCCAAACCCTCCTGGCCCTGTTCCTGTGCGACTGGATCTAGGGGATCCTGCAGCAGGAGGAGGACTGGACTGGATGATCTTTCAAGGTCCTTCCCAACCCTCGATGCTGATCTGTGACTCCTGTGATTCCCAGTCCCGCCCGACGCTCCAGCGTGTTCCCTGGCTCTCAGCTCCCTACTCCAGCCCCTCCGGAGCAGCAGCCCTGCGCAGCTCATTAATCATTTCCAGCCCAGANAACTCAATGTTCCCGTGCGACTGGATCTAGGGGATGCTGCTGGATGAGAAGGACTGAACTGGCTGGCGAATCCATGTGGAGTCTCCTTCTCTGGAGACGGTCCAAACCCTCCTGGCCCTGTTCCTGTGCGACTGGATCTAGGGGATCCTGCAGCAGGAGGAGGACTGGACTGGGTGATCTCTCAAGGTCCTTCCCAACCCTCGATGCTGATCTGTGACTCCTGTGATTCCCAGTCCCGCCCGACGCTCCAGCGTGTTCCCTGGCTCTCAGCTCCCTACTCCAGCCCCTCCGGAGCAGCAGCCCTGCGCAGCTCATTAATCATTTCCAGCCCAGAGGCTGCCAAAGGCTCTTCTCTGTGTTTTACATAACGTCGAGCATCGGATGAAGACATCTTCCCCTCCTTTAAACACCCATCAAGCAGTAAACACTCACTCCGCCGCTCTGCACGCCCCATAAAACCAACCAACTCTTCATCCCCCAGCAATAAAACCCTCCCCAGCCGCGACGCGCGTCTCGTCTCGACGCAAACCTCATCCCTGCGACACCTTCTAAATCCAACGGCTGGTTGCGCTCGGCGCCCCCAGCGATGAACCGCTCCTCCTTCCCCCCGAGACAAACCTCCAACCCTTCACACGCGACGCGTACGATGGAAGCGGAGAGGACTCGATCGCTCGCGGGGTGTTTAGTCCCGTCGCCGCCCCCGTCAGCAACCAGCTCCTCCTATTCCAGCAGGATCAACCCCACCAGCTGGTAGTAGGATTTTCACATGGGTTTACCTGGCCTCCAGTGTCGTTTAGAGGCCAAGACCAGCCCCGGTGACCTCTACAAGCCCACCCAGCCGGATATTAAGAGGGAGTGAAGAAGAGCAGCTGCTCAGCGGGGACTCGAGGGCGTTCGCATCACTAATGACACCCACTCCAAATGTCCTCTGCATCTTACCCGGCTCGGGGATGATGAGCTGCGCGCTGGCCTGCGCATTGCCGGCTTCGTTCTCGGCGACGCACTGGTAAAACCCTTCGTCGGACTTCACCAAGCCCAGGATCCGTAAGTTGCTGCCCCCCTAGAGAGAGGAGAAGAGATGGGAGGGATGAGGGGAGAGGATTCATTCGAGAGACCCCATCTCGAAGTAGAAGGGTTATTCTGCTGCTGCTGCGGCTCACGCGACCCTCAGGGAGTTGGGAGCGTTGACCCGCTTTGCGGAGAATCTCTTGATGCCTCGTGGGCCTTGATGGTGGCCTTGTGTTGGATGCCTATGAAGGTCATCCACGACCTTCATACCTCAACTGGGTTGGGTGCCCATGAAGGC
Organism: Rhinopomastus cyanomelas; assembly: GCA_013400115.1. Classification (NCBI taxonomy): domain Eukaryota; kingdom Metazoa; phylum Chordata; class Aves; order Bucerotiformes; family Rhinopomastidae; genus Rhinopomastus; species Rhinopomastus cyanomelas. The sequence continues at coordinate 196,457 of VXBP01009045.1, forward strand.
CATCCACGACCTTCATACCTCAACTGGGTTGGGTGCCCATGAAGGTCATCCACGACCTTCATACCTCAACTGGGTTGGGTGCTCATGAAGGCCATCCACAACCTTCATACCTCAACTGGGTTGGGTGCCCATGAAGGCCATCCACGACCTTCATACCTCAACTGGGTTGGGTGCCCATGAAGGTCATCCACAACCTTCATACCTCAAATGGGTTGGCTGCTCATGGAGGTCATCCACAACCTTCATACCTCAACTGGGTTGGGTGCTCATGAAGGTCATCCACAACCTTCATACCTCAAATGGGTTGGCTGCTCATGGAGGTCATCCACAACCTTCATACCTCCAATACCACAACTTCAATTATAAAACCCCCCAACCCTCCCCAAAAAACCCCCCAAGACAAATGAATCAAGGCCAGATAATTACCACGATCTGAAAATAGTCGCTGGGGATGACCACCTCGCCGTTCTTGATCCACTCCACCGTCGGGACGGGCTTGCCGGCCACGGCACATTCAAACTCGACGTCCATGCTCTCGTAGGCGCGAAGGTTCGACGGGCGGATTAAGAACCACGGCGGCACTGCAAAACAAAACAGCCCGACCCAGGCACCTCCATCAATCACTTCAAGACGCTTCAAGATCTAAACAGAGCGATTCAACCGCTTCTCCTCAACCCTTCAGCCCGGGAGAACACAAATAGCAGGGAGCCCGTTGAGCCAAAAAAGGGACTGAACTGGCTGGACACGAATTTGTTCCTCAGTGAAATGGATTTTGACCCGGAATTGGGAGACACCTGAGATTTATATCATCACCAAGAAGGATTTAGGATGGGGTTCACCGACCACGAGGAGATCACTGAGCCCCATCGAGCCCCTGTACTCAGCAGGGGTGAGGTCACGCATTGACCTCCCTAGGCTGCAGATGTGTAGGGTGAGGCCCCCGGGAGAGTGGAGACCTGGCAGTGCTGGAGCTACAGTGGGACTTGATGAGCTTCAACATCTTTTCCAACCTAAGCCAGGTCTCCAACCAAACCAAGATCTTTCCCCAACCCCAACCAAGATGTTTTCCAAACCAACCAAGACCTCTTCCAACCCAACCAAGACCTTTTTCAACCCAACCAAGATTGTTTCCAGCCTAACCAAGACCTTTTCCAACCCAACCAAGATCTTTTCCAACCCAACCAAGATCATTTCCAGCCTAATCAAGACCTTTTCCAACCCAACCGAGACCTTCTCTAACCCCACCAAGATCTTTTCCAACCTAAATAAGGTCTCCAACCAAACCAAGACCTTTTCTAACCCAACCAAGATTGTTTCCAGCCTAATTAAGATGTTTTCCAACCAAACCAAGACCTTTCCCAACCAAACCAAGATCTTTCCCAATCAAACCCTTTCCCAAACAAACCCTTTCCTAACCAAGCCAACACCTTTTCCAACCCCACCAAGATATTCTCCAACCCCACCAAGACCTTTTCCAACCAAACCTCTGCTCTGGAACTTCACCTGCTTCTTGAAGCACCCGGGTCCCTCCAGCACAACCCACCCCACCTCCTCTACTCCTCTTCCATACCGGCCGGTTGTTTATGTTCTAGTGAATAATTCACAAGCCCTAGAAGCACCTCATCCAGGTCAGCTCAACCCCCGATTAACGGCGCCGCCCGATTCCCCATCAGAAAGGGTAGGATGGGGCTTTGGATCCGAAACCGCCCCCAGGGCCGGACTTCTCTTGTTCCGCCGTGAAATTGGGGCGATCCGGAGCTCATTTTTCAAACGAACCGTCGGCGCTCAAGAGGGAACCGGAGGGGGGGAAACGAAGCTGCTGATCAAGAGCTTCTGAAGCAGTGTTATCGCTGACACGAGAAATATGCGGAGAGAGAGACGAGTGAGCGGCCCAGTTCTGACGGATCAGCAGCGATCACGGGGGCCCAAGGAAAAAGGAGCTCGAAAAAAAACACGAGGGAAGGGCCGGTCGCGCTCAGAGGTTAATTTTTCAGGCTTATTCTTGCTCCTATCACCGCAGCCTGAACGATGTTTATTCCGAGCGGCAGCCAGCGNATAAAACCAAACCAAGATCTTTTCCCAACCCCAACCAAGATGTTTTCCAACCCAACCAAGACCTCTTCCAACCAAACCAAGATCCTTTCCAACACAACCAAGACCTTCTTTAACCCCACCAAGATCTTTTCCAACCTAAACAAGGTCTCCAACCAAACCAAGACCTTTTCTAACCCAACCAAGATTGTTTCCAGCCTAATTAAGATGTTTTCCAACCAAACCAAGACCTTTCCCAACCAAACTAAGATCTTTCCCAACCCAACCAAGACCTTTCCAACCCAACCAAGACTGTTTCCAGCCTAATTAAGGTGTTTTCTAACCCAACCAAGACCTTTCCCAACCAAACCAAGATCTTTCCCAATCAAACCCTTTCCCAAACAAACCCTTTCCTAACCAAGCCAACACCTTTTCCAACCCCACCAAGATATTCTCCAACCTCACCAAGATCTTTTCCAACCAAACCTCTGCTCTGGAACTTCACCTGCTTCTTGAAGCACCCGGGTCCCTCCAGCACAACCCACCCCACCTCCTCTACTCCTCTTCCATACCGGCCGGTTGTTTATGTTCTAGTGAATAATTCACAAGCCCTAGAAGCACCTCATCCAGGTCAGCTCAACCCCCGATTAACGGCGCCGCCCGATTCCCCATCAGAAAGGGTAGGATGGGGCTTTGGATCCGAAACCGCCCCCAGGGCCGGACTTCTCTTGTTCCGCCGTGAAATTGGGGCGATCCGGAGCTCATTTTTCAAACGAACCGTCGGCGCTCAAGAGGGAACCGGAGGGGGGGAAACGAAGCTGCTGATCAAGAGCTTCTGAAGCAGTGTTATCGCTGACACGAGAAATATGCGGAGAGAGAGACGAGTGAGCGGCCCAGTTCTGACGGATCAGCAGCGATCACGGGGGCCCAAGGAAAAAGGAGCTCGAAAAAAAACACGAGGGAAGGGCCGGTCGCGCTCAGAGGTTAATTTTTCAGGCTTATTCTTGCTCCTATCACCGCAGCCTGAACGATGTTTATTCCGAGCGGCAGCCAGCGGGGACCTCGACGGGCTGGAGAGCTGGGCAGGGAGACACCGAATGAACTAGAACAAGGGCAGGGGAGAGGCTGGCAGCTGGGCAAGAACAACCCCAGGGACTAGGATAGGGTGGGGACTGAGCTGTTGGGGAGCAAAGCAGGAGAAAGGGAACTTGGAGGACCAGCAGGATGGCCAGGAGCCAGCAATAGGCCTCGGTAGCCGTTCCGGCTGGCAATCCCTCTGCCTCTAGATCTCGGCAACGCCAGGGGCTATAAATCCCCCTTCTCTAAATATTTTATGTCTCGATAAATGTCAGGCGCCGGCACCTTTGCTCTCGCCGCCGCGGCTTTCTCTTCCTCCCTCCTGAATATTTTAGAGGCAGGAACACGTGAGGAAGGCTGCGGGGGTGGGGGGGTTGTCAAGGCAAGAAAAACACCCTCTGCTTCCGCGACGCTTCTCGTGATCTCGTGGCTTGAATAAACCGGGCGACTTCCTTCCGCCAAGAAGCTCCGAGGGATCGAGTTTCTCCTCTTCTTGGCGTCTCCCTCCGCCAACCGCCTGGGAATGGCCGCAAAGTGATTTAGCGGAGGGAGGTTTTCTCCCAGTTAACTGCAGGAAAAGCAGCTCCGAAGGTCATCGCCCGCGCCCGATCCGGAGGAAGACTCTTCCTTGAATGCTCTCGGCGTTGTTTCCTTGCACTCCAGTTCAACCAGACTCCCCAGTTGCAGAGGGAGGATGTTTTATCATCGAATGGTTGGTGTTGGAGGAGAACTTCAAGGTCATCGAGTCCAACCATCAACCCCAAGGCCACCACTAAACGCTGTCCCTAAACTCCGGATCTCCACAGTCAGGGAAGGTGATTCAATCCCCTCCTTGGGCAGCCCTTTCAAGGGTCTGAGGACCCTTTCCATGGATGGAGAAGACCTTTGAGATCATCGAGTCCAACCATCAACCCAACTGGGCCATCCCATCGCTAAACCCTGGCCCTAAGCTCCAGATCTCCACAGCCAGGGATGGGGATTCAACTGCCTCCCTGGGCAGCCTGTTCCACGGCCTGAGGACCCTTCCCAGGAAGAAGTGGCTCCTGAGGGCCAACCTCAACTCCCCTCATCCCCATCACCCTTTAGGATCTTCAAGTCCAACCACCAACCCAACTGTCCCAAGTCCTAAACCCTGTCCCTGAGCAACCTGAGGCCAGTTTCCTCCCTGAGCAGCCTGCTCCAAGGCCTGAAGACCCCTTCCACAAAGAAGTGTCTCCTCATGGCCAACCTCACCTTCCTCTGGAGCAACCTGAGGCCGTTTCCTCTTGTCCTATCACTTGTTCCTTGTGAGAAGAGACCAACCCGCACCTCTCTCCACCCTCCTTCCAAGCAGTTGCAGACAGCAAGGAGGTCTCCCCTCATCCTCCTCTTCAAGCAGTTGCAGACTGCTTCATCCTCCTCTCCTCCAGCCTAACCAGCCCCAGCTCCCTCCGCTGTTTGTTCTCCAGACCCTTCCCCGACCCCGCTGCCCTTCTCTGGACCCGCCCCAGCCCCTCAACGTCCTTCTCAGACTCTATGATTTACTCTTCGACGTGACTGCGGTTGGGTTGATTCTCAAGCCAGAGGATTCATTCCAGGAGCTCTCTTGCTCTTGAAGGGAGCCCGGAGGGGGAATTGGAGCCGCTCGAACCCGAACGCTCCGCTAATGCGCCTTCAGAAAAGCAGGAGATTACAAATTCCCACCTCGGCCGCCGCATCTCGCTCTGACAGGAGCAGAGCGCTCATCTCGATACGTCTCCCCTCAGACCGGCCCTGACGCAGCGGAAGACAAATGAAGCTGCTCTCCTCTGCAGAAGCTTCCTGCTTCCCCCAAAGAACGGCATCGCTTGTCTTGTTTAATGACTCCCAGTCTCTCCCCGCTGCTCTCGCTCGCGACGTCAAGGTCGGCCTCTCCCCTTCCAGCCCGGCAGCACGAGTTCCCAAGAGGAGAAGAGTCAAGGGACCCCCAAACGATCCATCGCCACGACCCCGTGGGGTCTGAGAACTGGAGAGCATGTGCAGCTGGTTCCTGTGGCTACCACAGGGGTGGTTTTTGTAGTCAAAGAAGCCTCTTTGGAGCCACGAGTCCTGCTTGGTAGCCAAGGCGTTCCATATGGATTCGATGGGGGTTGATGATGGGTTGATGGTTGGACTAGATGATCCCAAGGGGTCTTCTCCAACCTGAATGATTCTGTAGTGTTGGGGCATCTGGTTTCAGGGTGACCTTATAGAGTTGGGTTGATGGTTGGACTGGATGATCCCAAGGGGTCTTCTCCAACCTGAATGATTCTGTGATGATTCTAGGATTCTTCCAAGGTTGCCCATGGAGCTGGAGAGTAAAATACTGGGGTCACAGAATCCTTTTGGTTGGAAGAGACTGGGGAGAACAAGCTCTGAAAGAAGAAGAATCCACCAGAGAGGAGAGGGTAGGGAACCCTGCCCATAGGTTGGGTTGGAACTCAATGGGTTAGGTTAGAACTCAATGATCTTGACTCACAAGAATCCCAGGGATTGGGAGGGACTTTGAAAGATCATCCAGTCCCAAGAGCCAGGAGAATGACCATGGGGCTGGAAGGGACCTCCAAACATCATCCAGTCCCATCCCCCTGCCACAGCAGGATCCCCTCCATCCAGTCGCACAGGAACATGGCTGGGGGGTTTGGAACATCTACAGAGAAGCAGACTCATTGGGTTGGAAGGGATCTCCAAAGGGCATCTAGTCCAACCTCCTACACCAAGCAGGGCCACCACTCCCCAGACCAGCTTGCCCAGAGCCCCATCTAACCAGACCTTAAGTGGCTCCAGGGATGGAGCCTCCACCACTCTCTGAGTGGCCTGTTCTAGGGATCCTCCACCAAGAGGAGCCACCAAGAAGCCCCCAAACCAACAATCTCCCACAACCCTTCATCCTCCTCATCCATTGCAAGAGATCAGATAAATAACCGCGGAGCCACGACGCGGCGCCGTCGCCCCACGGCACGTCCCAGGCTCTTCACCGGAGCCCTCTGCCGAGCGTGGAGCTGCCACCAGCGTGAGCCCGGCGAGCGGAGTCGATCACCGCCGCGGTAACAGGTTTCACGGGGGGATCGCGGAGCAATATGGAGACATTCAATAATTCACGAGCGTTTCAAACACACACACACACACAGAGGAAATGACTTGCTCAAGGTCATGTAACGGAGCGCCGACGGATAATTAAAAGCCAGAGTAATTAATAGAGGTCCCTGGGAGGTTTCTCGCTGCAGCTACCGCTCCCTTCCTTCCAAGATGGATTCCCCAGGTCTATTCCTGGATGTCCTCACTCACTGCCTTCAGGATTGTTGAATCGCAGCGCGTGAGGGGTTGGAAGGGACCCTCATGGGTGGATGGATTCAATAGGACTGGTCCCAGTATCGACCCCACAGGGGTCTCCACTAGGCTTCCAACTAGCCCGTTGCCCGCTGCCTTTGATCCTGAACAGATGGAACCAGACTGGGCAGCGTTTAGGTTGGAAAAGAGCTTCAAGCTCATCGAGCCCAACCGGGAAGCCGCCTGTCGCGGGGCTAGCGCTGAACCCTGTCCCCCCGACCGTGAACCACACCGGGAGCGGGCAGATCTGCAGCTCTACCCCGTGTCTGCCTCAGAAAGGAGACTGGAGAGGCTGCAACCAGCTCCAGACGCGCCGCTCGCCCTCAGTTTAGCCCGTCTGCTGGCGGGGGGAAGCCGGGCAGCTGCTCCGCGTGAGGACCTTTGACAAGGAGGCTCTGCGCCGTGAGCGGGAGGGTTTGACGCATTAATTCCTCCTCCATAATTAAAGAAGAGCTGGGAGCCACAGGACAGCAGCTGGCAGGAGCCGGGGTGGCCGCTGCCAGCTCGGCGAGCTCAACCATCACATGAAATCAGGGAGGCCAGGTTGGATGAGCAACCTGCTCCGGCTGGAAGGTTGCTCCTCCCCGCAGAAACACGAGGAGAGGCAGGAGATGAATTATGGAGCAGCCTGAGGACGCTGTCAGAGCGGCCGGTGCGGACCTCCTGCTCCACCGGCCACTCTGGCATGGGATGACCTCTACGAGCTGAGAGCTGCTAGATGAAAGGACCTTCGAGCAGCCCTTGCAGAGCTCCAGCCTCTCGATTTACAACCAGCCCCCCTGTCTGCTCTGTGTTTTGATCAAAGGGAAAGGAACGGGGGAGCTCTAATTCCATTAGCGAGCGGCAGCGTCAAATGGGTTTGAAGGAATCCAAGGTCACCGGGAATGGAAGAGGCTGAGGTGGACGTGACCACCAGAACACCCAGCAGCCAGCCGGAGCCCGTAGAGCAGCTACGTCCTCTGCTCTGGGAAGCAAACCCATCCCTAACCGAGTTCTTCCTCGGAATCAGGTGCCTTCAAGGTTTTGGGATTCATGTCAAGTCAATGAAACAGCCTCAAGCTGCTCCAGGAGGACTTGAGGTTGGAGAGAGGTGGAGGCTGACTGTTCTCACAAGAGATGGGACAAGGGGAAACAGCCTCGAGCTGCTCCAGGAGGACTTGAGGTTGGAGAGAGGTGGAGGCTGACTGTTCTCACAAGAGATGGGACAAAGGGAAACAGCCTCAAGCTGCTCCAGGAGGACTTGAGGTTGGAGAGAGGTGGAGGCTGACTCTTCTCTCGATCCCTCAAGCTGCTCCACGGGGAGTTGAGGTTGGCTTTGAGGAGAAACTGCCCCACAGACTCATTCAGGTTGGAGAAGACCCCTGGGCTCATCGAGCCCAGCCCTCACCACTGGCCACCCTACTGATGGCAACCGCGCTGCGTCCTCCAACCAGGTGTTGCTTCCCCAACGGGTGGTGGATCTTCACGGAGCTCATCCCAGAGAGAGGTGACAGGGCAAAGCACACGAGGAGATGCATCCTACGCCCCCTCTTCACTCGTATCTCCTTTCCTCCTCTCCAATCTTGCTCGTAAATCCAGCTGGCCTCATCCTACTCCCCGCGTATCTGCTGAGTAGGCGGCTCGCAATCAGGCTCTTCATGTAAAAGGAGCTGGTAGACTCATTAATTCCATTAGAGCTCTGTGACTGATGGCTCTTTTCCATTTAAGAATCACAAACCACCCCCCAATAAATTCAACCTCGCTCGGAGTGATCTGTTAGGAAAGGAGGAGGCACCTCCCGGCGACACTGAGTGATCTACTCGAGGTCGGCGATGGAGTAGCCGGGGTCTACGTGAGAAACGCAACTCATCTGCGCTCCTGCTTTGGCAGCTCCACTCCAGACTAACAAACCCACCCCACGTGTGAGAGTGACTCCCGCTGCTCTGGATGAATCCGCTGGGATCGGCCCTACGTCCAACTGAACCTACAAGAGGAGTAAAGCTAAGGTCAGCGCCGCTACTTCCTTCAGGACAACTCACTGCCCTCAAAAGCCCCAAGGAGAAGGGATCCACGTGGCTCAACTTCACGGCTCCGGGGTGAGAACCCAACAACTGGAAGGGACCTTGAAGGATCATCCAGTCCAATCCCCCTGACACAGGAGGATCCCCTAGACCCAAGATGCTGAAAAGCCCTCCCGACGCCGAGCTCTGGTGTCATGTTTGGAGGCATCGAGATGCATCGCTGGAAAATGAACCGGCGGCTCAAGAGCCCTCATCGATTTCCCCGTGAAGCCCGGCAACGAGGCGGCGACGGATTTTCATCTCATACATTAAAGTCAAGATGAGCCCTGACAGGGGAGCCGCGGCCCGACTGCACAATGCGAAGCCCTGTCGTATGTCAGCACCGCCGGGGGCCCGGCATTGATCGGGGGGCTCCCACGGCATCGGTGCTGCCGGAGGGCTAATGGCAAGACCCAAAAAACCCAACAGACCCCATGAAAACCTGACAAACGCCAAGAAAACCCAACAGACCCCATGAAAACCCGACAAACGCCAAGAAAACCCAACAAACCCCATAAAAACCCGACAAACGCCAAGAAAAACTGACAAACTACTTAAAAACCCCAACAAACCCCAACACATCCCAAAACACCAACAAATCACATGAAAACTCCCATCAACTGCGGGAAAATTCTAATGAACTCTTAGAAAACCCAACAAATCCCAAGAAAACCTCAAGAAATCACAAGAAAAAACGGCAAGAAAACCCCAATGAACTCTTAGAAGACCCTAGAAACCCCCAAGCAAACCTGACAAACCCCAAGCAAACCCCAAGCAAACCCCAAGCAAACCCCAAGCAAACCCCAAGCAAACCCCAAGCAAACCCCAAGCAAACCCCAAGCAAACTCCTAGCACGCCCCGCTGCAG
>VXBP01009045.1:205815-234522 GCA_013400115.1 Rhinopomastus cyanomelas
CAAACCCCAAGCAAACCCCAAGCAAACCCCAAGCAAACCCCAAGCAAACCCCAAGCAAACCCCAAGCAAACCCCAAGCAAACCCCAAGCAAACCCCAAGCAAAATCCTTTGGGGCCGAGCTGCTGCTTTTGGGGTTCAGCTGCTGCTTTTGGGGTCCTACCAGAAGGACAAAAGACACTGGGCTGCTGCCCATCAGCACTGGCAGCTCTGGTCACGTCTGACGACCCTACAAGCAGCAGGAAGCCCCGTTCCCATTCCAGTCCCGGAGCTTCGATCAGAGACGACGACGGTCAGACGTCAGGGGCTTCAAAGGAGCAGAATTACGACTACGAATCTGGTTATTAATCATCACCCAGGATTAATCCTTCCGAGATGAAGCTGTAGGGCAGCAGCTCTCGCTCCTCTCCGGGCTGCATTTGTGGAGCCGGGGGACAATCACCCACGGGCTGGATTAGAAGAAGAAATCTCCGCGGTTGCCGGTTGAGCCGGAGGTTTCGACGGCGCTCGCCCTCGTCCGGCGGCGCCGCTGATGCAGAAGAGGCCGAGCCGGTCGTTTCTAGGGCAGCCAGAAGGGAGCCCACGTGGTGGAAGCGCCGTGCCAGCTCCCGAAGCCTTTGGCTCCGAGCCGGGAGAGCCGAGACGCTCCCAGCTGGAGGGACAACGCGGGGTTGGCGCCTTTTCCAGAGTCAGAGAGAGAGAGTCCACACCAGGTGCTGCCAACGCTTGGGTTGGTTCCACCAGGGCAACCAGATACTTCCAATCAGTCTCCCAGAATCACTGAGTCATTGAGGTTGGAAGAGACCTCCAAGATCATCAATCCAACCCCACTCTGCCCTCTAAACCTTCCTCCTCAGGGCCAGTTCTTGAACCCTTCCAGTGATGGTGCCTCCACCACATCCTTGACAGCCTCAACCAGATACTTCTACCCAGTCTCACAGAATCATTGAGTCACTGAGGTTGGAAGAGACCTCCAAGATCATCAATCCAACCCCACTCTACCCTCTAAACTCTCTTCCTCAGGGCCAGTTCTTGAACCAGTCTGGGATTCTTCACCGCCAACCCCAGAGGAACTGAGGTTGGACCTTGGGGTCTGAGCAACCTGCTCTGCTTGAGGAGGCCCCTGCTCACTGCAGGAGGAGCTCCTGCACTCATCCTCACTCATCCGATCATCTCGGCTGGAAAAGACCTCCAAGACCTCGTCCACGATCGAGTCCAGGCGGCGTGAAAGAGGCCGGAGTCCAAAGCCGCCGGCAGAGCGCTGCGGTTCCACCTCAGGGAAGCCCCCTGATTGATTCAGCCTGAATAAACCCACCAACAATCCTCCTGACCTTCTCAGTGGGGTTTGAGGAGCAGGAAAATCACTGGCTCCGAAAGGTTAAGGACTTGCTAATGAGCTTTAATTGCGTTCGAAAAGGTTGAGCTCCTTGAACCGGAAAGGAAGCGGCGACGAAGAAATAAAGGGGGAGGTTTTTTCATGAACTTCCCAAGGGGTGGGGTTGTCCTCTGAGGGCCCTTTGTGTTGATTGTTAAGGGTGGGAAAGACCGGCAACGTCAATCGAGCCCAAGACACAACCCAACGCACCACCACGAGCGGTAGAGCCCATCCCAAAGCCACTTCTACGGGCGTCTGAAGCTCTCCAGGGCTGGAGATTCCACCCACAAGTTGGTCCAGTGCTTGACCACCCTTGAAGGAAACAAAGTTCTCCTTGTGTCCTGTGGAGATGCTGGTGCTGGGCTCTTCTCCCGGGTCATTAGCGGCAGAAGCAGAGGGAAGGGCTTCAAACTCCAACAGGAGAGGGTTAGGCTGGACATGAGGATGAAATTCTTCCTGGAGAGGGAGGTCAGGCCCTGCTCTGGGTGATGGTTGAGTCCCCATCCCTGGATGTGTTGAAAAGACACTTAGATGTGGTGTTGGGGGAGCTGGTTGTGGGGTGACCTTGTAGAGTAGGGTTGATGGTTGGGCTGATGACGCAGCCAATTGAGTTGGCTCTTCCCCACCTCCTGGCACCACCAACTGTTTGTCTGAGCTAATAAATGTTCAGATTCACCCCGGCCCCCATGAGGAAGCCTGGTCCCCGCTCGCTTTGGTATCGTCGAGTGGACGCGGACGCTCAGGGCCGGACGCGGACGCTCAGGGCCGGACGCGGACGCTCAGGGCCGGACGCGGACGCTCAGGGCCGGACGCGGACGCTCAGGGCCGGATTTAATGCTCAAAGCTGGACTTGAATCCTCAGGGTTGGATGTGATGCTCAAGGTTGCACTTGGATGCTCGAGGTTGGACTCGATGAGCTTCGAGGTCCCTTCCAACCTTAATGATTCAGTGATTTAACGGAGCCCTCTCCGCAACGGCCTGCGGTTGGCTGTTCCTCTTCATTCCAGACCTTCTCTACCCATTAATCAAAGCGATGGCCCCATCACTCACCACGCGGCGTCCAACCGGAGCCAGAAGGCACGGCGAACGCGTGGAGAGGAATAAAGGTCTAACGATCGGTGCCGCTCAGCTCCTGTTATTTAAGAGAGAGCTCGGAGGTGCCAACTTCCCTCCATCAACCAAACTAATGACGGAAGGAGCTGATGCTCCGGGGAGGTGGGAATTGAAGTGAAACAGCTCCAAGGGCAGAAGAACCCACTTGGTTGCCAGCAGATCCTCAGGCAGTTCACAACTGAGAGTAGTTCTACTTTACACAGAGATGTAGAGCATCTCAGACCAGCATCCTCGCCCCAACGCTGCTGGGAAGCTCTTCCTTCCTCTCATCCCCACGTCAACGCTACTGGGAAGCTCTTCCTTCCTCTCATTCCCACCTCAACGCTACTGGGAAGCTCTTCCCTCCTCTGTTGGAAGGGAGCCGACGCTGTTGAACCCAGTCTTGAAAGACCATCGAGTTCAGTGACTCAAGGGAATGATCTTGGGATTGGAAGAGACCTCAAAAGATCATCCAGTCTAGTGACTTGGAAGAGACCTCACTGATTTCACTCTGAAGCTACTTCACCTCATCCACCCCGACGCCACCAAACCCTAACGATCGCCAAGGAAGAGGCGACGCCCGAGCGCTCCTCGGACCTCGCGCTACTCACCCATCACCGACAGCTCCGCCGAGCCGCTGCTGTTCTCGTTCTTGTAGGTGACGACGCACGTGTAGGTGCCGGAGTCGTCATCGGTCACGTTGGTCACGAGGAGGTTGCTGCCGGCCAGCAGCGAGTACTTCCGGGACCTGGGACGGGGAGAACACGAGGCTGCGGTGAGTCAAGACGCTACCTCAAGGAAAACACACCCGGTCGGTGACGCTCTGGGCGACTCTCAGCTGGAAGTGTCATTGTTTAGGTTGGAGAAGACCTTCAAGATGATCAAGTCCAACCATCAAGCCGGCTGGCCCAAGGCCACCGCTAAATGCTGTCCCTGAGCTCCAGATCTCCATGGCCAGGGATGGCCGTTCAGTCCCCCTCCCTGGGCAGCCTGTTCCAAGGACTGTTCACCAGCCCCTTCCCCACCCTTGTTGCCCTTCCCTGGACCCACTCCAGAGCCTCCATCTCTTTCTTACATTGAGGTGTCCCAACCTGAAACCACTCCTCAAGGCCCAGTGGCTTCATGGTTCCACCTTTAGGATCAACCAGATGACGTTTAGGATCAAATCCCACCCTCAGAGCTGAGTTGCAGCAGGAGGTTGTGAGATCCAACCATTCTCCCCATTAATTAGGAGAAAGATCTCAAGGTCTTTGTGGTCTCCTCATCATTTAGGAGGAAGATCTCATGGCCTCCTCATTAATTAGGAAGATCTCATGGTCTCCTCGTTAATTAGGAGGAGGATCTCAAGGTCTTCACGGTCTCATTAATTAGGAAGAAGATCTCACGGTCTCCTCATTAATTAGGAGGAAGATCTCATGGTCTCCTCATTAATTGGGAGGAAGATCTCAAGCTCTTCATGTTCTCATTAATTGGAAGAAGATCTCATGGTCTCCTCATTAATTAAGAGGAAGATCTCAAGGTCTCACGGTCTCCTCACCATTTAGGAGGAAGATCTCATGGTCTTCACCCCCACCCCAGTGAATTTAAAGCCCTTCTCTTGTACTTTGCTCAAGGAAATGGAGGGTTAGAAGGATGGGGGTACCTGATGGGGAGGACTTCATCTCCTCGCAGCCACGTGAAGGTGGGAGGGGGGTACCCCGAAAAGCAGCACTCCAGGACGGCATCTTTCCCCTCCATGGCCACCACGTTCGACGGCCGCTGCAGGAAAAACTGCTGCCTGTGCAAACCTGGATCTAGGAGAGGAAGAAGGTCTCATCACCGTCCATCCCAAAACCCAACCCAACGCAACAACGAAGCAAGGCGAAGCCCCATCGCTGGAATCGGCCCAGGTCAGGTTGGACCTTGGTGGGGTCGGAGCAACTCGCTCTGCTTGGAGATGTCCCTGCTCCCTGCAAGGGATGGGGCTTCCACCACCTCTCTGGGCAGCCTGCTCCAGTGACATCTTCCCAGGAGAACTGAGGGTTCAAGAAAGAACTTGGAAAGAGAGCAGCAGCCCAAATCTGAAGTGTCCTCATGGCGACTCCACGTGTGAGGCTCTCAGAGGACGACCTTAATCCCCGCTTCTGACCCCCACGGATGGATCGCAACTGCCCGGAAGACATCCCAGACCCTCAGTGAATGGCTCAGGTTGGAAAAGACGTTGAAGAGCATCAAGTTCAACCATCAACCCAACTGTCCCAAGGCCACCATGAAACCCTGTCCTTGAGCTCCAGGTCTGTGAGGCCTCAAAACACATCTAGGGGTGATGATTCAACCACTCATGATGGTTCAGGTTGGAAGTCCAGCCCTCAATCACCTACTCCAACCCGTGACCATCCTACTCCAACCCTTGACCATCCTACTCCNGATCACCTAGTCCAGCCCTTGACCATCTTACTCCAACCCTTGATCATTTAACCAAGCCCTCGATCACCTACTCCAACCCCTGACCATCCTACTCCAACCCCTGACCATCCTACTCCAACCCCTGACCATCCTACTCCAACCCCTGACCATCCTACTCCAACCCCCGACCATCCTACTCCAACCCCCGACCATCCTACTCCAACCCTTGATCATTGAATCCAGCCCTTGACCACCTAGCCCAGCCCTTGACCACCTAGCCCAGCCCTTGACCACCTAGCCCAGCCCTCCACCACCTAGCCCAGCCCTTGACCACCTAGCCCAGCCCTTGACCACCTAGCCCAGCCCTTGACCACCCAGCCCAGCCCTTGACCACCCAGCCCAGCCCTTGACCACCCAGCCCAGCCCTTGACCACCTAGCCCAGCCCTCCATAAAGATAAAACATCGTTAGCGCCAAGTCACTGGGATTTAGGGGTGAACTTGGAGAGTTGGGCTGATGGTTGGACTTGATGATCCCAAGAGCCTCTTCCAACCCGAGCGGTTCGATGACTCTGGTCTATGAGCTGCACCACTCCTGTCCGGCTGAATTAGCGGCTCCTCGTCAGCGCGTTGAGCCAGAAGGCAGCGAGAACCTCCTCCAAGGCCCATCCTGCAGCGGTGACCCTCCGCTCAACCCACGATGCTTTTAAGAGGCAGAGCAAGACGCTCCCTGGGCAGAGAGTTCCAACTGCTGGCCCTTCGGGCAACTCACGTCAGGCACTCAGGTATCCAGGCAACGTAACCTTGGAGTAGCCGAGTTCAGCAGCTGGACCCAAGGGGTTGTCTTTCCAGTTCAACGGAGGGAGAGGAGCTCTTCAACCGAGCGCTCGGGGAGTTACGGAGATGGGAACGACTTCTCTCTCTTCGGTGACGGTGGAAGAGAGGTTCCATAAGGATCTAAATTGGGCATCTCAATGCCGTCGACTCCTCACCTCTGCAGCCAACTGCTTCTAAAGGCCTCCAGGCTCTTCCACGTGAAGAACGTGGAAGCTTGTAGAAGCAACTGGAAAGACTGGGATGAAGCTGCCCCAAGAGGAGTGACTGCTCTTCCATGTGAAGAAGAACTTGGAAGCTGGAGGAGGTGACTGGGATGAAGCAGCCCAGCTGCCCCAGGAGGAGGGACTGCTCTTCCAGAGACCCCAAGGACACGACCAGCCACGAGAACGAAGGTTCTACGGAAGGTTCCAGCTCTTACCGGCTAAAATCCGGACTTCGGCATCGTTTCCGGTCCTGGAACTGGCCGGGTTCTTGGCCAGGCATCGGTAGGTGCCGCTGTCGCCGTGCTGAACCCTGCTGATCTGCAGGGCTCCGGAGGGCAGGACGGCCACGCGAGGGTCGCCGGGCGGCAGGTCCTCTTGGTTGCGTTGCCAGTGGACCGTGGGCATGGGCTCCCCGATGACTTCGCACTTGAGGAGGATGGTGTCCCCGGCGAAGGCCGTGATGGACTCTGTCTGCGAGAGGAACCTCAGAGGTCCTGCAAAGAGGAAGACAAGAGGTCAGGGTGTTGATTTGGGGTGAACGGGGTAGGGAAAGAGCTGAAAACAGAGAATACAGTGACGTCCTGGGAAGTCCATGGGGACCTCAACAGGACAGGGTGGCCAACGGTCTCCTGTAGAAGGGACAGTCATCACCAGCAAGAGGAAAGGTAGCAGTGGGATGGACCCACTACTCCACAAACCCTCTTGGGAGCGACCTGGCCGAGGCACCGATTGGCCATCGTGCAAATCCAAGCTGCTCAGAGCCCTCTCCAAAGGCTCTGTTCGAGAAGTTACCACCCAACGGGTCGAGTAGGGATGCGACAGCCTGAGTAGGGAGCCAAGAGGGTGAGTAGGAGTCTGAGGAGGAAGCCCAAGCAAGGACCCAACAGCAGCCCCAAGAGGGACCCAACAGCAGCCCCAAGAGGGAGCCAGGACTGGACACAAGATTCCAGATGTGGTCTCACCAGGGCAGAGTGAAGGAGGAGGAGAACCTCTCTCAATCCAGAGATGATGTGGACATATTTTAGGGACCCAGCTCTACCTCTAGTCCTGGTTGCTCCTACAAATGACCCTTCCAGCCCAGCGCGTCCACCTGGCTAACGGGGGCCGCGTGAAGCCGCGGCAGTAAACACGGCGGCGCAGGAGGAGCGTGTTTGACAGAGTGAAAAACCTCAGAGCTGACACTAAAAGCAGCTACAGAGCCTGTGGGCAACGAGCCCCTCTCGCCCGCCGCCCGCTGAAGGCTTTCAAAGAGGAGCTGTCAAGGCTATTAAGAAGCTGAGGGGAGAAGGGAAGGGAGAGAGATGAACTTCTCTGAGTAGTAAAACATCACCCCAAACACTCAGCGGCGTCTCGGGGACTCATCGACGGCATCGGGGAGCGGAGGGAAGGCGCTCGGGTCGAGTTACTGGTACCAGTAACGGCGTCTCACCCCCAGCCCAGCTGGTGCCAGCTGGGAAAAGAGCAGCTCTCAGCACTTTCCGGAAGGAAAACACTCAGCCAGGAGAAAAGCAGTGGGAGCTGTGATGGGAAGAGGGCGGCTTCCAAGAGGAAAAGGCAGCTAAATCGAGGGATTTGGTGGGAGAAGGATTGTCCGAGCGGGATCCTGAGCTCCATGGCCAGTGGGTCATGGATGGACCTTCCCACCATCAGTCCCAACCCAACTGAAATCACAGACTCACAGAACATTAGAGGTTGGAAGGGACCTCGGAAGGTCATCCAGTCCAATCCCCGGCCACAGCAGGATCCTCTGGATCCAGTCGCACAGGGATGTGTCCAGGTGGGTTTGAGATGTCTCCAGAGAAGGAGACTCCACAACCCCCTGGGCAGCCCCTGCCAGGGCTCTGGCACCGTCACCGGGAAGAAGGTCCATCTCACATTGATGTGGAACCTCCTCTGCTCCAGCTCACACCCACTGCCCCTTGTCCTATCACTGGGCAGAGCCTGGCTCCATCCTCCTGACACCTGCCCTTTCCATGTTTGGAAGAGACTTTGAAGACTGTCAAGTCCAACCGCCGACCCAACGCCGTCAAGTCCAACCGCCGACCCAACGCCGCCAAGTAAGGACACAACAGCCTGAGGAAGGACCCAACAGCCCGAGTAGGGATCCAACAACCTGACAAGGGACCCATTGATCCAAGGAAGGACCCAACAGCCCAAGGAAGGACCAGACAGCTCAAGGATGGATCCAACAGACCAAGGAGAGATCCAGCAGCCTGAGGAGGGACCCAACAGTCTGAGTAGAGACGTAACAGTCCAAGCAGGGAAACAGCAGTTCGAGTAGGAACCCAAGAGCCTGAGGAGGGACCCAAACATCCAGCTAAAAGGGAAGGGATTCTGGATTACACCTGCCCTGTGGTTCAAGAGTGGATGAGGCCAGAAGACCTCAAGAAATCATCAAACCACAGAGTTGTTTAGCTTGGGAAAGACCTTCAAGCTTATCAAGCCCAACCCTCAACCCAACTGTCCCAAGGCCACTGCTACGGGGTTGAGCCGATCGCTCAGCTACAGGGTTGAGTTGGTCGCTCGACTTGAGAGGTTGAGTTGGGGTTGAGTTGAGTCTCTCAGCTCCGGGGTTGGGTCGGTCGCGCGAGGTCACAGGAGGCATCTCAGGTAACCAAGAGACGCCCCAGGCTCTGCCAAGCTCATCTACAAATAGCTCAGCAGGCTCTTTCTTGCTTGGGTAACGGCATGGGAGTCTCTTTCGGGGCACCCCCGAGCTCCCGGCTCATTTAGGGATTAGGCAAAGCGGGAGAGGAGAGCTGGGCTGGCGCCGAGTTCTCTTTGTGTTGCTCAGCAGAAAGGAGCAGCTCAACATTCCAGTTCTCTCCTTTCCAGGGGTTTTGCTGCTGCAGGTGCTCCACTGCTTCTGGCTGGAGAAGTGACTCATCCCCGCTCCGTGCCAGGGGAGCTGGAAGCGGCTCCGGGTGTTTGCGGCCAGCAACCCTCGAGCCAAGCGAAGCGATCGGCCTCGGTTTGAGGCCGGCAGGGTGAGGCAGTTACTCCTGTGGTTTGGATTTAGCACCCGGTTAGCAGCTCCACAGCCCTGCTGGGAGGTCCTCTGAGTCTTCTCATGGTCCCCAGAGCTCCCCATAGAATCATGCAGGTTGGATAAGAGCAGCAAGACCATCGAGTCCAACCGTCAACCCAAGTGGCCTGAGGCTAAACCCTGTCCCTGAGCTCCAGATCTTCCAACTCACTGCCAAACCCTGTCCTACCCAGATCTTCAGGTGGCTCCTCTTCTTGTAGGTTCCACAGAATCATTCAAGTTGGAAAAGAGCATCAAGATCATTGAGTCCAACCATCAACCCAAGTGGCTGATGGCCACTGCTAAACCCTGTCCCTGAGCTCCAGATCTCCCCATGAAACAGGGATGATAATTCGACCCTCTCCCTGGGCAACTTCTTCCAAAGCCTGAGGACCCTTTCTATGGAGAAGGTTCTCCTCATGGCCAACCTCAACTTCTCCTGGAGCAAGAAGACCCTTTCCATGGAGAAGGTTCTCCTCATGGCCAACCTCATCTTCTCCTGGAGCAAGAGGACCCTTTCCATGGAGAAGGTTCTCCTCATGGCCAACCTCATCTTCTCCTGGAGCAAGAGGACCCTTTCCATGGAGAAGGTTCTCCTCATGGCCAACCTCATCTTCTCCCTGCCTTCAGCACCAACAACCTCTTCCTTCTCTCTAAGCACAAAGCTCAGCAGATACTCAAAGCAGCCACGACGTCTACCACCCAGTATAAAGCAGATACCGGTGCACTGGGAGCGGCAATCCGCACGCGTCGGGGGAGACGGCAGCCACCGACGAGCCCACCTACTGCTTTGCCCTCGTTAACACCCAGACGAGAGGGTGTAAATCCCTTCATCATCCTGGCAGAAGCCGGTGCCAGGGCTGGTGGCTCGGAGCCAGCAACGGGCTCCTTGCCAGCCACCAGCGGAATCATCAAGCCTGCTCCTCAAACAGAGGCGACAATCAGCTCCTCTTTTGTTCGGCGCGTTGAAGAGCTGGAGGAGGGAAGGGTTGCAACGTCTCCGATGAGGAAGAACCAGCCACGTGGGTTCTTCTCCTCTTGAAAGCCTCAGGCATGGAGAGGGGACTTCAAGCTCTGCAGAAGTAGCTGGCAGATGCCCTGAGCGGGCCAGTGACCACCTGATGGAGCGGCCTGCGACTGGAATGGGGACCTGCTTCACCTAAAGCGCTTGAGAAGCGAAGGACCCCTTCCTGATCCCTTCCTGACCCCTTCCTGATCCCTTCCTGACCCCTTGTCAAAGCCAGATCCACGTTCCTGATGGCCCCCGGTGGGTTTGATGCTGCTGCTCATGGTGGGAGGATGAGGGACTTGCTGAAGGCATCAGACCCTAAACCGGTTCCTACCTAAACCGGTTCCTAAACCAACTGATTCCTAAATCAACCGATTTCTTAGGGCTCTGAGGAATCACGAAGCCGCGGTGGGATCCCAAAACTCTTCTCCCAACGAAGAGCCGGGTCAGAACAGACTGGAGCTGCTCAAAGTAGCTGAAAAGAAGGAGCTGAAAGGTGGGAACTTGTCAAGATACTGGGGAAACTCAAGAACTGGGGGAGAAGCAGCAGGGAACTTGAGAAGAAGGAGGTTTTGAGAGAGGACAGGGTGGTGGGACTGGGGGAGAAGCCATGTGGAGAGAGGGGTTCTGAGGAGCTCCCCTCATAGCTGGACCCTTCTCCTCATAGTTGGAGAAGACTCATCTCCCCTCTCTCTTCCTGACCCCTATAAGAGGAGGTTTGATCTCCCCTCTCTCTTCCTGACCCCTACAAGTGGAGGTTCCATCTCCCTTCTCTCTTCCTGACCCCTATAAGAGGAGGTTCGATCTCCCCTCTCTCTTCCTGACCCCTACAAGTGGAGGTTCCATCTCCCCTCTCTCTTATCAACCCCTACAAGTGGAGGTTCCATCTCCCCTCTCTCTTATCAACCCCTTCAAGTGGAGGTTCCATCTCCCCTCTCTCTTATCAACCCCTACAAGTGGAGGTTCCATCTCCCCTCTCTCTTATCAACCCCTACAAGTGGAGGTTCCATCTCCCCTCTCTCTTATCAACCCCTACAAGTGGAGGTTCCATCTCCCCTCTCTCTTATCAACCCCTACAAGTGGAGGTTCCATCTCCCCTCTCTCTTATCAACCCCTACAAGTGGAGGTTCCATCTCCCCTCTCTCTTATCAACCCCTACAAGTGGAGGTTCCATCTCCCCTCTCTCTTATCAACCCCTACAAGTGGAGGTTCCATCTCCCCTCTCTCTTATCAACCCCTACAAGTGGAGGTTCCATCTCCCCTCTCTCTTATCAACCCCTACAAGTGGAGGTTCCATCTCCCCTCTCTCTTATCAACCCCTACAAGTGGAGGTTCCATCTCCCCTCTCTCTTATCAACCCCTACAAGTGGAGGTTCCATCTCCCCTCTCTCTTATCAACCCCTACAAGTGGAGGTTCCATCTCCCCTCTCTCTTATCAACCCCTTCAAGTGGAGGTTCCATCTCCCCTCTCTCTTATCGACCCCTACAAGTGGAGGTTCCATCTCCCCTCTCTCTTATAGACCCCTATAAGTGGAGGTTCCATCTTCCCTCTCTCTTATCAACCCCTACAAGTGGAGGTTCCATCTCCCCTCTCTCTTATCAACCCCTATAACAGGAGGTTCCATCTTCCCTCTCTTATCAACCCCTATAAGAGGAGGTTCGATCTCCCCCTCTCTCTTCCTGACCCCCACAAGAGGAGGTTTGATCCCCTCTGTCGTCGTTACTCCCCCCTGGAAGGCCACGGGTGGTGGCCAGCTCCCTTCCGGGGCCAGCGGCCCCGTCTCTCCCGAGCCCTCCCTCGGCCTTTCGAGGGTCCTGTGCTCGCTTTGCGGCCTCGAGGAGGCGAGTATTCGTGGTCCGAAGCGTTAGTGGCCATGGCAACGAGCGCGCGGTGACCTTTGGGGTGCTCTAGCGCGGCAGCGAATCGATACCTCTGCCGTGGGAAGGGTAAAAGCAGGGCAGCCCCCCGGCGGCCGGGAAGACGCCTCCGAGACGGGGACGTTATTATCGCTTCATTTTTCCCCGCAGCGTCGGGAAGATTAGAGGCGGCCGGTTACGTAACGGGATGAGCCAGCGGCCCCTCACGAGGAGGCCAAAACCGGCGCCACAAAAGCACCGAGATCACATTAAGCCCTTAAACTTCCCCCTCGGACTCAACCCCGGAGTGAGCAAAGGTCGGGATCAACAAGCCCAGGGGCAGCGACACGGGATTAATGGGGGATCTCGTCAGACCTCCTCCGGGGCCGAGGATTTACGGGGAGGGGAATGAAAAGGCCCATTTGGAAGAGGACGGTCTCCTACCGCTCTGCCGGAGCGGCTCTGCCTTCCCTCTTCCCCGTCCCCCGGCCGTTCCGGCACTGAAGTGCTCTCCGCTGCTCGAGCTCGTTGGCCTCCCTTCCCTTCCTCCTCCTCCTTCCTTCCCTCGGCCTGATCAAAGTGCCACCAAAAGAAACCAGCCCACCCGACGCGACCCAACGAGCGCCGGATCCGGGACGCGTCTAGGACGCAGAAGGGCCCCGCTCAGGAGCTACTCAATGGCGACGGCGTCTGCCGCACGAATCCTCCTAGGAGAGAGGTGCTCAAAGTTCTGCCTCGGAAGGAGGCCCCGCTACTCCTTCCGAGGGGAGACCTCTACTGGGGTCATCACGTAGTTCAGCAGCTCCTTTCCAACCATTAAACCAACCAACATCTCCTTCCCAATCATCAATCAACTGACATCTCCTTCCCAACCAACCAGCAGTTCCATTCCAACCATTAAACATCTTCTTCCCAATCCAATTGGTGTGGCTGGAGAAGACCTCTAAGATCAAGTGCAACCAGCACTGCCGGGTCCTCGGTGACCCCTGTCCCTCACCCCACATCTCCACGGCTTCTAAATACCAGCAACGGTGGCCCCACCATGAAAACTTCTCCAGCAGAGAGGCTGATCCTGTGTTTCTCTCAGCACTTCAGTTGGAAAAGACCTTGGAGCTCAACCATTAACCCATCGTGAAGGAAGAGCAGCAGAACATCTCTCTAGGGTTGACAAGGGTGGAGACAGCAGGAAACAGGCTCCACAAACCATCACTTGGCCTCCAACCACTAGGCAACAGCTGAGATGGAATTTCAAGGCCGCAGATCTCACCAGCAGCATCTAAGAGCCAGGTGGTTCCTTCAGCTTCTACCACCTTGTGGTAGCGAGAAGCTCTCAGCTCCACCCGAAGCGCTTGGGTGCCACTGAGAAAGACCCTGGAGCAGCCCAGAAGGACAACCCTGACCCCTAGGAACTCAGAGACAAGAACTGCTCCCTCCAGAGAAGAAGGAGCTTCCACGTTGAGCTGCTGGCCTCCACGGGACCGCGTTGAGAAAAGAGCTTGAAGCCCCAGCGCAAGCACGAGCGCGGCGCAGCCAGGCCCCCAGTAGCCCAGGAGGGATCACACGGTGGTCTGATGAGCTACGGGCAGGATGAGCTACGGGCAGGATGATCTACGGGCAGGATGATCTACTTCCATGGAGTGCCCGTGATCTACGACAGCCCATTAGGTTAATGCAGCGGGCACCGCGTCCTCCTCCGGCAATTCAATCTCCTCGAGCTCGGGCAAAGTCAGACGCCGGGAAGCGAACGCTCTCTGCTAAATGAAGTCTGCTCATTAAACCCCCGGCTCTCGGCGGCGCCGACGGGCGGAAGGACGAAGGGAGAGACAAAACCCCTCTGTTGACAGCAGCTGAAATCCTTCCGCTCGGCTCCCATCACCAGGGGGACGTGGTTCTGGGGTGACCTAGTAGAGTAGGGTTGGTGGTTGGACTCGATGATGCCAAGGGGTCTTTTCCACCCTGAGTGATCGATGATCTGGGGTCTCCTTTGTCTGAAGGCTTCTCAAACACCTTCTTCTCCCCAATGACTAAGGACTGAGGACTCTCAACATCCTTCTCCAGCCTAATGAAGAGCAAAAAGATCCTTTAAGACCTTCTATGATTTGGGGTCTCCTTTGTCTGAAAGCTTCTCAAACACCTTCTCCCCAATAACTAAGGATTGAGGACTCACGACATCCTCCAGTTGAATGAAGAGGGAAGAGATGCTTCCAAGACCTTCTACTCAAACACCTTCTTCTCTCCAACAACCAAGGATCGAGGACTCACTACATCCTCCAGTTGAATGAAGAGGGACGAGATGCTTCCAAGACCTTCTACTCAAACACCTTCTCCTCAATAACTAAGGATCAAGGTCTCACTACATCCTCCAGTTGAATGAAGAGATGCTTCCAAGACCTTCTACTCAAACACCTTCTCCTCAATAACTAAGGATCAAGGTCTCACTACATCCTCCAGTTGAATGAAGAGATGCTTCCAAGACCTTCTACTCAAACACCTTCTCCTCAATAACTAAGGATCAAGGTCTCACAACATCCTCCAGTTGAATGAAGAGGGAAGAGATGCTTCCAAGACCTTCTACTCAAACACCTTCTCCTCAATAACTAAGGATCAAGGTCTCACAACATTCTCCAGTTGAATGAAGAGGGAAGAGATGCTTCCAAGACCTTCTACTCAAACACCTTCTCCTCAATAACTAAGAATCAAGGTCTCACAACATCCTCCAGTCGAATGAAGAGGGAAGAGATGCTTCCAAGACCTTCTACTCAAACACCTTCTCCTCAATAACTAAGGATCAAGGTCTCACTACATCCTCCAGTTGAATGAAGAGATGCTTCCAAGACCTTCTACTCAAACACCTTCTCCTCAATAACTAAGGATCAAGGTCTCACTACATCCTCCAGTTGAATGAAGAGATGCTTCCAAGACCTTCTACTCAAACACCTTCTTCTCTCCAACAACCAAGGATTGAGGACGCACGACGTCCTCCTCCCGTCTAATAAAGAGGGAGAAGATCCTCTCAAGACCCCGAGAGCCCTCAGAGAGGTTGATTAACTCAAGGAGAAGCCCTCAATGACCCGAGACGCCCGCGGACACCCTTGGGTTCCTCCTCTCACCTCCCCTACACCCGCGTTTGACGGAAACAAAGCGGCCAACAGGACGAGCTCCCCCCGTCTCCGGCAGACAACGGCCCCGAAGCCGCGCGAAGCCGGGGGGCTGTCATCCCTCCGCAGCTCCCGCTCGCGTGATCTTCATCACAAAAGCCGCTAATTCCCAAGCTCCGAGGTTTCGCGTCTTCGGGAGACAATAACCGTGCAGCAGACGCCGCGAGGCAACAAAGGAGCGATTAGAGGCGCCAATAATACCTTGTCAGGAGGAAATTGCTGCCGTCCAAGCGTCAGCTTGAGCGACGTCTTTTCAAGGAGGAGGAAGAAAAGACTCTGACTCCTTCCAGCTCCGTTCCCCCCTCTTTTTTTGGTTCAAACAAAGAGTTTCCCCCGGCGGTTGGCCCCGCTTCTGCGTCTCCTTACCTGCGACCATGACCTTCGCCGCCCGGCTGACGATGGCTCCAACGCCTTCCAGAGAGGCTTCGCACTGGTAGAGGCCCTCGTCGGGCTTGTGGTGCCTGGAGTGGACGATGTTCTGGATCAAGAGGGAGCCGTTGGCCAGCTGCTGCCTCCGCTCATCCACGGGCAGGTTGAGGAAGGCGGCGTCCTTCTTCCACCTAATGAGCGGAGCGCCCCGGTCCGACTCGGCGGCGCAGTCGAGGAGCACGCTGCTCCCGCGCACGGTGACGGCGTCCGAGGGCTCCGTCACAAACCGCAGCGCTGTGAAGGGCTTGGCCGGCGACCCTGCGGCAACAGAAGCGGAGGAGCGACGAGTTGGTTACTCACATCAATTATTAGACACAGAAGCTCGATTCTTAGACGTAGGAGCTCAATTATTAGACACAGAAGCCTGATTATTAGACACAGAAGCCCAATTATTAGACACAAAAACATGATTATTAGACACAAAAACTCAATTATTAGACACAGAAGCCAAATTATTAGACATAAAAACATTATTATTAGACACAAAAACTCAATTATTAGACACAGAAACCAAATTATTAGATACAGAATCAATTATTAAACATAGAAGCTTGATTATTAGACATAGCAACTCGATTATTAGACAGAGAAATGGAATTATTAGCTACAGAAACGCTATTATTAGACCTAGAATCTCGATTATTAGACAGAGAAACCGAATTATTAGCTACACAGACACTATTATTAGACACAGAATCAACTATTAGAATTGAATTAGAATAGAAGCTTGATTATTAGACCTAGAAACCCGATTATTAGACATAGAAACCAAATTATTAGATACAGAATCAATTATTAGACCTAGCAACTCGATTATTAGACAGAAAATGGAATTATTAGCTACAGAAATGCTATTATTAGACCTAGAATCTCGATTATTAGACACAAACTCAATTATTAGACAGAGACACAATTATTAGAGACTCAATTATTAGACAGAGATTCAATTATTAGCTACAGAAATGCTATTATTAGACATAGAATCAAATATTAGACTTGTTAGAATAGAAGCTTGATTATTAGACCTAGAAACCCAATTATTAGACCTAGAAACCCAATTATTAGACCCACAATCAATTATTAGATCAAGCAGCTCAATTATTAGACCGAGAAATGGAATTATTAGCTACAGAAATGCAGTTATTAGACCCAGAAACGCCATTATTAGACTCAGAAATGATGTTATTAGACCCGAATTACAATAGAAGCTCCACCATCAGGCCTAGAAGCTCCACCATCAGGCCTAGAAGCTCCACCANCAATTATTAGACCTAGAAACCCAATTATTAGACCGGGAAATGGAATTATTAGCTACAGAAACGCCGTTATTAGACCCAAATTACAATAAAAGCTTGATTACTAGACCTAGAAGCTCCACCACCAGGCCTAGAAGCTCCACCACCAGGCCTAGAAGCTCCACCACCAGGCCTAGAAGCTCCACCACCAGGCCTAGAAGCTCCACCATCAGACACAGACACACCTTCCCCGGGGTCAAGGTGGACCCCAGTGGGGAGGAGGCACATGACCCCCGTTTTCCTCCAACCCAGCAGCGCAACCCCCAAACGCAGACACCCTGGGGTCCATCAACCCAACCATCAGCCGGGACGCTGGGACCACCTGGCCCACAGGACCTACTTGGTGGCCCAGGTCGAGCTCTCAAAGCAACGACTCCCCCGCTCGAGGGCTCCCACCTCCCCAGGAGCTGGAGGGTTTCTTTGCGCTCGGCTCCATCAGGCTTCCTCGTCCGAAGGAGAAGGAGCTAAAAGACCTTCGATCGTGAAGAATCATCGGCGGCTGGAAAAAGTCTTGGAGACCATCAGGTCGAACCGTTAACCCAATGAGTCCCACAGGAGTGGGGCTGGAACTAGACCACCCTCTTCCCGTGGCTCCAAGCCCTCTCCCGGCGCCTCCAACCCCTTTCCTTGCACCCTCAACTCCCTGATACCTCCAACCCCTTCCAGATGCCTCCAACCACCTTTCTTGACTCCTCCAACTCCTTCCCCATCACCTCAACCGTGTTCCCCACAGCTCCAAAGGCCTCCCCAGTGCCTTCCAACCCCTTCCCAGTGACTTCCAACACCCTTTCTCAACAACCCCTTTCCTGATGCCTCCAAATCTCCTTTCCCAGCCAATTCCATCCCTCTTCCCCAGCCACTTCCAGAAGACCCAAGAGGGAAGACCCAAGAGGGAAGACCCAAGAGGGAAGACCCAAGAGGGAAGACCCAAAATAACAGAAGATTCCATGAGAGATTCAAGACAATGGAAGAGTCAACGGAAGACTTGGGATAACAGAAGATTCCATGAGAGATTCAAGACAATGGAAGAGTTGACGGAAGCCTCAAGACAATGGAAGAGTCGATGGAAGACTTTCAGGATAACCAATGCCTTGGAATAACAAAGAAGTCGGGAGCTTGTTGTTAATTACTGGTTACGGCGCCACCAAACCCACCAGCCCAGGTGGGGTCAGAGGGGTTTGGACTGGGAAGGACCTTGACCACCACCTAGTTCCAACCCAGTATGAGAAGCAGCCACTTCCACCGCAGCAGGTTGCTCAAAGCCCCCTCCAACACCACAACTGGGAGCCTTCGGAGGCGCTGGAGGCAAAACCCTTCCACAGCTCCCCGTTTACGAGGCTGGATTCACAGTATTAATCACAATATTAATTAACAGGGCTATTATTAATAAGTGAGAGAGGTAAATATTGATTTTTCTCGGTATGAAGGGAGTAGTCGTGGGGTTCCATGGTCCTTTCGCTTCTAACGTCAACTGCCAGGCTGGGAGGAAGCTGTTCCAGTCGCTGGACCTCATCCTCCTTCCACAGAGACCTTTTCCAGCTGGGATGGGGATCATTTATGGGCTGATCTCCTCAAAAATCACATGAGGGATTGGAAGGGATCTAGAAGATCATCTGGAAGTAGAAACTAGGGAATAAAAGTTGGATGAAGATGAATCCTACTGGAAGGGAACTGGGAAGATCATCTGGAAATCAAAGCTGGATGAAGATGAATCCTCCTGGACTCTACTGGAAGGGAACTGGGAAGATCATCTGGAAATCAAAGCTGGATGAACCATATTGGAAGGGACCTGGAGAGACCATGGAGAAGTAAAAACCAGGGAATAAAAGCTGGATAAGTCCTGTTTGACCTTTAAAGAGGGGGACAAACCAGCTGTTCCCCCCCCCAACACCACCCCTCTTCCCCAAATACAAGGGTCCTGCCGTCGCGCCGTAGCACTTCCCATTGTTTCCTCGGAGGATTCCCAACGGAGGGATCCCACCAGATGAGCGGCGGCGGGCTCCTGCCTTTGTGCTCCGAGCTCCTGACCCCCCTCCTTCCCGGCCTCATTTCCCTTGCAAAGGGCCAAGCTGCTCATCCGGCAGCGCCGGGAGCGGCAGTTGGGCAGCCGGGGGGGTCCCCACTGAGGCGCCGGCTTTGTGCCGGGCACGCCAGCGTGCCGCGGATCCCGGGGGAAGCTCCGCGTAAATGAGTTGACTTTGTTGCCGAGGCTGTCGCCGCGACCGGCAAGAGGGGGAACGGGCTCGGGGCGGGGGGATGAGGCCAGATGAGCTCCGACACCCCACGGCTGCTCAAAAGGAAGGAGATGCTAATGTGGCCTCCTGCCAGGGTGTTGTCCTGGCGACTCCCAGGCAGCCTTGGGATGGGGGAATAATAACCCCCTCGGCACGGCACCACCCCCCTCTCCACATCCCCTCCAGCTGCCCGAGAGCCGGGTGAATCCGCCTCTGGAATAGGAATGGGCACATTAGCATCATCAGCTGGGTTCAAGTCATGACGACGGGGCCGGGTGATGCTTGCTGGAGGGTTCCAAAGCCCACGGAGACCAGGGACTGCGGGACAAGGTTTAGGGGCTGTGGGGGTGGTGGGTGGACAGGATCATCTTCAGAAGCTTTTCCAACCCTTAATGAGTCTATGACTTGATGATCTCAGAGGGCTTCTCCAGCCCTTAATGACCCAATGACTTGACCATCTCAGAGGGCTTCCCCAACCCTTAATGATCCCAAGACTTCATGATCTCAGAGGGCTTCTCCAGCCCTTAGTGACCCAATGACTTCACGATCTCAGAGGGCTTCTCCAGCCCTTAATGACCCAATGACTTGACCATCTCAGAGGGCTTCCCCAACCCTTAATGATCCTAAGACGGGGTGACTTCCCACAACAGGGTAATTCCCCATGACGATGGGAACCCCCAAAGCTTGGAGAAGCATCCTTCAACCTCTTGCAATCATCTTTTAGGGTGAAAAAGACCTTGAAGACCATCACATCCAACCCCACATCCAACCCCACCCAAGAAAACGCCATCGTGGAACCTCCACCTGAGGTTGCCCATCAATGGGACCATCAGACCCTTCCTCCTGTAGGCTCCTCCAGCAAATCCTTTCAAGGTCCCTCCCACTCCCGAACGCCCCTGGAGCATGTGGGACGATCTGACCCCGGAGCATCCGCCGTCTCTTTTCTTTGGGGTTAACAACGGATCCATAAATCCATTCCCCCGGTGCTAATAGGCTGGTGGCTTATTAATTAGTTAATAGCCCTAATAAGGCCCGACAAGCCTGCGGGGTATTAATTGCTCTCGTTAAGCGGCTTTGATCGGGGCGAGATCGTCGGAGAGGTGCGACGAAGGCTGTCCCAGCCCGTCCCTCTTAGGATCCCCGGGAATGTTAATTACCGCTCGTTTTAATTAGGACTTAATCTGCTGTGATGTGGGGAAAAGGCCGCCGGTTAATGAGTTGAGACCCCTCACCTCCTCCTCAGGATGTCCCCAAATTAGTCCTTAATCGTTTCGGTGAGTAAATGAGTCGTTAAGCACCGAATCGTTGAGGTTGGAGGAGATCTTCAGGATCATTGAGTCCAACTGGCAACTCAACGGGTCCATCCCAACGCTAGAACCTGGCCCTGAGCTCCAGATCTCCACAGCCAGGGATGGGGACTCAACACCCTCCCATGGCAGCTCATCCCAAGGGCTGATGACCCTTCCATAAACTCATGTAGGTTGGAGAAGGTCTTCAAGATCATCAAGTCCAACTGCTAGACCCCGGCCCTGAGCTCCAGATCTCCACAGCCAGGGATGGGGATTCAACTCCTTCTCTGAGCAGCCTGTTCCAAGGGCTGAGGACCCTTTCCATGGAGAACTTGCTCCTCATGGTCAACCTCAACATCACCTGGAGCAACCTGAGGTCATTTCCTTTTGTCCTACCGCTGTTCCTTGAGAGAAGAGACCACCCCACCTCTCTCAACCCTCATATCAAGTAGCTGTAGACAGCAAGAAGGTTTCTCCTCAACCTCCTTCAGCAACCCCTCCCACACCAACCTTCTCTGGTTGCTCCAGCCCCACAACCACCTCCTTGTATTGAGTTGCCTGACATCAACCCCAGTACTCCCAGTTATCGCCTCACCAGTGCCCAGCCCACAGACTGGAAATGCCCTTCCAGGTCATCAAGTCCAACCGTAAACCCCACACGGCCACCAGTCCCAACCACCAGTCACTGCCAAGTGACAACTGGAAGACGGCGATCGGCTCTCGGGATCACGCTGGTCCTAACGGGATCTACCCAGTTGGCCAACCCACGGCTCTCCGTGGCCACGGAGCGCCCTCCCTTCAGCGGGATCAATCCCGAGCGGATCAGCCAGCTACTGGATGACTTCCAGGCTCTCCCAGACGCACCTGCTCCCCGCAGGAAGCCAGCGGCCACCACTCAGCCGCCTAGCGCGCTACTCACGAGAGCTAATTACATATAATTAAGCTTAATATCGTTAGGCTTGTGTTGGGGGAGGCAAAAGAGCCTCTAATTGCTGCCACGTCAACAAACCACTTCGGGTGAACCCCCCTCTCGCTCAAGCTCTCCCCCCTTTCCCCCCTCAGCTGGGTGAAGGGCGTCGCCAACCCGATGCGCCGGCTCCTCTACGGGAGGAGAAGTGATGGGGGGGTCATGACTGACCTCCTCGCTTCAACGGAGAGCTTGGGTGGTGGGTCCTTACTGGGATTGACTCTCCAGCTGCTCCTGAGCTCAGGAGGGGACGGCGGGAGCCAGATTTGAGAGGGACTCCAGAGGGAGATGGATTCGAGAGGGAAGGGGACTCAAGAGGCCCTGGCAGCGCTGGGTCAACGGCTGCTCGGCCCTAACAACAGCGAGAAGAACAAAAGGGGGGCAGCAGCATTGGGGAGAGGGAAGGCCTTGGATTTGACGAGGCAGCCTCCACCGGCCTCCCCGAGAGAGAAACCTTTCAGCCACCCCCTGCAGTGAAACATCTCCCCCGTCGTCGTCATCTCCCCCCCTCAATTACCAGGTGACTGATGGCTTTTAAGAGAATGAGCTCCAACCAGTAAGTGATGGGCAACTGGTTTTAAGGAGAGCGTTTCACATCTCCCCGGGGGCTTGTCCATCATCTTCGGAGGAAGTAAATGGAGGGAGGGGGGGGTTCCCCATCAGAATGATGGGGGAAGGGGGTGGGGTGGCTGTTCCCCAGGGAAATGGTTCAAGTAGGGGATGACACAGGGCTGAGCAATCCATCACAGCTCGACTGGTTTTAGTGGGGGTCCCGTGGGGCTCGCTTGACACCGAGTGACAGGAGTCGTCGGCTAAGTGGGGCGGCAGCCACAGAGGGGGCTTTATGAGCACTTGCTCTGCAGCCCTCCCCTGGACCCCCGGTTCCTCCTCCATCCCTCCTCTGGACCCCCGATTCCTCCTCCATCCCTCCCCTGGACCCCCGGTTCCTCCTCCATCCCTCCTCTGGACCCCCAATTCCTCCTCCATNGGATTCTCCTGTGGAGCTCCAGAGCCTCCACCAGGAATGGAAAGAGCAGAAGACAACTAGAAGTGAGGGATGCAAGGACCACAGGCTGGGTTGGGATCTCATGGATCACCCAGTGGCAACCCCCTCTCACCAGAAGGAGGTTGCCCAGGGGCTTGGACCCTTCCAGGGTGACGGAGCAGCCACGAGCTCCCTGGGCGACCTGTTGTGGCCTCACGGGGAGGAAGCTGCTCCTCAGGTCTCATCTCCATCTCCCCTCTTGTAGCTTGAGGCCAGCCCCCAGCAGAATCATCCCTCTCCAGGGACTGGAAGCTGCCAGAAGCTCCCACTCAACAGCCAGGTCCCCACTAACCCCTGTCCCTCACCCCACGTCTTCAAGCTCTTTCACCACCGGTGTTCACGGTCCCCTGCCCCCCGAGAAGGTTCTTACTGGGATTTACTGGGGTGTTTGACAGCTAAACTCCATCCAGGCAGCTGGGACATGCTGACACCAGCAAACCCCAGCTCCATCACTCAAGAGGCTGGTGACAGCCTCCTGCCAACAACGAGCCGCTGCCAAGCCCGATAAATCTATGAAGTGGCCACTGAGTTCGATTTATGGCCAACGATAAGAGTGGAGAGTCTTCGCTCATCGAGAGGGTCTGGGGGGGAGAAGTACTGGGTGAGGGAAGCAGCAGTGGGTCCTGGTGGGGAGGAAGAGGCACTGAGGGGGAAGGAGCACTGAGCTACTGGGAGAGGGAAGCAGCAGCAGCAGCACTGGGCTACTGGGAGAGGGAAGAAGCAGCAGCACTGGGGATCCTGCTGTGGCTGGAGGACTGGACTGGATGATCTTCCAAGGTCCCTTCCAACCCCTAATGATCTGTGACCTTAAAGAATTTGGGGTTGTCTTTCACTGTTCCCCTCTGACAGCTGGAAATCAAGAGTTGGGTGTCTCCTCCTCAAACAATAACCCAGTTTAAGTAGGTGACGGCGCTCGAGGACACGGTTTTGCTCGATAGACTTGGGATGTCACCATCTCTTAAGGTCTTTCCCAACCTGAATGATGCGATTTAGGCCGGTGGACGCACGTTCTAGGCCAACGCGGACACGCCGCCCCGTTCTAGGCCACCGCGGATGTGGATCTACCACCCAAGCGTTTATCAGAGAGACTTCATTCCCCTTGAAAAACCCAAAAGGCACCTTGAGCATCGCGTGCTCGAGCCGCCGACGGGCCACCCGGCTCTGCGGAGCGGGAGGATGGGTTTCAGCGGTGACCGATGAGGTTTTCATCGGCCACCGAAGCGCTACGTCGTCGGGGCAGGCTATACCCGCTCAACGTTTACGGCTGCCGAGATAACGCGGCCGAGCTCTGGCTAATTAACGTGGGGTTTGCTCCTTCCCCAGCGGCGATCAGACTTCTGACAGATCCCGAGTCACGGCGGAAGGCTGAGAGCTGGAGGAATGAGGCAGCAACAACGACCGGCCGCTCCGGCTCATCGGTGCCGCCAGTTCAGCTGCCGACACCAGCAGAAAGCAGCGGGAAGCCCTGGGAAGGGGAGTGAAGGACACCGAGGACACGGGAGCGGAGATAACCTCCGACCCCTCGCGCGGCGTCCGGGTCGGCAACGAAACCCATCATTAACCCGTCAGCGTGCGAAGGGCTGATAAGGAAAGAGATTAGCCCCCCATCTCCATGGTTATTAATCCCATCACAAAACCGACGGGGTCAAGCTCGTCGCGCGCCAGCGGCACAACGATGCTCCAGCTGCTCAGCCCAGCTTCTCCTTCCAAACCCTTCACATTCCTTCAGGACCCCAGTCCAACGGCCACTACGATCCCAGTCCTGCCAGTGCTGCCCCATTCCTGACTCCAGACCCTATTCCTCATTCTTCTAACGACTCAAGGCTCCGCTACCCGTAGTCATCCCGCTCTTTGACACTTCCTTCCTTATTTGGAAGAGTTTTATCGGAAGGATTCCGTCAGGATTGGAATAAAGACCTTTTCTCCCCGTTTCAAGGAGGAATTGGGAGGGAGAAGAGCCCTTTCCCACCACCCCATCCCCATGGAAAACCTTCATCCCTAGAAATATGGGGACATTAAAGAAGTGATCCCTTATATTTAGGTCTAAAGGAAACCTCCCTGAATCAAGGATACAACTCAGAGTTGACTTAGAGGGGAATCATGGAATCACTTGGGTTGGACAAGACCTTCGGGATCATCCAACCATGAAGCCAACTGTCCAAGTCACCACCGGAAGAACAGAACCACTGAGTTTTTGAGGCTGGACAAGAGCTCTGAGATGATCAAATCCAGATGGATTTGGGTTTTCAAACATGAAATATGACTCTGAGCATCTGCTGCTACTAGGGGAAGCCCAAGGGATTGCCTTCCTAACGTGGGAACGAGCAGAAACGAGGGGGATATCGGTCTCCTACGCCGTGTTTCCGCATCACTCAGTCATCCCTGGCTTTTGGAGAAGCCTTCAAGAACCTGGCAATGAAAGGATGAGATTATCTGGCCAAACGCTGGGAAAATGCTATTTATTGGAGATTTTTAGGGCTGAAAAGACAAGGACGAAGCCAACGGAGGGAGGAGAAACTGCTGACTCGCAGGAAAACCACGGGCCTGGGCAGAAGCTGCTCCTCCCGGGCCGGTCTCCTTGAATAACCTTGTTAGGAAATTGCAGGGCATCAGCCAACGTGTGTAATCCCGTTACGAGCCGGGAGCTTTGGGGCTTTATGCAGAGGAGCTGTGTAATGAGATTAAGCCACGGCGGCCACCGTGCTGGGCCGAGCTTTGTAAAGGAGATGGAGTCACCACATTGATTTTCAGCCACAAAACCAACCCGAGGTTCATCAGGAGACCTTGTTTTGGGTCCTTCGGTTGCTAGAAACAGCCACGGGGACACCAACACTCCTGCTGCATGGACTCATCGACTCAGTGACTTAGAAAATAGACTCAATCTACACAAAGAACCTACAACGGATCGCATGATTGGCCGCTGGATCCCGGCTTCAAGGCCAACGCGGGCATTTGTGGGACCAGCTGCCAGGGGAGTGGAGGTTCGTGAGTAACTCAAAGACCCTCAAGCCCTGCGTGACCCCAGGAGAAGTTCTGGATGTGAACGAATCCCCTCACCCAGGAATATGAAGCCTCCTTATTAAGGCTCCACCATCATCATCATCATCGACCCTCCTCATTATGGCTCCATCATCATCAACCTTCCTTAAGAAGAACCTATCATCATCATCAACCCTCCTCATTAAGGCTCCATCATCATCATCATCAACCCTCCTCATTAAGGCTCCATCATCATCATCAACCCTCCTCATTATGGTTCCATCATCATCAACAACCCTCCTCATTGAGGCTCCATCGTCATCAACCTTCCTTAAGAAGAACCTATCATCATCAACCCTCCTCATTAAGGCTCCATCATCATCATCAACCCTCCTCATAAAGGCTCCATCATCACCACCATCCCCCCTCATTAAGGCTCCATCATCATCAACCTTCCTTATGNGTTCATCAGGAGACCTTGTTTTGGGTCCTTCGGTTGCTAGAAACAGCCACGGGGACACCAACACTCCTGCTGCATGGACTCATCGACTCGGTGACTTAGAAAATAGACTCAATCTACGCAAAGAACCTACAATGGATCGCAGGATTGGCCGTTGGATCCCGGCTTCAGGTCAGCAGAACAACTATCCAACACGTTATGGGTTGGACTTGATGATCTCAGGAGGTCCCTTCCNAAAGGCTCCATCATCACCACCATCCCCCCTCATTAAGGCTCCATCATCATCAACCTTCCTTATGAAGAACCTGTCATCATCATCAACCTTCCTTATTAAGGCATCATCATCCCTCATAATTAAGGCTCCATCATCATCAACCCTCATATTAAGGAACCATTGACTCCAACACTCAGGTGATGCCTCAAAACATCTTCAGAACCTTCAGGTCAGCAGAACAACTATCCAACACGTCATGGGTTGGACTTGATGATCTCAGGAGGTCCCTTCCAACCTGGGTGATTCTATGGTTCAGTGTCTTAATAGGACATGAAAAAACTAGCCTGACTTTCTTGGGGTCTTAAGGATGTGGGTGAATTAGGTGGGAATTAAGGGCAACCACAAAGTGACCATCAAACCAGGACGGTGGCATCGCTGAGTGACATCCAAAACTCAAAGGTGGGACAGCAGTGAGAGAACCGCAGTCATCTGGATGGGAAAAGATCTTCCGATTCATCCAATCCAACCACTGAACAGCTCTAAGACCAAGTCAAAGCTTTAAAGACTATCAAGACCATCAAGTTAAAGGCCACTGAGATCAGGTCCATCCATTCAAGACCTTCAAGATCACCAAAGCCACCCATTCAAGACCATCAAGATCACCAAAGCCACCCATTCAAGACCATCAAGATCATCAGGTCAAATTTTAGAAAGGCTGTCAAGATCAAGCCCAACCATTGAAGACTATCAAGATCATCAGGTCAAACCATTAAAGACCATCAAGATCATTGAGTCCAACCAGTCAGGACCATCAAGATCCTAGAGTCTAATCATTGAAGACTTCCATCATCACTGAATTCAACCACTCCAAACCATCAACGTCAAGTCAAACCTTATAAAGACCATCAAGATTGAGTCCAACCATTCAAGACCACCAAGATCATCAAGTCCAACCATCAACCCAACCACACCAAACCACTGCTAAACCCTGTTCCTGAGCTCCAGATCTCCAGAACATGGCCAGGGATGGTGATTCAACCCCTTCCCTGAGCAGCCTGTTCCAAGGCCTGAGGACCCTTTCCAGGAAGTTCCTCAAAAACCCATCCTGACTAGATGAACCTCTTCGGTTGGAAGAGACCTTTGAGATGATCAAGTCCAACCTTCAACCAACACCGCCAGATCATGACCTCCCTCACCCCCTTGGCCAAGAAATTAAGTCCTTGAGGACTTCAAACCACCAGAACCACAGAACATTAGGAACTGGACGGCACCTCCTAGACCTCACAGCTCCATTCTGAAGGAGAACCTCAACACCTCAACGATGTCAAGATATTAAGGACCAACCTATAATTTGACCACCTCCTTCTCCTATAAAGCACCTTCACACCCCACAAACACCAGTGAACAACCACGAGAGACCACCCAGGATAATTTACAGCTGTAACTTAATTAATCCAAGTCCATCAACGACTTCTTACAACCCCTGGGGGTTCTAATATTAGGAAAATAATTAAGCAGCCCCCCCAACATAAAGCAGAACCCAAATATATTGATTTTTAATCCATTTTATAGGGTCACCAGTGACTGTTCTCCACCCACATCATTAAGAGCCCCCCACAACATGAAGCAGAACCCCAAAATACTGATTTTTAAAGTCATTTTATAGGTGCAACTGGTCTTAGAACCTGCAGAGAGAGCTTGAGGAAGCGAGAACTCAAGCCCAGGATCAGAAGGGGGATAAAAGGAAGAGGAAGCCGTCGCGCAGCCGCGCACAGAACCCTTTAATATAACAGGGCCAGTAGCTCTGCAAAGACAAACATCCTCCTGGGGGTAAAACTCCTCCCATTTCCAGCCTCCTGTTTACATCCTCTTAGTCAAAAAAGGGGAGAACTGAAGGGTTGGTTTGCTCACGGGAGGCTGGCAGAGCATCCGAGAGGCGTCGCGGGCGATTCATCTGCCGAGGGTGGGTTGGAAAACCCGAGATCAGAGGCTCTGGTTTTGGTAAATATTTTAAATATCGTAAATTTCGAGGGTTTGCAAGTGGAAAATGTTCCTGCTGAAGGGATTTGCTTTGCCGAGTCTACGCGGGGCGGGTGGGAACGTGGAGAGGGCCACAGCTGAGCCCAAACAGCACGAAAAGGCTGCTAAGAGGCACAGGCTTGGTGTGACAGGCTGAAAAACCCCCTGAGAGACCCCAACCCCGCGAGGAAGGACAGAGACCCCAACCCCGCGAGGAAGGACAGAGACCCCAACCCCGCGAGGAAGGACAGAGACCCCAACCCCGCGAGGAAGGACAGAGACCGGAGACCCGAACCCCACGAGGAAGGACAGACCAGAGACCCAAACCCTACGAGGAAGGAGAGACCAGAGACTCAAACCCTACAAGGAAGGAGAGACCAGAGACTCAAACCCTACAAGCAAGGAGAGACCAGAGACTCAAACCCTACAAGGAAGAAGACTCAAACCCTGTAGGAAGAAGAGAAGAGAGATTCAAACCCCGTAGGAAGAGAGATCTGAACCCCACGGGGAGAAGGGACGAGCCCCAAACCCCACGGGGAGAACGGGATTCAAATCCTCTAAGAGATTAAAACCCCTAAGACACTGACATCCAAATCCACTTGCAGAAGACAAGGACTCAGCTTCCACCTGTCTGGATGGGGACGTTCTGAGCAGACTGGGATTGAACCGGCAGACTGGGATTAATTCATGGGAAGAAGGATTAAAGGGCAGAAACAAATAAACCTGAGGTCTAATCTGGGAGGAGAAACCACCTCTTGGTGGCTCAGACTCCAGACAAGAGAATTAAAAGGGCTTTGGAGATCCTTAAACCTCAATTAAGTCATAAAACCCCCTTATTTT
>VXBP01009045.1:235085-251671 GCA_013400115.1 Rhinopomastus cyanomelas
TCCCCCCCCCCCCCCCTGAGGAGCCACTACCTCCCCCCCTCCCTGAGGAGCCACAACCTCCCCTCCCTGAGGAGCCACAACCTTCCCCCTCTCTGAGGAGCCACAACCTTCCCCCTCCCTGAGGAGCCACAACCTTCCCCCTCTCTGAGGAGCCACTACCTTCCCCCCTCGCTGAGGAGCCACTACATTCCCCCTCCCTGAGGAGCCACCACCTCCCCTCTCTGAGAAGCCACTACCTCCCCTCTCTGAGGAGCCACCACCTCCCCTCTCTGAGGAGCCACCACTGGCTCACCCCCAGAAGACCACAATCCACCTTCTCCCTACCTTGCAGCTTCCACAGCAGAAGCTCCACCATCCCAAGCCCTGGAGGTGCTGGAGAAGACTGGGGTGGAACCCTCTCAGCTTTAGGCTGGGCCAGGGGCTTCGTTACCCTCAGTGGCCTCACCTGGCCCCTCATCACCTTCAGTGGCCTCACCTGGCCCCTCATCACCTTCAGTGGCCTCACCTGGCCCCTCATCACCTTCAGTGGCCTCACCTGGGCCCTGGCACCCTCATCAGCCCCACCCAGACCCTCTCACCCCCATTACTGCAAGGGATAAGGGTGGCACCAGGATGGGATCTCCTGGAATGATGATGGGATCGGGATGGAATTCCTACTGGAGTATTATGGGGTGATTCCCGAATCCCTATGGAATCCGGACTGGATTGTAATGGGATTATTAGGGAATCATCAGGGGGTCATTAATGAATCATTAGGGAATCTTTATTGGATTATTAAGGAGTGATCATGGAATAATTATTGAATCCACTGTCCCCTGATAATCAACTCTACAGGAACCAGAGCTTCACAGGTTCAGAGTTGTCCTGGAGACTCCAAGACCTTCAAGATCATCGAGTCCAACCACTAACCCAACCATCCCCTGATAATCAACTCTACAGGAACCAGATCTTCACGGGTTCGGAGTCATCTTGGAGACTCCAAGACCTTCATGATCATTGAGTCCAACCACCAACCCAACTATGAACTGTCTCCTGATAATCAACTCTACAGGAACCAGATCTTCACAGGTTCAGAGTCATCCTGGAGACTCCAAGACCTTCAAGATCATCAAGTCCAACCACCAACCCAACTATGAACTGTCACCTGATAATCAACTCTACAGGAACCAGATCATCAGGGGTTCGGAGTCATCTTGGAGACTCCAAGACCTTCATGATCATCGAGTCCAACCACCAACCCAACTATGAACTGTCACCTGATAATCAACTCTACAGGAACCAGATCTTCACAAGTTCAGAGTCATCTTGGAGACTCCAAGACCTTCATGATCATCGAGTCCAACCACCAACCCAACTATGAACTGTCACCTGATAATCAACTCTACAGGAACCAGATCATCAGGGGTTCGGAGTCATCTTGGAGACTCCAAGACCTTCATGATCATCGAGTCCAACCACCAACCCAACTATGAACTGTCACCTGATAATCAACTCTACAGGAACCAGATCTTCACGGGTTCGGAGTCATCCTGGAGACTCCAAGACCTTCATGACCATCAAGTCCAACCACCAACCCAACCGTCTCCTGATAATCAATTCTATAGGAACCAGATCATCAGGGGTTTGGAGTCATCTTAGAGGTGGGACCCCATCAAGACATCACTGGGAATGAAATCATTCTCCAATCTTTCTAATGACTCTATGAATAAAATTTAAATAGAATACAATTTATTCCAAAAATTCCATTTCACAATTTAAAATAACAACATTAAAATTCAATTACATTAAAGAAATGAAAATACAAGAAAATACAAAGTAAACAGACAATAAAAACCAAACTTCTTTCAAAAATAAATTCATTTTAAAATAAATGAAATAAATATAATAAACTTCTTTTAAAAACACCATTTAAAAATTAAAAAGAAAATAGCATAAAATCTAAATTAAACGACATTAAAAAAATTAAAACACAAGAAAATACAAATGAAAAAGTCAATAAAAATCGAATGAACTTCTTTTCAAACTAAATTCATTTTCAAATAAATTTAATTATCAAATCAAAGGAATCAAGTGAATCAATAGAATTTAAATCAACATAAGTATAAAAATAGAGAATCACAGACTCATAAAATCATGATAAAATCATCATATAATTGGATTAAAATGGAAGGTAAATAAAATCAAACTCAACTAAACTCAAAAAACGAGATCAATCCCATTTTTTCAGGAAAGAAATCACTGAGTCCACCGGCAGCCCCCGTCCTCTGTCCCCCCCAGTGGCAGGGGAGCGGGGTGTCGGCGCCGGCAGAGCGCTCCGACAGGCTGTCAAAACGCTCTCGGTGCCGGGGGGTCCTCGGGGTCTCCTGGGACCCCCAAGTGACAGGAGAGAAGCAAAGGAGGCCGAGGCTGGAAAAGGACAAAGGAAGGGGCTGAGCTGCTTCCCAGTCGCAGGCGGGGAAAGAGACGACGGTTCCAGGGGGGTTCAGTCCCCCCGACGCCCCTCGAATCCGAAGAAGGAGCCGCCGGCAAAACTGAAGGTGTCGAGGACCCGGGATCTGAGCCCATGGAATCTGGTTGCCAGCCCCTCCAGATGGGGAAAGGGAAGGTGGGGCGTCAGTCCCCGCGAATCACCCCGTTGGAGACCACAGAACCCACTGGTTTCAACTGGAAGGGACCTTGAAGATCATCTAATTCCACCACCAAGATCCACAGCAACTCTGTCTTCCCCTAGTTCCTCCCTCAATCACCCAGTTATAGATCACAGAACCCACTGGTCTGAACTGGAGGAGACTTTAAAGGTCATCTAATTCTACCTCCCTCAAGCACCCAGTTGGAGACCACAGAACCAACTGGCTTCAACTGGAAGGGACCTTAAAGATCATCTAATTCCACCACCAAGCTCCACAGCAACTCTGTCTTCCCCTAGTTCCTCCCTCAAGCGCCCAGTTGGAGACCACAGAACCAACTGGTTTAAGCTGGAAGGGACCTTAGAGATCACAGAATCATGGAATCATGATGGTTGGAAAGGACCTTCAGGATGATCAAGTCCAGCCTTGACCATGAAACCGGTGGCAATGGCCTCATTCCATTCAGGAAGGGAAACTCCAGCATTGGGGAACTCATGAAGACAAGGGCCCTTCAAGTCTTGTTGAGGATCTACAGTGAAGATCTACAAGGAGTTTCCCTAGAGAGGTTGTGGTGGCTCCTGCTCTGAAGAGATTCCAAACCCATTTAGATGTCATCCTGGGCATGGGGACAAGAGGAAACAGCCTTGAGTTGCCCCAGGAGAAGTTTAGGTTGGATCTGAGGAGAAACTTCTTCATGGAAAGGGTCCTCAGGCCTAGGAAGAGGTTGCCCATGGAGGGGGTTGAATCTTCATCCCATGGATTCATAGAGATCTGGAGCTTAGAGACAGGATTCAGCAGGGGCCTTGGGACAGTTGGGTTGATGGTTGGACTTGATCACCTTGAAGGTCTTTTCCAACCTAAAGATTCACAGCTGGGGAGATCTGGAGCTCAAGGACAGGGTTCACTGGTGGATTGGGACAGTTGGGCTCATGGCTGGACTTGATCTTGAAGTTCTTCTTCAATCTAAAGAGTCTATGATGCTCAAGAGAGACGAAGCCGAAGGGCTCACACAGATCTACAGCATCACCAAACCATTTAGGTTGGAACAGACCTTGAAGATCACCCAGTTCAACCGTGAGCCCAACTCAAGGCCACCGCTCAACCCAACACCTCGGCTGCACTACGACCCCCAACTTCACTCCTTCCTCAACACCAAGATGATTTCTTGGGACCCTTTCCCCATCGCTCCTCAAACGTGGGATGGGAGGTGCCACCTCGGTGCCCCGTTGAGCAGAACATGCCGCTGCTTCCACGTGGAAGAACGAACCCCCTTATTTAACGAGCGGTGAACGCGTAGGGGTTCTCCTACGGCGTTTCCTCCCCTCCGCCGCAACGATAACCCATTGATTAAGGATAATTAAGCTTAATAATCGCTTCGCCTTGTCATCCATAAATCACGAGCGGGAAGCCATCAGGAACCAATTAATCATCAGCGGGACCATTAGGGATGTTTATTGGGAGAGAAACCTCATTGGGGGGGAGAAAAGGTTAATGAGGAGCTGGCGGAGCCGAGGG
This sequence comes from Rhinopomastus cyanomelas, assembly GCA_013400115.1. NCBI lineage: Eukaryota > Metazoa > Chordata > Aves > Bucerotiformes > Rhinopomastidae > Rhinopomastus > Rhinopomastus cyanomelas. The sequence continues at coordinate 239,228 of VXBP01009045.1, forward strand.
ATCGGAGGGGGAGAGGTGGAAGGGAAGCCTTGAGCAGCACCAGAAGCCACAACCCTACTGCGACCATCAAATGTCTCATCTATGGGGTGGGAGGATCCATTCGAGGGGAAAACGCGGCTCCGGAAGACTCAACCCCGTAGACGTCAACCTGGGATGGGGGTGGTTTTGTTTGATGGAGCTTTGCCCCAACACACCCCGGAACAGGAAGAGGTATCAAGGCCCCAAAACACCCAACAGAGGGGATGGGAAGAGGTCTTGAGACCCTAAAACACCCAACAGAAGGAACAGGAAGAGGTATCAAGACCCCAAAACACCCAACAGATGGAATGGGAAGAGGTCTTGAGACCCTAAAACACCCAACAGAAGGAACAGGAAGAGGTATCAAGACCCCAAAACACCCAACAGATGGAATGGGAAGAGGTCTTGAGACCCTAAAACACCCAACAGAAGGAAAACTGGAGATATCTCTCCATCATCTATAGTCTATACGGTCTGAAACAACCATGGACCAAGAGACTGGAAAAAAGGTATCTCAGACCAGTGGAACCTTGAGGCAGAGACCTGGAGATGGTGGAACAGGACCAGAGGAGACCCCAGACAAGACGGGAAGGGTAAACCCTCTGCTGGGAGGCCAGAGTGTGAGATTTGGAGGGGTTCATGTGGAGAAGAGAAGCTCCAGGGAGACCTTCAGGTGACCCTTCAGGGCTTCAAGAGAAGCTGGGGATGAACTTTTGGGCAGGAGCTGTTGTGCCTGATCTGGGGTGATGGTTAAACTGGAAGAGGGAGACTGAGACTGGAGAGAAGGAAGAGATCATTGATGCCAAGGATGAGGAGACCCACGTTGCCCTGAGAGGTGAGAGAAACCCCATTCCTGGCACCATCTCAGGTCAGGTTGGCCCAGAGAGGTGGGAGAAGCCCCATCCTTGGTGGGTGCTCTGCTTGGGGATGTCCCTGCTCACCACAGGTGGTTGGTCTGGATGAGCCTGACCAACCCCTTCCATTCCAAACCGCTCTGGAATTCCACGAACCCACAACGACATCGATGACCCCGATAACTTCACCCTCAACCCCCAGATGCGACCACCTCACCTCCTAGTGACAGTAGCCCCCACAAACGTCCTCGGCATCATCAATAAACCATGGTCCAAGGGAGCCGCTCGTCCCTGATCCGACGCCAAGAAGCTGTCAGCGCCCTCGGAATTAGCGGGAACATATGTTGATGCATAATTCACCGCCTGCGACGGGGGAGCTTTGTTGAATCATTGATGAAAACTCATGCCAGAGCCTTCCCCGGGTGAAGCCGCCCGCTCGACACGTAGCCGGCGGCATCAGGAATGTCAAGGTAATCGCCGGGGTTTAGCCTCCGAACGGCGCCGGGCAACACCCAGCGTTGAGGTGGTGCTGAGGGGGGTTGGCTCTGTGTTCTCATCGTGTCTCCCACCTCTTTTCTGGAAGGAAGGTCTTCAGAACGTAGGGGTTTGGGGAGATGACTAGAGAGAAGCGGGAGAAGATGGTGCCGGGAGAGCTGGTCACCAGATACTAAGAGGAGCTTCCAAAAGCTTCTTCATGGAAAGGGTCTTCAGATCCTGGAATGGGCTGCCCAGGGATGGGGTTGAACCACCATCCTCAAAGAGATCTGGAGCTTAGGGTGTAGCCATGGGGGACAGTTGGGTTAAAGGTTGGACTCAGTGACCTTGAAGGTCTTTTCCATCCATGGAAAGGGTCTTCAGACCCTGGAATGGGCTGCCTAGGGAGGGGGCTGAATCGCCATTCGTCACCGTGTCTCCCAGTCGGGGAGATCTGGAGCTCAGGAACGTGGCTTTTAGGACTTGGCCCAGTTGGGTTGACGGTTGGGCAAGATGATCTCAAAGGTCTTCTCCAACCTAAGCGATTCCATGATCCCAAAGGCGCCGCCGTTACCACCGAACCCCATTCAGAGAGGAAAACCGCCGCGTGGTTTCCTCCTCCGCCCGCTCTCTCTGGTGGCTCCTCCATCACGGTTCACTACAAGTTCTTCACGCCCCAACTCATCGCTCCCCTCCCTGCTGCCGGTGGCCCCCAGCCGCCGTGGCAATTAGCCAGATGTCAGCGCTCCCATTATCTCCATTCCCTGCTCCTACATTATTTAGGCACCGCGAGAGAAGAGAGAATTAGGGCTGAGGATCCCACCAGGACTCCACCGTGTGAAACGCAACGAGGAGAAGGGATAGAGACCAAATCTTCCCTCAGCTCCAGACCTCCACGACTGTGAAACCCATCAGGGGTTGGTGATTCAACCTCCTCCCCGGGCAGCCTCTTCCAAGGAAGAAGCTTCTCCTCAAGGCCAACCTCAACGGCTCCTCTTGTCCCATCACTTGTTCCTTGGGAGAACTTCCTACGCTGCAGCTGCTGAAGGCTGCAAATAAGGGGGGTGTCTGACCCAAACTCCTGCTCAGACGGGTCTCGCTCAGACCTTCAGCCCTGTGAGGGGTTCATCTGGGACCTTCCCAGACGGAAAAGCTCTCCCCACGAGCTGGAATCCAGCTGCCCAGCTCCACAGGACATCTGGCTACCTGCCCCCACCAATCAATAGGAGCCATTACGAGGCCGGCCTCGCGCCGCAATTATCCCGACCCTCAGCGAGTCGCATGCAACCGCTGTCACTTCCCATTAGCGGCCCCGGTTCTCGGGCGGGCCCGTTGCTGAATATTTCATTGAGGTGCAGGAGGGGCAAGAAGGGCCGGCGGTGGCTAACGAGAGGAGATGACAAATTAGCGAAGCCAGTCGTTGTGGCGGCAGGGACGAGCGGCGCCGGGATGTCTTCCCCAGGTTTTAAAGACTCAGCACGGTGCTGGCCACGTTACTGCTGATCCAAGCCAGGGTGCTGTTGGGCTTCTGGGCCACCTGGGCACCCTGCTGGCTACTGTTCAGCACCTGTTGTCACCCAGTGCTCCCAGGTTCTTGCGGCCAAAGTGCAGGACCCTGCCCCTGTTCAACCTCATGCTGTTGACCCAGATCCCTCTGCAGCATCTTCCTCCCCTCCAGCAGATCCACACTCCCCCCTAACTTGGTGTCACCCTCTGATTTACTAAGGGTAGACTTCAGCCCCAAGTAGCCACCTCGCTTGTCCCCATCATTTGTTGACATCACTTGCCGGCATCTTCCACTAGACTTTCAAGCTCCACCAGGGCTTAGACTGGCCATCAGGAAGAACTTCTTCATGGAGAGAGTGGTCAGGCACTGGGATGGGCTGCCCAGGCTGGTGGTTGAGTCCCCACCCCTGGGTGAGTTTAAAAGCCACTTAGATGCGGTGGTGGGGCATCTGGTTGAGGGGTGACCTTGTGGAGAACCTGAGATGTTCCTCCATGAATATCCTTCTTCTTCCCAGTGAGGGTGCCAGAGCCCTGGAAGGGGCTGCCCAGAGGGGCTGTGGAGTCTCCTTCTCTGGAGACATATCAAACCCAGCTGGACATGTTCCTGGTCAACTGCATCTAGGGGATCTAGACTGGATGATCTTCTGAGGTCCCTTCTTGTGAGTTCTGTGAGATTCTTCCACCAGCAAGTTGTGACCTCAAGAAGGGAGCTTCCTAAGATGAGCCGGAATCAACCCAGGGACCCCAAATGAGACCCTACCACCTACTTTACTACAACCACTGATAAATGTAAGAATAATATTAATAGTAAAGCTCCTAATACGTTGACTGTCGGTGTCGAGCTCATCCCTCGGGAGCTCTGGAGCTGAACAACTCAGCTGAGGAGCTACAAGCACATCGACACCTCTGCTACTTGCTGAACGTCCAAGGTTCAGGCGGCGACGCGGTCCGTTGGGGGTCAACAACAACCAAAGGCGGCTCAACGGGGAGTTCTGAGACGTACCCCGAGCGGACGAATCGCTGTCCTCCGGGCCAGCGAGCGGAGCGGGAATGACTGATAGAGGCTCGTGCGACGCTAATGTTGCGTCGGGAGGGGATAATGTAGCAGCACTAATGGAACAGGGCTGGAGGAGGAAGAGCTCGGCGCTTCCCGGAAGGCGCCCGACGTATTTGCTCGGCAACGGTCCATTACCAGGAGGTTTGGGGTTTACATTGGAGCGCCAGACGTGCCGTGCGGCTCCTGAACAGGAGGAGAGGGCAGGGAGCTGAGGAACGGAGCTGCGGCTCTCCCAGCAGCTCACACGCCCCCCAAAACCCCCTCTAGATCCTTCCCACGGCAACGTTATCCTAGATCCTACAGATTTTACCCCACATCCAGCAGCTCCTGAGCAGCTTCTACATCAAACTCCCTCTATACAATAAAAGAAGGACCTGTCCAGGGTGGCTCTTCCCAGTCACCAAGTCCATCCTCAGTCCCCCAACTGCTGGGTTGCAAGTGGCTCCTCATTCTCTTGAGCTTCACGGTTGACAGTTGGATTGATGGCCTCAAAGGCCTCTTCCAACACAGAGCAGACCCCAACAATTCATGTTCTTCTCCCCATTTCAAGGGAATGATGAGGATTTAATTACTCACTTAATTAGCTGACTCCTCTCTCACTGGGTTCCCAAACACCTTGAATGAGATTAACTCAATGATGCCCTCACACCCCTCAACCTTTCCAGTAGCCCAAAGGCCATGAGGTACCTCCAGTTTAGCTCTTTAGGGGCACAAACCAGCACCACCCACAACTGGAGGGGATATTTTGAGCCTCATAGATGCTGTTTCCTGAGACAAACGGACCGGGAGGTCCAATAAGAGGCAGGAGGGTTGGTTGGCACCAACGTTGACTCCACTGAGAGCTCATGATGTTTTGGTCACCAGGGCTGAATCAAGTCCCACCTGAAAATACGATGATTTGAGACCTTAATGTGATGACCTTAGGTCCTAACATGACGTTCTTAGACCTTAACGTGATGATCTGAGACCTTAACGTGACGATCTAAGATCTTAACGTGACGATCTAAGACCTTAACGTGACGATCTAAGACCTTCACGTGATGATCTGAGCCCTTAACATGATGATCTGAGACCTTCACGTGATGATTTTGCTTTGTTTCCATGAAGTACCAGCTCTGGACAGAGATCCTACAGCTAGGAGACATCACAAAGTCCTTCTGATGGAGCTTTGAGTGCTTCTCCTTCAGTTTTCGAGGGTAATAACAGGCTCCTATTTAACGAGCTCAAGTGCCGACAACACTTCTGAGAAGAACAAGTGGCAAGAAGTGAAATCACTTGCCCGCGGCCACCCAGTCAATCAGCTCTAGAGACGGCGAAGTGGGACGAGACCTAACGCCGGCGTCACCCTCCTCCTCTAGTGCTCGGAGAAACCCCGAAACAAGTGGTGCTGCAAGTGGCTCCTCATTCTCTGGAGGAGTCTTGAGCTTCACTTGACCTGCTGCTGCCAATTTCACGGCGTCAAACAGGAACGAGATTAATTTTCCATGCGAGCGGCTCCTTCTCCCTTTCTCCAGCCCATCCCAACGTCATGAATCCATCTCTAGCGGAGAGTAAACGGAGTTACTTCTCCTTCTAGGATGGGGATGATGTGTGGTAGAGCAGGAACGACCATCTCTGGGTCTGACAGGAGAGAAGGAAGCTGGAAGATGCTTCTCCAAGGTGGGGAGATGCTCTGGAAGCTCAGCTGAAGGACATCAAAGTCCTCCTTAGGAGATGGAGCAACTACAGATGGATCCAGAAAGCAGGTCCAGCAAGGACAAGGGGCAAAGAGCCTCTTGAGGACTGGGAGATCACCTTCCCCTGCCTACCAGCAGCCAGATCCCACCAGGAGAAGTTGTCTACTCGGGAACGACCCCGGTGGCCCTGAGCTAACTGAGAAAAGACCCCGCAGACGCTCGACAGACTTTGCGTCGCCAGCCAGTTGCCGCCCAGTCAGGACAGGGATGGAGGCACCAGCTCCAAACACGAGGAACGAGGCAGAGCCAACAACCAAGTGGCTCTTCTTCAAGGATGATCTTTCCATGAGGTCCCTTCCAATCCCTAATACTCTGTGATTCTGGGACATCTCCTCAGGGTTGTGGAGATCTGGAGCTCAGGGACAGGGTTGAGTGGTGGCCTCAGGACAGTTGGATGAGCTTCAAGGTCTTCCTCAACTTAAATTTCGCAACTCTATGATGTCCCCACCCCACCAGCTCCTGTCTTCTCCTGCATCCAGCTCCTCCCAAACATCTCCCAACTCCTCCCAAACATCCCTGAGCTCCTCCAAAACATCTCCCAGCTCCTCCAAAACATCTCCCAGCTCATCCCAAACATCCCTGAGCTCCTCCAAAACATCTCCCAGCTCATCCCAAACATCCCTGAGCTCCTCCAAAACATCCCCCAGCTCCTCCCAAACATCCCTGAGCTCCTTCAAAACATCTCCCAGCTCCTCCCAAACATCCCTGAGCTCCTCCAAAACATCTCCCAGCTCCTCCAAAACATCCCCCAGCTCCTCCCAAACATCCCCGAGCTCCTCCCAAACCTTGAACCCCCTCAGTACCGACCCAGCCAGGAGAAGCTCCACTACAAAGCCAACGCTGGAATTCCAAGGGAGGAGGAACAGCTCGGGTGGTGCCCTGTCCAAGCCCCCCCGGACCAAGAGCCCCGGCTCATTGACATGCAGACGGTGGTCCCCGGGATTTCGTATGCGCCGCTCGCCCTCCTGAACAGATGTCGACGGAGCGCGGGGGGGAACGGAGTGAAAATGCTACTGCAGGAGATAAAAACCCACTCGGAGCGGGGGTAGGATGGGGAAGCTCAGTTCCTCGTGGCCCTCCTGGCTCCCGTCACCCCGCTACTCCCCGCTTGGAGCGGAAGCCCCCCCTCCCAGGATTCCTCCTGCTGCAGGATAGTCGGGTGTCAGGAGCTGGTTTTAACACCAAAGGGATGCTGCTGGACGTTGAATTATTCAGTGTTGTGATTAAAAAGCAGCGTGGGGCTGCGGGAGAGCCCGCGTGCCACCGGCAAGGAGGTGCCAAGGGCTGCTGGAACCAAGGCAAACCCCTCGAACTCCATCCTGATGGGTGTTTCTGGGGGTTAGAGCCCTCCACCAGCTTTCTGCTGGTCCAGTGGAACATGTGGGGGTGGTGGAACCTCAGCCCAGACAGGTGGTGGAGTCTCAGGGTTTCTTCTGGTCCAACAGAACAGAAGGAGGTGATCCAACAGAACCTGTGAGGGTGGTGGAACCTCAGCCCAGGGAGACTGCGGAGTCTCCTGGCTCTGAAAAGGTCCCAAACCCAGTTGGACTCCACACTGGGCAGACTGGAGCAGAGGGGTTAGACTGAGCTCAACCCATTGGGCTGAACTCATTTAACTCCACAGAACAACCACCCTGGAGAGCTGTGGTGGGATGGAGGACACGTCTCACCTGACCACAAGCAGCTCTGGAGGGCAACCAAGGAGGTGTCACCACAAGTTAGAGGTTGGTAACTCCAGTCTGCTCCAAAGCTGCTGCTTGAGAGCACCAGAGCACAACCACCTTCATAGGATCATAGTTTGGGGTTGGAAAGGACCTTGGAGACCATCTAGTCCCAACACACAACCCCATCCCAGTCCATAGAATAATTTGGAGACCATCTAGTCCCAACACACAACCCCATCCTGGTCCATAGAACAGTCTGGGGTTGGAAAGGACCTTGAAGACCATCTAGTCCCAACAGACAACCCCATCCTGGTCCACAGAACAGTTTGGGGTTGGAAAGGACCTTGAAGACCATCTAGTCCCAACACACAACCCCATCCTGCTTCTACAGGACCGATGACTCCACGACTCTACGGTGTCCTGAGTGGAAGCTTCACCGCTCCCCTCCTTCGGAGCCCCTCTCCTTCCTCCATCCCGCCCTCGATGCCGTCTCTCCCCCTCGTTAAGAGCCGACGCTGTGGCTCCATCAGGATTCCTCGCTCATGGCATCTCGAGGCGGCTCTCAGCTCCCGTCACGGGACCGTGTCGCCGTGATCGATACCGGCCCTCGCAATGATCTTTGGCCATTAGGAAGCAATTAGACAGGAACCAAACGGCACCCCCGGGGAAGGCTCCAGAATCTTGGAAGGGCCACCAGCCCTAACTGCAGTTACAGAAACCTTGGGAGAGAAGGGGAGACAAAGGGGGTTGGGATGAAGGTGAGGAGGGCCTGGCCAAGGTTGGCCAGCGAGGTAGGAGAAGCCCCATCCCAGGTCAGGTTGGACCTTGGTGGGGGCTCTGAGGAACCTGCTCTGGGTGGGGACGGCCCTGCTCCCTGCAGGGGGACTGGATGAGCTCAAAGGTCTCATCCCAACCTAAGGTGGTTAAGAAGGTTTTAAAAGCCTCTTCAAGATCATCCGGTCCAACCACCAACTCAACTGTCCCAAGGCCACCGCTAAACCCTGAGCTCCAGATCTCCATGACCAGGGATGGTGCTTCAACCCCCTCCCCAGGCAGCCTGTTCCAAAGCCTGAAGACTCTGTCCTGGAAGAAGTTTCTCCTCAAGGCCTCCCCTGATGCAACTTGAGGCCGTGTCCTCTTGTCCTATCACTTGTTCCTTGGAGGAAGAGACCAGTCCCCACCTCTTTCCAACCTCCTTTCCAGCCCCAACGCTTGAGAATGGAGGGTTTTTACTGCATCGAGATCTCCTGGTGACCCCGAACACATGGACATGAAGCCTTCAAGAGATGATGGATAAAGACAAGCTCCTCTGACCTAGACCCAGATCTCTCACCTGGAGCCTTCAAGAGATGATGTATAGAGACAGGCTCCTCCAACCCGCATCTAGATCTCCTGGTGCTGCAAACACATGGACCTGGAGCCTTCAAGAGATGATGGATAAAGACAGGCTCTTCCAACCCGTATCTAGATCTTCTGGTGCCGCAAACACATGGAGGTGGGACCTTCAAGAGATGATGGATAAAGACAGGCTCCTCCAAGCTGCATCTAGATCTCCTGCTGCCCCAAACACATGGAGGTGCCACCTTCAAGAGATGATGGATGAAGATAGGCTCTTCCAACATGCACCTAGATCTCCTGCTGCCCCAAACACATGGAGGTGGCACCTTCAAGAGATGATGGATGAAGATAGGGCCCTTCCAACTGCCTGACTTAATGGAGAAGAGCAGAAAGCAATTTCCAAGGAAGCTTCTGGTCCGCCGCCAGGCAATAACAATCATCCAAACGGCACAAACAGACTCCTGTTGATGTCCTTGACGACGAGACAATTCTCACCAGACACAATGTTCAAGTCATTAACATTTAGAGACGCTTCCATCTAAACTCCGCTCCCAGTTCCGTTACGGAACGGCATCGCAGGATCACAGGCTGCTTTGGAAGGGAGCTTAAAGACCACCCAGTTCCAACGCCCTGCCGTGGGTAGTGACGCCTCCCACCAGACCAGGTTGCTCCAAGCCTGGCCTTGAGCACTTCCAGGGATGATGGAGCAGCCACAACCTCCCTGGTTCCGGCAAGGTGGAACCTCCTAACCCGTTCTGGCACCTCAGCACCCTCACAGGGGGGAAGTTCTGCCTCAAATCCAACCTAGCTTGAACCCATCCTTCTTGTCCTACCACCAGATGCCCTCAGAAGGTCGTTTTGAAACAACAGTTAGGTTGGGCTCGAGGAGAAACTTCTTCCTGGTCCTCGGGTTGGGTTCAAACAAAGCCAAAGGCAATCAGGAGGAGCCATCAGAGGCTTCCACTTGACCACAAGTCATCCTCCCCACTCCATCACCCCAAACAACTTGGACTTTCCGCTAGTTTTCATTGCTGGAGATTTCATTTGGCCTCAATTCTCCCTCTTGGGATGGGGACAATCATGAAGGTTGGAGGAGACCTCTAAGATGATAAAGTTCAATCATCAACCCGTCACTAAAACACAATCCCTAGTGCCACATCTATACAGGGATGGAAGTTTGCTGATGGCACGGAGGTGGGAGGAGCGGTTGACACCCCAGTAGGTTGGGCTGCCATCCAGAAGGACCTTGACAGGCTGGAGAGCTGGGGGAGACACGGAATGAGCTAGAACAAAAGCAGGGGAGAGTCTGGCGACTGGGCAAGAACAACCTCAGGGACCAGGATAGGGTGAGGACCGAGTTGCTGGGGAGCAGCAGAGGAGAAAGAGACCTGGGGGTGCTGGTGGCCTTGGTGGTCACGACGACCAACAGAATCCTGGGGTGGATCACAATCCTGACAAGAAACAGCCGCGAAACCTCAGCTCACTTCCAGGGCTCCCATCTCGTGGGCTCGTTCCTTCCCCACCGGAACGAGGAGAACATTCAATGAGTTGCTTTTGATTTCCTCCTCCTAAGCCTATTAAGGTTTCACGACGGAACGTCGGAGCAATTTTCCCCTCTTTAAATCCCCTCCCCGGCGCAAGGCCGGGCTCCAGCTGTCAGCCCCTCGCAACGGCTCAATGAGATTAAGGCCCTAAATGTTCTTAGCGTCGTTTCAGAGGTTGTAACCGCATTACATCCGCGGCCTGAATTGTTTTATCATGGCCCAAAGAGGTCAGAGAGGAACAGAAGTCGGGAGAGGACAGAGGGGTGGGAGGTTGTGAAGCTCTTGGTGGCTCCCGGAGCTGAGGCTGATGCTAAAAGAAATCAGGAGGCTTTAAATCAGGATCAAATCAGAGACTGCGTTGGGTTGGGAGGGACCCTTCAAGCTCATCCAGTCCAACTCCTCTGCAGTGAGACCGGACAACTCCAACCAGAGCAGGTTGGTTAGACCCTAAGGTCCAACCTGATCTGAAATGGTCTGGACATCTCCAACCAGAGGAGACTGCTCAGACTCTAAGGTCCAACCTGACCTGAAATGGTCTGGACATCTCCAACCAGAGCAGGTTGCTCAGACCCTAAGGTCCAACCTGAGCCAAGATCTCATCACCTTCTGCATCAACAACTTCTTCCTTCTCCCTGGTCTCAGTCTCCCTCTTTAAGTTTCAAACCATTGGGTAAGAGAAACGCAACAAGCTGGAGGGACAACCTTAAGTCAAGGCCGCTGCTCCACACCCACCACACGTGCTGGTGATGCTGCTGCAGAAGACCTCTGCTCATGAGCTCAAATAAATGATTCAGACTAAATCTGATCAGAAATGATGGTGTCAGCAAACCCTTGTGCCCTGATGTCCTTCCGTGCTGGGTTAACAGTTGGATTTGATGACCTTCTAGGTCTTTTCCAACCCAAAATGAGTCTGGAGAAGATGGCAAACACACCCTGACTCGTGAAACCCAGAAGAACATCTCAATTTGAGAGACTGCTCTACCAAACACAAGTGGTCAGAGAAAGGTTTGTGAGGGCCCACCATGCCAACACCGAGCAGGTTCTTGCACCAGAACCATGATGAAACCATCTCTGGAAGCTCACAGGGTCAACACATCTTTGGTTTCACTCCGAATCGTTCAAGTTGAGGCCTAATCCCACCCCCTCGCTGAATGGTAACTGCTCAGGAACAAAACAAACCCCTTTTAGATCCTTCTGAGGAACCAGAACCAACTGACTTCATGAACCAACTGACTTTGAAATGACACAACGAGCCAAAACACCCCCCCAAAACTCCTGTTGCGAAGAGAGGAACCTCAACACAAAGCCATGACCTCAGCTCCTCCCTTCCACAGACCTCTGAAGGGTTTCCAAGCCTCTGAACATCAGGCAGTTCAAAGACGTAGGAGGAACTCCCTATGGAGCCCACCAGTAGGGTCAGAAGATCTCCAGTACACCCCTTCTCCAGCACTGGGAAGGGTGGAGATAGCTTGTCTTGGAGATGTTTCTTCTTGGAGATGTTTCTTCTTGGAGATCTTCCCTCTTGGTAGATCTTCCCTCTTGGAGATCTTTCCTCCTGAAGAGGTTTCATCTTGCTCCACCAACCACTTTGAGAACCCAGAGAGATCCTTTAAGGAGCAGGGTGATCCCACAGCATCTCCTTGCTCACCCAAAACCTCCTCGAGAAGTTGGGAAGGTGGGAAGAGAAAGACGATCCAAAGAAAACCAAGTCTCCGCTTCGGTCTCCTGCACCACGGCAGGAGCAGCAGAAGGTTGTGACGGGGTTCTGATCAACCAGATCGCGATCGACCAGATCAACTGCTCAAATAGGTTCAAAACCAACCCCGAACCTCCGGGAGAATCTTGGAAACAACCCAACCCCCCCCCCCCCCCCCCCCACACTCCACCCACCCCCCCCCCCCCCCCCCCCCGACTCAATTAAATCTCCACTTTCCCGGCTTCTCCTTCATCGCCACACGACCCGCAGAGCAATTAAAGAGCACAAACCCCACCCCACCGGGATCAATAGCGCCGCCCCAAGGGCTCGACCTTACCCAGATGCTTCTTCTCCCCCCTATAAATCCCCTATAAAGCCCGTGATGGCCATTGTCTACCCGGCTCGCCAGGGGACCACTTCAAAAGCCACCTCCTCCTCCCACCGCCAAGCTGAGCCCATTGTGTGGGGGATCAACCACCCAGCGGGACCCCGCACCTGACCCACCCCGCCGGCGGCAGATGCGGGGTCTCCTCCGCATCAGGAGACACCCCCCCCCC
>VXBP01009046.1:0-13252 GCA_013400115.1 Rhinopomastus cyanomelas
ATTCTATGATTCTATGATTCTGTGATTCTGTGTTGAAGGCAGGAAATGTATTTTAAGACAATAGAAACAATATTTTCCCAGTTCAGACTGTAGAAGTTTGCAGTACAATACTTAGTATTTCAGGAGCTGGCAGCACGGCTGGTTTGCAAAGGAAAAGCTCCTGGCCAGATGCCACATAGAATTTGCTTCATGCAGGGTGAGAGCAGCCATATCTGCTGGATGCGGCCCTGGAAGATCTTGTGTGACTCACTTGAGTTCTGAAGTAGTGAAGAGATTTTGAAGCAAATTGTCAGTCCATGAGGAGGAAACAGGAGGTAGAACATTGCAGTGCTTATGGTTTGTTTGTACTCTGTGGGTCCCATAACTTGTTCAATTAGAGCAGTTTCCAGTCGGGGAACCAGACTGGGACAGAAAGTTTTGTGTGTTTTTCTCTTGATCAGATACACCGGGCCACAGCTGACAGCCTTGAAGAGTTTTTCAGTAGTTGTAAATAAAGGGTTTCTGTAGGAAGGCTAATATTGCCCTGAGTTATAAGTCCCTTCAAAATTCGTTATGTCAATGTGTTGCCTACACGTGTCAATAGGGACATGGTTTGGCACTTAGGGATTCCAAGTGTGCATCTCGGGGGATATTAGATTACCATGAGAAAAACTCTCCAAAAAGGAACAATTGAGACAGGAAGAGAGATTAGTAGCTGTGAAACTCCACTGTGTTAGCGATTAGTGTTAGGCATTCTACCAGTATCTACCAGGATCTGTTCTACCATTCCCCCAGCATCTAAAAGAACGTTTAGTGAACTGGGACACACATTTTCCCCAAGATATCTTCGTTTTCGTGAGAGATGCTCAGATAAAGCACACACAAACGAACACACATACGAAAAAACAGCATAAGAATGAAAATGCTCAGAGACGAACTTGTTTAAGGATGTGCTGAACAGAGGACAGAGTGAATGAGTATGTTCGTTATGTAAATAAGTTGATAATACATCAAGAACAGCAATAATAATAATAACAACATCCTGCAGCTGAATCATAGAATCACAGAATCACTACGGATTGGAAGGGACCTCAAAAGATCATCTAGTCCAATCCGCCTGCATCAGCAGGACTACCTAAACCAAGTCACACAGGAACCTATCCAGTCGGGTCTTGAACATCTCCAGTGAGGGAGACTCCACAACCCCCCGGGCAGCCTATTCCAGTGCTCTGTCAGCCTCACCGTGAAGAAGTTCCTTCTCAAAGCAAGCATTGTGTTGTGCTCAGCTCTTCCATCAGAAGACTTAATTTAATTTTCTTAATTGGAGGGTAAGTGTTGCTTGTAGAGAGCATCTGCCACGCGATGGCAGCATAATCCAATGGGACAAAAATGTTGGCCCTCGTTGCTGGGAAATTGCAGTTTTTAGGAGGCTGATGATTACGTACTCACAGTACAAGTGGAATGAAGCTTTGGCAGTATCTGAATAGCTCTTCTGCACTGTGGATGTTAAGTGGCACAGTGGGTTAGTAACGTAGCTTTTTTCTTCTGGAAACTCGGCCTTACATCCTGGCTTAGCCTGTAAATGAAAGCAAGTTGGGTGGTCTCATCCCATTTGTGCATACCACAAAAACAACAGGCAATTTGGCATGGCCAGAGGTTGCAGCCTGGGAGAGTAGCAGGCTTCAAATAGGAGAGAGATTGCAGGTCATGAGCGAGGTGAACTGGCAGATCTGTGAAGGGAGGTTTTGTGTCACCTGCTCAGACTCAATCGCAGACATCATCTGTCCTTAGAACTGATTTTATTTTGAAAATATTTGCACTGTAGTTTGCTCTCTGTGCCTGGAATCTAAATCAGATCTTTATTATTATTCTCCCTTAGCTCTGAAAGCTTTGCAAATGAAAGGAGCCAGCAGGAACCACGTGATTTATGTACAATTACAATGAACAAATTAATCTGAGTTTTGTTTGAAAAGAAGGTAGTATAAGTCCTTAAATACATTTAAGGATCTACAGCATGGGAGACGGATGCAAATATGCACTAGCAGCAAATCCTCAGGTTTTGGACGACACATGAGACATGACCCAGATGTGTGTATCAGCTCCATTGCATGAGCTTTGCACCGTCTTAATTTTTCTGGAAAGAACCCTGATGCTAAGGCAACACTAGTGTCCCTATTTTATTGGTTGGAAACCAAAACACAGAAAGAGTAGGTTTTGTTTAAGTTTATGAAGGAGGCCAAAAGTATGTACTATTTTTAGTAGGAATCTAAATACATGTTATTTAAAAGATACCTGAATCTGGGTTTGTGAAGACCTCCTGCAATGGAGTACTTGGAGTCAGTAAAAATGAAAAGTATATGCACAAGAGAAAGTGGAATAGTAGGAGAGATGAGTATGGCACTGTAGAAAACAAGAACCTGGTTGGGGCATTGAAAAAACACACAATGCAAGAAGCCAGCAGAAGTTTAGGAACGAAAATAAAAGTAACAATAGTGGGAAAATAATGTCAGCAGAGGGTTGAGTTTCATAATTTTAATCAAATTTCAGGAGTCTTTAAAAGCTCTTTAAAAGCAGTAGTACAATGAAGAAAAAAAGGCTAAGCAATCAGGAAAAGCAGAAATGTGTGCAGTGTCTAGAGAAAGGAAGGTGTAAAGAGCAAAGAAGCATTAATACAAAAATTATACCGCGGAAAAGTGCAGTTTTGAGACAAGTACTCATGAAGCTGTGACAATTGCTGTAAATACACTTGGCTTTGAAGTGAGGATATACTATAGAAAAGTTGAAAAATTTCATTTTGATATTTTTCTAGCAAAATGATATAATGTTTTATTTCTGAGTTACAGTTTATTTTATAGCTGAGTTTTTTCATTTAAAACAGAGTAAAAGTGATCCAGAAGTGACATAGGATGTTACAAAAAGCAGAGAATGAAATATTTCATTATACCTGAATGTGACTCCTTTTTTGTTTGTTTGTTTGTTTTAAACAATAGAAAATTTGTTTCATGTTGCCCTGGGAAGAATTATTCTCCCCAGTTTTTTCAGTTCTCTCACTGGAGTGAAAAATCAATTATTTGTGCAGTCCTAGTTGTGTAATGAGGCATGTTAAAGAAAAACTGTGGTTAGACATGCAAATGCTTCAGCCCTAAACTTTTGTAGTTTTAGATACCTCTGTGTATTTTAAGAGACATCTGAGGAGTCAGTGGTGGAAGAGGGCAAAGTAAGGGCTCATCATGCAGGATCATGTCATGTGAGTACAGCTCTCTTTGCTACTAGGAGGAATCTTGCTGCCTTGCTGAAGCTGCAAGTCTGAGTTTTTAGTTTGACATGAAGGTGTCCAAGTCTTTTCCATCGTTAGAGTCCTTCTCCATCTTACTCCATGCTTCTAGGGTAAGTTGATCACTTTAGAAAGATGGCACAGAAAACCGCACATGGAGCGGTCTGTCAGTTCATTTCACAATTTGTTGTGCTGTTCCAGCAAACAGATGGCTTCACACTGGAAGCAAGGTGATCACACACATGTTCACAACTAGCATACTTTGATATCAATAGAAGCAATACACATACATCTGTATTGTTTCTATTGTAATTTTATTAAACCAAGCACATGTTAAAAGGTTAGTTGGGGAAAAAAAAAGATCTAAATTTCTTATCAGTTGTGTCTGTGATAGAACACAAATGTTACTTGTGCAGATCAGTCCTTCAGAAGAAAAGACTTTACCGTGATGGTGGTTGATTTTCCACAATGCATGATTGCTTTGCTTTACGCTGGACACTTGCTGTTGCGAAGGCATAAATTCTTGCCTAAGAATGGCACAGTTGTTTTGTACCCCACCTTCCAAATGAAAAAACTGCTGGAAAGTTATGGAACATCAGAGGTCTGTATTCTGCATGAGGGCACAGAAGAGTAAGCAAGGCCACTATGATAGTAAAAGCTCCAAGTCACATGCTAATCCTCTTTCTTTAGCGATTCAGGTCATTGTAGTAATTCTAGAAACAAAAACTTACTTGAGCTGGGTGAATGAATGTGTAAATAACTAGACAATAATTGGGAATGCACAATAGAACACCCTGGATTTTATATTTTTTTTTACAAAACTGATTGCATTATCTATAGTTTTAACTCAAAATACCACAGAAAAAAAATCACAGAGATCTTTGTCCAGTGTATGCTTAGGAAGGCACAAATGCAAGGACCTGCTGTCTATGTCTAGTCCAGCCAACACAACCTTCCAGATGTAAGGGATTCAGCTCGAATCTTTTATACCTTCTCAGCCCTTCTGACAAGTAATTTGCTTTCATTAGTGAAGCTGAAGCAAGCTGAAGTAGCTAAATGAACCCTGACATCATTAAAAACTGGTTCCCAGAAAAGCAGTGGATCGTCTAGGATAACTGTAATGTTATGAAGCGGTAATACTCCAATCAGTGTGGGGTTTGGGCCATCTAATTATACATCCAACGTGAACTGGCATCTTTGCAGTAGCTGAATCAATGAAAATAGAAATTCATTTATAATTTAGTTTTTTGCAAATACTAATATGATTTTATATACTTGAATTTAACTGAGTGTAAGTAGTGTGAGCGGTATTTCTCTTCATTTTTAGTCTTTCTCCCTCCTTTATTTATTTATTTTTAATTGTGACATGAAAAGCAGGTATTTGAAGTGAGGAAGCCCTGTCAAAGCCCAGCTGTACAAAATAGCTCGTGATTCCCAAAATCCCATATTATGAGTTTGTCAGCTTCAAGTTTGTGGAAACCTTCTACTACAGAGCTTTGACATGAATTCTAAATCACAAAAAAGCAGTAATGTAAAACTATTTTTATTGAAAATACATCTACAAAGTAGTGTTTCTCAATCCACTTTGAATGCACATCAATGCAGAAGCAGTGAGGGATGGGGAAGGGAATCTTTCTATAATACCTGATTTCCATAAGAAACAAAGTTAGTATAAAAAGAGATCACATTCTTCATGACACATTTTTCTCAGCTGATGTCATAGAAAGACAGCCATTTACATTGTCTTTGCAATGTTATTTCCAGACAAAATCTTAACAAAAAATTATATTGTTATGCCATAAATTCTACAGTTAATATTTATAAATGTGTTTTGAAGACAGTATCTATATAAAAATTTCTCTAATTACATAGCACAAAATGCTTGTCTGTATCCTAGATTTGCATTCTGTTAGCAAAAAGAACCAAAACCAAATCACCCCCTATTTATTTTCGTTCAGTCAGAGATTCTTTTAGAGCTTTGTTGGTTTGATTTCTCAATACTCTGTATTAAACCCTGCTCACTGGAGGGTTTCTGCTTGTATGGTCCAGATTACTCATCTGAAGAAGATGGGCAGAAAAAACCGGTCTTGCCTGGAAAGGATTTTCCTACAACCATCATGATGACATTTTCACTACTGTTGTTTTTATATCATGTTTATCCTATTTTAGTGAATATTGAATGCTTTTTTTTTTTTGAGTGGGAACTGGGACAAAAGGAATCCTTCATTTTCAGCAAGAGAAAGTTTTGGTAGAGGGAGGAAGAAAAAAGATGACCAAACATTTTAACAACAAAGATCACTCAACAGTAGTGCACTTGTTTATTAATATTTTTTCATTCCCTCAACTGTAAGTGCATTATAAAAGTTTCCAGTTTAACCTCTATAATAACACAAAGCATAAAGGAAATAAATACATAATTTGTATTTCTAGAAAATGTTTTTGTCAGGGAATAATATTGAAATTACCAAAAAAGGCACAAGATCGCAAGTGTGTCATCTCCCTTTTTTCATGTTTCTCCTTCCCTATTATCTGAAAAAAGTCTACAATATTGAGTTTAAAATATTTTCTGATTAAAATTTTAACATTTAAAAATATTTGTTCTAGTAAAAAGTAAAAAAGCACCCATTATTTTTACTTTCTAAATCGTTATGTTTTCTTTTTGAGATGCTGCTGCCAAAGAAGAAGGATTTTGAAATTTCAGATTGAGATGGTGAACTGCCTTCTCCAGATGCGAAAAAATGTAAATCCAGCTAATAGATCTATAACTTGTGAGCGGGATAACCAAGGTGGGAAGTTTTTGGTCAGAAAACCCGTTGGTCTCAATGACTCAGATTTGAAATCCAGATCCTCTGGGATCTGAGCCTCGCACCTTCTGCATCTTCTTCAGAAGGCTGGCACAGCTTTCCATCCTTTCACAGACATGTAAATGTTTTCAAATCCATGGGCAATGACTAGGCTGTTTTTTTCAAGATCAGCTGAGGTTAATGCAAAAAACCGTCTAGATAAAATAACTTCCTTAGAAGTATTTCAACTCAGCTGATAAAAGGGTTGATTTGGAGTATTTTTTCTTTCTTTATCTATCTTCTTCCTTTTATCCTTCCAATTTGTGTCTTTCTCTTTATTGCTACTATTTGAGCAACAACATAGCACTAGGTGTTTAGGTTAGGGGGGAGGGCGGGATCAGATTAACAAAGCAAAAATTACATTAATTTACTTAGCTGGATGCAATTATCAAGTTAGAAGTATTGATTGTGTGTTTACAGATATTAGCAATTTTGCAACAGGTATTTAAAAAAATAAAACCATTTTCAAGCTCTGTTATCTGTTTTTACTTTCCAGTTCACAAAAAAGAAAACAAAAGAAAAAGATTAAGAAAGAGAAAAAGAAAGAAGTTAAGAGAAGGAGAAGAAAAAGAAAAAAAGGTTCACAGGATTGAGTAACATACACACTGATTTTTATTTTTAATTATTTGATAATATCTTTTTTATCCCCATTTAGCACATGTCTATTAGGACCAACATGGTTGCCTGTTATATTTCTTAAAGTGGGAAGCCAACATGTGCCATGTCCACTATAAATTTGGAATGTATTTTCCTAACTTTTTCCAGTGCTAGAATAAAAGGAAAAATTAAAGAATAACTGAACTTAGAAAATGCACAATACAGATCACTGGAAAAAGGATGTGCTTTCCACGACTGTAGTGTTGGATTCATGCTTTCTTTACCCTACATCTTGGTTTCACTATCTAGTGGTTTCTCACTCTCATTTTCTTGTGAGATCAGTTGATAAGGTTTCTTCATTTCATTCTCCTCTATCACAGAATTACCCATTTCAGCATCCCTGTTCTTTAGCTCATGTCGTGATAAATGTTCAACAATTCCTGCTCCAATGGAGTCTCCCAAAACATTAGTAGTGGTACGGAGACGATCCCTAAGGAGAAATAGTATGTTAACCTTCATTTCACCAATTCTTCAGGGAAGAATACAGAACAGATGTTTAAAAAGCCTTTTAGTAACTACTACATTATTTAGCTATTTTATGTATATTCATTTATCTGAGCTATTAATGTCATGATTTCCTTTTAGAAAATTAACAAATATACCAGGATTTGGAGTAACAAAATGTGTTAATACCCTTGGCACCTTTACAGCAATAAACAGCTGTGTGATAAGGATCACAAAGAGAGTACATGGAAGATGCTTCTCAGACGTATTTCTATATTCCAGTAGTTTTGATTTATATCCTCCAAAAAGCTTAGCCACTGAGAGTCTACCTTACTAGGGTAGTTTCTTCTCTGACCATAGATTATGGTCAGTAATTTAGGGTGGAATTGTGTTGAAGTAATTAAACTATAATTCATCCTCTTAGAGATGTAGGAGGCAGCTACATTTGGCACATCACTCAATAAGCATCTCTGTAAGAATGTGGGCAAGTGGTTAGACATTCATTTGAAGACATTCTGTTCTGATAACATGAGCAACTTCTTGCAAATGCAACTTGAGAATGCTGAAGGGTAAAACTCTATGGAAAGTATAACTAGTAGGAGTTAGGTGAAATAGAGCCTAGAGAAAGAATTCCACCTCTGATTTAATTCCTGGACCTACAGGATTTCCCTATATTCTTACAGGTGTCAATCTTCTACAGATGCAGGAATTTTAACCCTGAGGGCAAATACATTGTGGTGGCTGGCTAAGAGAGATA
The DNA here is from genome assembly GCA_013400115.1 of Rhinopomastus cyanomelas. NCBI lineage: Eukaryota > Metazoa > Chordata > Aves > Bucerotiformes > Rhinopomastidae > Rhinopomastus > Rhinopomastus cyanomelas. The sequence continues at coordinate 7,955 of VXBP01009046.1, forward strand.
AAAAACGTTTAATTTCTGTGCTCATGGTACAGATGTGTGAACCTTTCCTGCAGGAGCAGCAATGATCTGTGTCAATTCTGAACCAGCTCTGAGCCTAATTGATGGAAAGGTTTTCACTGGCATCCTAAGAAAGGTAGAAGACTAAAGTAATTCTTTGCTAATTTAATTGCAGTAAGTCTGAAAGTTTTCTCATTACCATAAGGATCCAGCTTTCTAAAACACCCTTTCACATGCAAGAGGAACTAATGTTAAATAACACCCCACCCGCTTGAAGAAAATATTTTAATTGCAAAAAATTGTAATTCCTTTTAAGACTTCCTTCCAGCTGCCTTCCACAGCAAAAGAAGTACACCAGTCTATATTGTCAGAATGTCTCCAGCTACTGCACTTCTATATACCGTCTAAGCCCTTAGTGACTCCATAAGAATACTCACAGGAACCAGTCCACTGCAATGATTAGAGTGATATCATCCGTAGGCAAGCCTACTGATGTAAGCACAATGACCATGGTGACAAGTCCAGCTTGAGGAATGCCTGCAGCCCCAATACTGGCAGCTGTAGCTGTGATGCTGTGCAAAGAGATGGCAATAGCAATTAATTGATGTCCACAGAAAACTCATTGTTGTCTGGCAAACATTAAAAACAAATACAAAGCAAGTTGGCATTTGCTCAATACTAGACCCTTATCTCAGGCACTGCATAACTACATGGGAGTGTGTTATCTTAATCTAAAATTTTTACACTCAGCCTTTATCCAGAACTCTTGAAACATGATTTTTTAGGTGGCAAACCCCTACTAGGTGTTAAACGCCAGACCAAAGCGTAGCTGCATTGAATGAGCTCACTCAACAAGCTCAAGTGTGTTAAAAGAAAAACTGAGGAGGCAGTTTAGTCCTGGCAGATCTAATGCAAGAACATTCATTCCCTGTCCAACTCACTATACCTTCATGCCAGATGAAATATCTACCTTCTAGCAGTTGACATTTTGCCACCAAGAAACAGAAAGCTGCCAGAAACCCTGAATCATATGGTCTCGTAACTTGACATGAAAGTTTGCTCACACCTGGTTTGTGAAGAATTTATTTTCTCAGGTGATTTGGCAGACAGTAGCTCTAGTACTAATGAAACTGGAACCGTTGCCTTGGAATTCAAAGGCAGAGTTTTGCTTTCTATTGAGGAATATAAAATTCAATTAATGAATTTTATGGAGAGAAGCACTTCTGCTTGAAAATGTCCTGCATTCCCTGCTCTATGTTTCTGAATAGTCAGTGTTTGTGAGTGATAAGTATGTGTCTCCCTGACCTACAATGTATCCATTGCTCTCTTCTTAAACTGTTTGAGCAACATAATGAAATTAGTGCAGTTTAGTTACTGATTGCTTTGCTTGCCTCTGTTTCAAACATGAAACCTTGTGTTCTTGAAAACACACCTATCTTCTCCACCTCTATCATCTTGTGCAGTAAGATGCATCAGTGCTCCTTAAGTAAATTGCTTTACTTGTATTTGCCTCTCCTAGTGTTAGCAACGGGACATCATTGTGCTGCTACTGCTTTATGCACGTGTTACATGATACCTGCCATCCAGTAACTGCATGTGTTCTTAAGAAAGGAAATTTAAGTCATTAAAACTGTTCTTGTTGACTCTACTAAGTGCAGCAGTGGGTGTGTCATGTTACAGTAGAAGTTTATCTAACGGAGAACATGTGCTGGGTGATATCCTCTGTGCAGAAGATATAAATCCTTACAGTTATTCAGCTACTATAGCAGTTCTTTCTAGTTTTAGATGCTTTTGTTTAATCCCACATATAGCAATAAGGAGTCATCACAAAGGTACTTTCATAGGTAATAACGACTTCTTTACCTGATCGTGATAATCTGCCCAAAGTTCAGATCAAAGTTGTTAACCTGTGCAATGAAAATTGCAGCCAGAGCCTCATATAAAGCAGTTCCATCCATATTAATTGTAGCACCAACCGGGAGTACAAATCTTGTAACTCTTTTATCCACTCCGTTTATTTCTTCTAGACACTTAAATGTAACAGGTAGTGTTGCAGAACTGAAACAAAAAGAAGGTAATATATGAGACAAATTCAACAAAAAGGGGACAGAAAGAGTGTTAAGAATTGTTACTAGCAAGATTTTTCAGTCTTAGTTTTTATGTGATCCAGTAGAATATATTTTTTTAAAATTCAAAAGCTGAGTTTAAATGCAGTCTAATGATGGAGCAGTGGTTTTTTCATTGCTAACTAAAATAGAGAGTTGTAGATTTGACAGATGGACCACTTGGTGGATAAGGAAATGGCTGGATGATTGCACTCAGAGTTGTGATCAGTGGATCAATGTCCAAGTGGAGATCAGTTACAAGTGATGTTCATCACAGTCTGGTTTGGGTACAGTATTCTTTAATATCTTTGTCAGCAACATGGACAGGGGATTTGAGTGAACCCTCGGTAAGTTTGCTGATGGCTCCAAGCTGTGTGGGATGATCACTATGCTGGAGGAAATGGAAGCTGTCCAGAAGGACCTTGACAAACTTGAGAATGGAGCCTGCTCAAACTGCATGAAGTTAAACAAGCCCAAGCGCAAGGTCCAACATCTGTGTTGGAACAACCTCAAGCACAAATTTGTGCTGGGTGATGAATGGATTGAGAAAGCAGTCTCATGAGCTGCCAATATTTGAGTGCAGCCCACAAGGCTAACCATACACTGGGCTGCATCAAAAGAAGCACCATCAGCAGGTCAAGGGAGGGGATTTTCCCCCTCTACTCTGCTCTTGTGACACTTCACTGCATTTAGTTCTGGAGTCCCCAATACAAGGACAAGGAACTGTTGGAGCGAGTCCAGAGGAAGGTCAGAGGGATGATCAGCTATGAGGACAGGGTGAGGGAGTTGGGGCTGTTCAGCTTGAAGAAAAGCAGCTTTGAAGAGACTTTATACACCTTCCACTACCTTAAGGGGGCCTACAAGAAATGCTGAAGAGGCACTTTTTATGAGGGACTCTAGTGATAGGACATGGGGGAATGTTTTCAAGTTAGGAGAGGATCGATTTAGATTGAGTCTTAGAAAGAAATTACTCACTGTGACTGTAGTGAGGCACTGGAACAGGTTGCCCAGGTAGATTATGGATGCTGCCTACCTAAAAGTGTTCAACATTATGTTGGATGGGTGTCTGAGCAACCTGATCTGCCATTCAATGGTCCTATGATTCTGTGATGTTAACTACTAAACAGACTTTCATGTTGTTGGAAACTATAGTAATATTGATAAAATAAAATAGTAGTAAGATGTAGAATGAAAAAGGCTGTGGAAGATTGTGTTAGAAAAATAACTTCATGACTGTAAATTTACAGCTAAATCTTAGCTTTTAAATCCACTCACAGTGTAGCATCCTTTCTTGCAGCATTCAGGTTCTTGCAGTTAAGAGGTACATATCCTCTTAACACTGCTACAACCCAAAGTTGTCATGTCTTTATTTTCTATTAAACTATGTTGACTGGTATTAGTTCTATTATCTTCACTATCAATTAAATTGCCTTTTAAGCGATTTTGCAAAGATTGCATCCAAACGTCAAATGTAATTGTTCCTTTCTACCCATTGATACACTGTCATAATCTGAGTCTATAAGAATGTTTTCAGTGATACAAATCTTAATCAGATTCTACATGACTGATCACATCATCTCATCCAGATCCTCAAAATGATCCCAAAAACATGGGGTTGCAGAATGTTGAACTGAAGACCACTTTCTTGCAGCACAAGAAATGAGCATCCCAACAAGGAATAAGTCAAGAAAGGGAGCCAAAAGACCTATGTGGTTAACCAGGGAACTACTAGGCAAACTGAAGAGGAAGAAGAAAGCCTGTAAGTCACAGAAGGAGGGGATGGCCACTTGGGGTGATTAGAAGGCTCTGGTGAGAGAATGTAGGGATGCAACTAGAAAAGCCAAGGCCTCCTTGGAATTAAACCTTGCAAGAGAGGTCAAGGGGAACACAAAGGGCTTCTTCTAATGCATTGCAGGTAAAATTAAAACTAGAGGCAACGTAGGCCCCCTGCTGAATGAGGTGGCTGTCCTGAAGACAGAGGATACAGAGAAAGCAGAGATACTCGACAACTTCTTTGCCTCTGTCCATACTCCTGGGGGCTGTCTCGATATCGAGCCCCAGACTGCTGAGACTCCAGAGGAAGTTGACACAAGAGAGGAGCCTGCCTTGGTTGATGAGGACTGGGTTAGGGATAAGTTGAGCAAACTGGATGTACACAGATCCATGGGCCCAGGTGGGATGCACCCACGAGTGCTGAGGGAGACAGCAGAAGTCATTGCTAAGACATTCTCCATCATCTTTGCCAAGTCATGGGGATCAGGAGAGGTGCCAAGGGACTGAAGGATAGTAAATGTCACTCCAATCTTTAAAAGGGGAAAGAAGGAAGACCCGGGTCACCATAGACCGGTCAACCTCGTCTCCATCCCAGGATGGTGATAGAACAATTTGTTTTAGAGGCTGTCTCCAAACACATCAAGGACAGGAGGGTCATTAGGGACAGTCAGCATGCCTTCACCAAGGGGAAGTCGTGCTTGACCAACCTGATAGCCTTTTACGAGGGCATGACCAGGTGGATAGATGATGGCAGAGCAATGTATGTGATCTATCTTGACTTGAGTAAGGCATTTGACACAGTCTCCCACAGCATCCTCGCAGACAAACTGAGGCAATGTGGCCTAGATTATTGGGTAGTGAGGTGGGTGGTGAACTGTCTGCGGTATAGAAGTCAGAGAGCAGGGTCAATGGGACAGAGTCTAGTTGGTGGCCTGTATCTAGCAGAGTGCCCCAGGGCTCGGTGCTGGGAACAGTCTTGTTCAATATATTCATTGAAGACTTAGACGACAGATTAGGGTGCACTGTCAGCAAGTTTGCTGATGACACAAAGCTGGGTGGTGTCACTGACACCCCTGCTGACTGTGCTGCCATTCAGCAAGGCCTGGACAGGCTGGGGAGCTGCGCAGAGAGAAGTTTAGTGACATACAACAAGGGTAAGTGTAGAGTCTTGCATCTGGGCAAGAACAACCCCAGCTACCAGAATAGGCTGGGGAGTGACCTATTGGAGAGCAGTGTAGGAGAAAGTGATGTGGGGGTTTCTGGTGGACAGAAGGATGACCATGAGCCAGCAGTGTGCTCTTGTGGCCAAGAACGTGAACAGCATCTTGGGGTGGATCAGAAGGCGGCTGGTTAGCGGATCAAGAGAGGTTCTTGTCCCCCTCTACTCTGCCCTGGTGAGACCACATCTGGAGTATTGTGTCCA
>VXBP01009046.1:13342-46338 GCA_013400115.1 Rhinopomastus cyanomelas
AACAAAGATGATGAAGAAGGTGGAGCACCTCCCTTATAAGGAGAGGCTGAGGGAATTGGGTCTCTTTATCTTGGAGAAGAGGAGACTGAGGGGTGACCTCATTAATGTCTACAAATATTTGAGGGGCAGGTGTCGGGAGAATGAAGCTGGGCTATTGTCAGTGTCATGTAGTGATAGGACGAGGGGCAATGGTTGTAAGCTGGAACATAGAAGGTTCCACATCAACCTGAGAAGGAACTTCTTCACGGTGAGGGTGACGGAGCACTGGAACAGGCTGCTCAGGGTGGTTGTGGAGTCGCCTTCACAGGAGATGTTCAAGACCTGCCTGGATGTATTCCTGTGTGACTTGGTTTAGGTGCTCCTGCTGTTGCAGGCGGATTGGACTAGATGATCTTTTGAGGTCCCTTCCAGTCCATAATGATTCTATGATTCTGTGATTCTATCTGTCTTTAGGAGATACTTTAAAAATCTAGATTAAAGGTATTTTATGAAAGGTCATATGATATAGAAATAGATGCAAACAGTGATTCTATTGTATTTATGATGTACCTATGAGCTTCATCAGCAAAGACCAGAAGTGGTCTTCCTGCTGCAGGTTATATATCCATTCCTGTGTTACTGTTTATCAGGAATTTGAACAGAGAGTGTCAGTTGCCAGTAATATCCTCTGAACTTTCCTGTTTTCTTCTGCATTTTGCAATGTATATCCTTTACTGACAAACCATTAGAAAATATTTTAATACCTTAAACATCAAGGCTTGTCAAAGTCACAAGGTTTCTGCCCATACAATCTGCATGTCCAAACAGACTAATTTAATCTCTGTTCAGGGGTTGTTATAGAAAATGCAGTCCTAGTCAATACAACGGTAATAATATGTCTTGGAGAGCAGCAGAACAAAGAAAAGTGCCCGAGTGAATACTTCAATACAGAATTACCCTATTGCATTAGGCAAATTTAATTCTTAAAACAGTAACATTATAAAATAAATGTAGTATGAAAACATTGTATTGTACCTGGAAGATGTTCCCAAAGCTGTGACTAATGCCTGGATTAAACCTCCAATAAATGCCCAAGGGTTCTTACGAGTGATCAGGAAGTAGAGAAGAGGTAGGACAATGACAGCATGAATTAGCAAACCAATGATAACAGTCACAGTATACATGGCAAGCTGGCCACCGATTACACCCATATCTTCCATCTCAACAATTTTTCCAGCAATCAAGAATAGGATTCCAAGTGGAGCATACCTGCAAATAAGAAATGAAGTCAGTATTGTACTAAACCAAGCAGAAATTAATTCACCAATACGTATGTTTTGTATTTGTATGCATGTATGAATGTAGGTCTTCACTGTTAGGGTGACCGTAATTATTCAGAAGCATTTCAAGAGTTAAAGAGTTAAACTCTCAACAGTTTGTGAATAAGATGTAGCAGAACATATCTCCATGAAGGTCAGATATTCTTGAGTGTTGGATTACATTGACTACAGCAGTTAGGCTTCACTGAATTCAGGCTAGTAAGGATTTCAAGACGTATAACAAGCCTTTCAGACATGAAGGCATATGAACTCGCTTTGGAATTCACACATCATTTAAAAGCTCATTTAGCCTGTTTGGTTGTAGTTCTGTTTGTATGAACAAAGGCTCAACCAACACAGTTGTTGACTATGGCAAGTGCCCAGTTCTGTTATTCTGTCAGTGCTGTTTCCCATGTTCTTGGGGAAAGGTCCCACACAGAAGGCTGACAACTTCAACAGAGTTTTATGGTAGAGGATGAAACTGTCTTCCATAACATTCTGTATATGGAAGATGAAGTTCTTGACCAGAATGGTACCTTTATTGAAGAACCAATCAAGAACCAAGACAGGAAAGCTCATGGAGACAGAGGTGAGTCCAAGCACTCAGGTATACTAATCCCTTCTTTGTACATAAATCATAGAATCATAGAATCATTAGGGTTTAGAAGGGACCTCAAAAGATCATCTAGTCCAGTCCCCCTGCCGTAGCAGGATCAATGATGCTTGTTAAGGTCCGAGTAGGGCCTGTTAGAGTAGAACTTTTAGAATCTTGACATTGGTTAAACACTCAGTATAACAGCCTTTCTTATGTGATTCTATGATTTAAAACCAACTGGATATGTTCCTGTGTGATTTGATCTAGGGTATCTTGCTGGGGGATTGGATTGGGTGATTTTTTGAGGTCCCTTCAAATCCCTAATATTCTGTGATTCTGTAATTAATAATTGTACTTATTGTTAAAGATGTCTAGATTTAGTCTCATTTCACTGTCTCGAGTCACAAGTGTTATGGTGTTGTTATAGCTCCTTCAAAACTACACCAAAAGTAGAAACAAGATTTTATTGTTTCCCAATAACTGTTGTTGTTGAGACTGTAACTAGGGGGTTGTGGAGTCTCCTTCTCTGGAGATGTTTAAAACCCACCTGGCCATCTAGATCTGCCTGGATTCTGTGCTACTGAATCTAGGGGATTCTGTTATGGCAGGGGGATTGGACTGGATGATCTTTTGAGGTTCCTTCCAGTTGCTAATGTACTGTGAACTTGCGGTGATTTCAAGCTGCTTCTGACCATGCCCCATGTTATGGATAACTACTTTAGCATGAGGCCATTGTTACGACAGGTTATCTGCACTGTGGGCCAGTAACAAACGGTATGATCTGCTTTTTCCTATCAGTATGCACAGTACACATGAGGAGCTCATGCTGAGCATAAAACTAACATAATTCTGTGGTAACTAGACTTTGAGACAACCTGATTTCTATAAATGTTTTCTTGTCTTTTCAGACTAAGTTACCACAGAACAAGGTTTACCCAGCATATTTGGATTACTCATTCAGATCTCAAATCCATGTAGAAATTTCTCATCCACTGCTTTATCATCTTGAGCATGCTTATAAAGAGGTAACAGTATTTTTGTTTTGTATAGGTTCTTCCTCACAACAGACTTTTAGTTACTGGAAAAAAACCACTTATTTTTAGTTTTTCATCCACTACTGCACATGTGTGTGTATCCTTAGAACTGGTTTACTTGTTAGTTTTCTGTGATAAACACGGCAATAAGACATAATTTGTTTTAAACTTTTACCTGACAAAGAATGACTCTTCACATATTGAAAAGACTTCAAACCTCATGTCTGAGGGAAAAGTTATTTAGCTTTAGTTACCTTCTGAACACAATAAAGAAGTAGGAATTTTATATGTCTGTGTAAGCAGTGCAGCTACAATGCAAGGACATGTGTATATGCCATGCAACTGCAGATATGAGTTGTGTCGGAAGTTACTGGTAAGATGTGTAGAAATAAGATTATGGGAAAGGCTTGTTGGTTTCCTTTAGTGAAGTTAGATTAGGATATAAGAAAACTGTAGTGGTATACTGTTATGATCCCTGTCCTTATTAAGACAGTATGGTTCTGTGTAAACTTATGTCAAAAGCTAAGCACTCAGGAAGAGTAGATGTGTTTGGGAAAGTTATTGACATGCAAATTTACATTTTTGTTTCATTTATAAAAAAACAGTCAAGGTAGTTTAGATGTCATTGTCTAACTTGCTGCCCAGTGATTGACTGTGATGAAAAAAATAGTTAATAACTTGAATCTCAATTTATCAAAGAGACACTTACCACATGATTAGAGCTACCAATCTCATGATAGCCTCATTAAGGCTATCAAAGAAGTCTTTTAATGCTTGACCTTGCTCCTTCATGCTTCCAATCACCAGGCCAAAGCTTATTGAAAAAACCACCAAGCCAAGAGCGTTCACTCCATTTACAGAACCTGGAACAGGAACTACTTCCTCTCTCATTTGGGTAAGGGTTTCCATTGCTTCTGACACATTGCTTATGATGGAAGCCACTGTGTATGTGTCATTGGATGGAATATTCACTTTAAACTTTCTCTTTTCATAGTTAGTTTTGAACTGTAAAAAGAAAAATGAAAGAAATACAAGAATTCTGTAAGTTATAGCAAAGATAAAGATTCATTTTATTAATAAACAATTATTCAACTATTGTTATTATTATTGTACCTAATTATTTTGTGTAATATTTGTTGGTAAAATGTACTGTGATGAAAACCTTGCTTTCCTGAGTGCAATAAAAACTGTTATTTTTTTCAAGAGCTAAACCCTCACCTTTAGTTTCTGGAACTTGTTTACTCATAAAAATGTCAACAGATGCAAGTTTGTCAAGCTCCTGAGTTTTATTAAAAAACTGTTGATTCTTAGTTTGCATTTTTATAAATCACAATTTTCCCCAACAATGTATTTCCAACTGTTAAATAAATTGCTCTTTTTTGGATAGTGAAGATGTTTTTATGTGCTCTGGAGTTTCCTTACTTTGTCATCTTTTTTGATTAGAAAAAAGATAAATATACCACTGGTCTTTTCCTTTGATATGGCAAAGGTGTTACCTTTCTATGCTCTGCGGTAACAGATAATACATTTCTTAATAAAGAAAGTGTTCTATTTGCATAGAACCCGTCAACTCATAATCAAAGAGAGGGGACTTTATTGCCCTCTACAACTACCTAAAAGGAGGTTGTAGCAAGGCTGGTGTTGGTGTCTTCTGTCAAATTGGTGATGATAGGATGAGGGGAAAGGGCCTCAAGTTGTGTCAGGGAAGGTTTAGACTGGATGTTAGAATGAAATTCTTTACTGAGAGGGTGGTTAGGTGCTGGAATGGATTGCCCAGGGAGGTGGTGATGTCACCAACCCTGGAGGTGTTTAAGGAACGGGTGGATGCGGCGTTTGGGGATATGGTCTAGTGGTTAGGCACTAGGAGAAAGGACCCTGGAGGTCCTTTCCAGCCATGATGATTCTATGACTATATGATTCTATGATTCTGTGATTCTATACAGTGTACCTGGCCCAATCGTTCTTGTCAAAACCATGGTCTAGACAGGAAGGCTCAACACTCTGTTCAGCTGAACCTTAAAGGTGTCCAGTGTTGAAGACTTCACCACTTCTCTGGAGAGATTATTTTCATAATCTCTGGGGAGACTGTTCTCATCATGGAAAATTGTGTCCATTTGCCTCTTGTGTCCTTCTAGAATCTCCCAAAGAGTAACGTGTACTCCTGGTCATTTCCATGTGATTCCTTGTAAAGCAAGAGTCACATCTTCTTTGCAGCCACAATGAAATACTGGAACACAGTGGTAAAGTCTCCCCTAGGCCTTTTTGCGAGGCTGAACAAGCTGAGTTCTGTCAGCCTTTCCTCATATGGCAGGTTGACACTCCTTTGAGGCCTTTCTCTGGATGTTCTCCAGCATGTCCATGTCCTCTTTCCATAGGAGGGATGAAAACTGAGCACAGTTTTCTTGATGTGGCCTGACAAGCATTGAGTATGGTGAGATAATGTCTTCAGTATCTCTGCTGGTTATGCCCTTGGTGCAATCCACTATCTCATTAGCTTTCTTTGCTGCAGAAGCACACTATTCACTCTTTTTAAGTTTGTTTTCTACCACTGTCCTTCACACACAGCTGCTTCTCAGCAAGGTTTGTACTGCACGCCTGGATTATGCTTTTCCAGGTGCAAGACCTAATATACTTGTCCTTGTGGAACGTTACACTGTTGGAATTAGCCATTAGTCTTGCCAATTACAAAAGAGGACTGAGAAGAAGTTGGACAATTATAGGGGATAAAGCATGGTCACGTGAAGTTCTTGTCTTGGCAAAACCTGGTTGGAAATAATTTTAGAGCATATTACATTTGTGTGTATGTGTCTGTGTCTGTGTCTGTGTCTGCATTTAATTGTGTTTCAGTTAAGTCTTTTTTGGGGTATAATATGGAATGTCACTTAGCAGAGTCTGTTTCTCTTTTGTCTGATAGACTGTTATACAGAGATGCAGATGTTATCTGTTGTTCTATCACCTTGGGCAGACTTAAGTAATCAGAAATGTTTCAAGGGAGAATAGTCTTTCTTGAACCCCTTCCAGATCAGTGGAGAAATGATTTTTTCATAGTGAGATTCAAAATATGGATCTGGGACACTCACTTGAGCTAGCCTCTCTTTCTTTATTGCTAAATGAGTTGAAAGATAGCTGTGTGAATGGGACTGTCTTCATATGCTCAAAGCTGTGTATCAGAAGTCATGAGAGGGTTTCCAGCGAAGCAAAAGATACTAAATAAAACCAGATATGGGAAATGCCAAGGAGACACCTATGAAGGAAAAAGTATAGGTTGAACTTTATCCTTGACAGTGCTTTTCCAGATGACACTGAAGGCAAAATACAGGATAATCTTTCTGTATGTGGAACAGTAAAAAAAGCTAAATGTGGGAAGTGACAGGATCAAAAAACCTCTTCAGGATGCTAGAAAATGTCAAACGTTCTGAAATTGATGAGGTAATAGCAGAATTGATTGCTCTGCAGAGAAAATTATGAGCAGATACCATTCTGTGATCTCTTATGAGATTCCCACTCTCAAGTGGTGGGTTATCAACTGTTTGTGTAACTGAAACTGACATTTTATTATCACACTCTTTGGCAAAATTCTCGAATGGAAAATATTAGAGAAACTGCTCATAGAGTTCATGACTTCGTAAGAAGCAGCTTCATAACATGGCAGTAGAATGTTCCAGTGCTAAAATTGTAGACACAGTAATTGTGTGGATAACTGCTTTGAAAATGCCTTATTTACTCTCAATACTCTGAAATAGTAACACTGTTTGTGCTAAGTCTGTTATCTCTAGTGATTCCATTCTGCTGCTGATTTAATTGGAGGAGGTCTGGACAGAAACAGGATTCCAACAGGATTTTGCTCTTTCAGAGGAAGAGGGAGTAACTAGTGAAGAACAGAATGGATTTGGAAGCCAAATATTTTCTAGATTATTCTTCTTTACTTGACCTGCCAGGAAAGGGTGGCTTTGTCCCTATAGACTTTCCTGGGTCATGGGGTTGAATGCCACCAGAAAAGCATGAAACATTTCTGCCAATTCTCAGAAGAAATGTTTGAATGAAAGGATTTCCTTAGCTTTTCTGTGTTTTCTCTTTCTCTCCCTACAGGGACTCCTCCTGGCTATTAGAATACGCAATGGGAAGTCCTTTTTGGAGGGTAAGGGGCATTTTGTTTCACCACTCTCCCTGTTCAGTGAAAAAAAACGGGCAAAGAAAGAGGACAAGGAGGAGGCGAAGAAGCATGAGGAGGTAGCTTTGTTTGCTTCACAGAAGAAGAACAGAAGAAAGGAAGAACAGTAAATCCAAAGAATCAGAAGACTGAATGAGGAAGAGTGGAAAATTTAGGAAGACTCTTTGTTAGTGAGTCCTAGGTCTCAGCCTTTCTTCATGACTCTTCTCCCAGCATGACTCTTCTATCTTCATCTAGAAGCCCTCCCCATCTTGATTGCCCTCTCTGCACAGCTTCATTTCGATTTGAAGGAGAGCAGTTCCACATCCAGAAAACTAAATTTACATCACCAAGTGTAATTATGAAAAGGAAAGTACAATTTTCCACATCATGTTGTTATAAAATTTGAGTAATTGTTGATCTTTTGAGGTTAAAAACATTGGAAATTATAAATTATAGGTGATCTTGTGTGCTAGTAGAACTACTTTGTGAAATGCTTGCTACTGATGGGAAAAGAAGTCGGTTCAAATCTTATGTTGAGTGCTAACACAGGAAAGGTAACTGTCGGGAAATAAACCAGCCTAAAGATGCTGTAAGACACCTAATATAACAAAAGAAGTGATATGGATGTGCAGTACATATGCCAGTGATCACTTCCAGGTGTGCAAAGCTGTGGATCAGTATTAACCCTCCAAATGTGGATGGTTATGGGCTGTAGTCTGTTTTCTGCTTAGGCCAACAAACACAGTGTTACAGAATGAGATTACTGCCAGACGGATCATCCTTCATAAATCTCCTGAAAAACCTGATGCAACTTTTGAACAGCAGGTCATGGATTCAGGTGTACAAAGTGATCTGGATACATGTAAATCTTATACACTTCTTCCATAATATATTTAGTTTAACCAATCTGCTACAACAAAATAATTCTTGCCTAGAAATCAAGGGTTTTGTAGCTGATTCAAAAGGTAACAATTCCAATAAAACTGATTTTTAATCCTGGTGCTTCAGAAAGCATAGCTGCTGCTGCAATCTAGAAAATGCTTTCACTAAAAGTTTCTTGGTTTTTGAACCATTTTTTTGAAATGTGTTTAACTACAAAACACATGAAAATATGCAATTTACTCAATGTAAATGGAATCTATATGACGTCTTTAAGATCACAGATTTAGGACAGCTAGTTACTGTCAGGTTTCTCGCTGCTGGAAAGGATATTTTATTAAAATAATTTTTCAGTATGTATCTTAAAACTGATGAGGTTGTTTGTTCGCATGACTCCTAACTGCAGAGCTTTACAAGACCTCACCTTGTGAAAACCCTACAAATCCCCAGTGTAAATTCAGTTATGGTGATTTCCTTTTCTTCTTGTCTAAATATGTTTTAAAATCTTCTATATCTCTGTTTGCAATTTGGATGTTGTACCAAAATAGTTCGAAAATGTGTTGTCTTTTTATCTGGCATGCTGTGTTCTTTTGATAGTCTCAGCAACTCCTTTCTTCATTGTGCTCATTTAGTATGAATATTCCTATGAATGTAAGGACCCAAACCTAGCTGGTATTCCAGGTGGTCACATTTCACAGAGTCATAGGATCGTGGAATCATTAGAGATTGGAAGGGACCTTAAAAGGTCATCTAGTCTAATACCCCCACCACAGCAGGATCTCCTAGACCAAGTTGCGCAGGAACATATCCAGGCAGGTTTTAAATGTCTCCAGAGAAGGAGACTCCACAACAACTTTGTTTCCTCTCTTGGAGTTATGTTGCCTAATATATCCTACATTTGAATTACAAAGGGTTTGATTGTAATTTTTTCCTTTCTAATGATAGTTTCCCACATAGAAGCAGAAATTACTCTTACTTTATAAATGTTTATTTCACATGAACGGTGTCAAGGAGATAACCAAATGTGCCAGTGTCTGCAAGAGTCCAGTCACTTTGTTGTTACGACTTTATAGTATTTTGGTGTCCCAGCAACATGGCACAACCAACCTCCATGTTTCTACACCCTCCTTTCAGGTAGTTACAGATAGTAATACGGTCTCTCCTCATCCTCCTTTAATTCAGACCAAGTAGCCCCAGGTACCTCAGCTGCTCCTTTATAAGACCCTTTTTCATACTTTCGGAACATCTAGTCTTTGTACATATGTATAAGTACAGACTGTGCAGTATCTTCCAGTTTAATGTAACACTATTTCTAAAATGAAGTTTGACAGTTTGAAAATAATGACTTTTATATTTGCTGTGCCAGCTGTGTTTTATTCACCTCTCATAGCAAATACTGAGACAAATGATTGACAGTAAAGTACAGGCTTGGTTGGTTTAGTTAGGGTATTTTTAACAGCTGGCAGAACAGTTGAGATTTGTTTCTGTTGAAAGTATAAGTATGCGATATTCCTAAAGAAAATGATATTACATTTCAGTTCATTGCTTTGTTTTGTTTGGGTTGGAAATACCAAAGGGATCTTACCTGTTTAAAGCAAGCTTCCACCAGATTTGGAGGAAACATATTTCTGCAGGGGAAAAAAGGAAGTATCATGAGAAACAATAAGACTCTAGTATTATCTAAAGTACAGATACAGGTAATAAAAGAATTGACCAGCTAATGTTCAAAGGAAACCTAAGACAAATAGGTAATAATGTATATAGCAAGTAGAGCTTTGCTTATAATATTTGCCTGGTCAGCTTTACCGGGACCAAATACAGCAGGGTTGGATGGATCCTGACAGTTGCAATCTCTGCATCCATTATTGTGTAGCAGGTATGGTTATGGAGTGGAAATTAGCTAAATTACCAGATGAACAAAGGTCTTGTGGGCTGACTTTTATTTTAGTATTCATTGTGCTTTCTGAATCCAGATTAATGTACTGTAATTTGTGTAGACTAGTTGTATATGGGGGTTTATTTCTTTGCTTTCCAGAATGATGATATTTCTGAGGGAATTAGAAGCAGCCAAACTTAACAAATCTTGAGGAATCTTGGTGCAAACCTCTTAATGGGTCTTTCTGAAGTCTCCCTTCCTGGTAGCATGACTCTTGGAGGCCTTTCTCCATGTCTCTGGCTTTCTCCAAGTGGGTCAGTGGAACACAAAATTTTGGTGGTTTTACCTGTGGAAAAGCTCCTGAGTTCAAAACTTCTACTTCCCTACTCCCTGGAATACATTTGTGAAATATTAGCTCTATAAAAGAGGCAAAGCAGAGTCTCTGCACAAGGAGAAAACCCAATCTTATATCTGTGCCCCTCTATTACAAGTATTTTACTTTCCTGTTCCTGGAATTTATTTCACATCCATACAATTTAGCAAGATGAGTAGATGCATCCGGGTTGGCAGATACAATTAAAAATGAAAACGAATAGCTAAATCATGGATTCACATGAAGTGAGAAAACTGTCAAAAGTTGGAAGTAGGAAAAAAAAAAAAAAAGAAAAGCAGAGGCATTTGGTAATAAGGACTGTGCTATGGAAGGAAGGGAAGAGACCCGTCCAGACAACAGAACAAAAGTCTTTCTTTTGTGTGTGAAAGAAAGGAGTTTCTTCCCCTGTGATATCCTGATATGAAAATAAACTAATTCATACTTTTGTACCATTGTAGGCGTTATATATTCTCACACAAGTGGGAAAAATGTATCTAGTTTTTAGTCACTGTCCAAAACTCTACTGAACATCTATATACTACTGTTGTTGCTATTGGTACAGAAAACGTGCAATATTATAGTCATACCTGATTAAATCAAGAAAGGCATCTGCTGCTGTCACTTGCACAATTTTGCCTTCTCTGTGCATGTTTTCTTTAGTACCTTTCCCAGGGTGGATGATGACCACAATGACTATACCAATCAGTACAGCAATGATCGTAGTACTCATGTAGTAGACTACCGCTCGGACTCCCATCTTCCCTGATGCTTTACTATCCAGGGCAGCAATTCCTATTAAATTTAAGCACAAGGACATTCACCTCATAGAATTGTGAGTAGAGTATAAACTCAGCATCAAGAAAATGGTTTTGTGGGAAGAGTTTTGACAAAAAGTACCTTTAAAACTACTCAAGCTAAGTTGTCCCTATTTTGCACCTTATACTACCATTGTCTTCTCATCCCACCCCTAGTGCTTGTTCTCAAATAATTTTCCATTACAAGAGTGACAGATTTCAGTCCTTTGTTAACACTTTGGTCTGGTATGTCGCATTCCAGAGGTTTTGGTTAGCATGGTTACCATACTCTGAAAAATATGCCTTGGTAAGTGATGCAAATAATTTGTAATAGAAATGAAAAGTAGAGTTCTCTCCAGTAAGGCTGATAATATTTTCTGCAATTACTGTGTTTGAAAGGCTTTCTTTGGTTGCTAATGAAATGATTTCAGTTTACCCCTTTTTCAAGCCATGGGAAATTAAAAGAGATTAAATGCTACTAGTGCTTCAGAAAATCTTAGTCTTGTATGAATACGCATGTAGAGTCTTTCATAGGCTTTGCAAAGCTTGCCATATTAATCCTAATTCTTGGCCGTCTTCATGCATCTGATCTAAGTTGAAACGAGGGTGCTCACTATCGCATCTTGCTACAGTGTTCTTTCCTCAGATAGCACTAACAAGGCTGCACAGTGTTTTTTTAGATGAAGGTGCAGTCCTGCCAGGGAAAGAGCTCTGCATTTCTGAGAAGGGGTGTCCCATGAGGACTGTCAAAAATGCAAATTCTCCTTTTCTTTCCAAGGAGGTCTTCTTAAAATTCCCCTTAAAATTTTGATAGTTTTCCCCATATGTTATGTGGAGGGCTGCAGTACCCGTCTCGAGTGCTGATGCTGCTCGTTGTAATCAAGTTTTCAAAGTGCAGAATGAATACAATAGGTCAGAAAAGGATATCATTGCTTGACTACCTCCACCTATGGACCCCTATATGGTACAGCCTATTCTGCATACCTCCAACGTGTTTATCTAGATGCCATTTTTGAACATACAATGAAAGCTGACCACCCTCTGCTTGGGGAAACTGTCTCAGAGGAGAAAGCATTTCAATAAGCCAAGAAGACTGCATACATATCAATAGTATGGGAACTTAAAACTAAGATATCGACCTTGCAAAACTACATATTTTCTCAAACAATTGCAGATACCTTGTAATTGTGGATTGTAAAGAAGGGAGTGTATGCTACTGGAGTTACAGTGAAAGTACTCTCATCATGGATGTAACAGAGATCAAGGCTGTGTTCCAGGATCAAATCTTCAAAGTACAGAAACCAATCAAATGCTTCATACTTACCCTTTCATTTCAGCTAGTGTTTGCCTGCCCTTTCAGCAGCACCCATTAGAGCCAGAAAGACTTGTACCCACAAAATTAGTTGCAGATGGAGATCACTAGATTTGCACCCTTGATTTACATGAATTACTGTAGTGGAAGAGAAAAGTGTTACTGGTACACCAAGAGCTTGAAAAAGGAAATCCAGCATCTGAAGCCCTTGATCCTTTACTCCTCTGCTCATGTTTTCCATCTGTAAAGCTGGGTGATAATGGTTGTGCTAAGTCTGTATTTGAGTTTTGGTATTCTGTGAGGAATATTGTCAATGCTACCTAGTAATAACTAGTTTTCTTATCTTTACTGACAAGAGCTTCTGTAGCCCTGTTATTGATGGGTGGAGGATTGATTATTTTTCTCAGAGTCCTCAAAATAATGTTAATACAAAATAACACAGCTATAATTAACCAATGCATAAGTATAAAGTTAATAATTTTGTGAGAAATTTCAGATCTGTTACTGAGCAGCACTATGCTGCTATCAGACAGTGCTTGCCATGGATTTTTGAAGTATCAGTATGTCCCTTTACATGAAATTTAAAAAGTAAAAAATGAATGCATGCATTCTACTGCAGTATCTTTGTATGTTCTGATTTCAGTTTCTTATGTAGAAGCAATAAGCTTTGTGTATTTTTTTCAGCTTAGCTAGGATCAGCTTTAAACTTAGGTTTCATCTGGAGCATGAAAAGGTTAACCTATGTATTTTGGTAGGAAAGTATGGAAATTCATGGATGTGAAATCAGTCAGTTCACAGTATTATGCCATTGCCTGCTAGTAGATTCAGGACCAGATGCTGAGCACTGTCGGTCCAGAGGGTTCACAGGAATACATGCTTATTACTGTTTCAACCAAGCCTAATAAGTCTTTGTACTCCACACTTGATACCAGCCTGTTTCTTCCACTCCAGTAAATCACTAGGAGTCAGCGCAGGGCATATTTTACCACTGAAGGCTGATGTGTTGAAGGGTTAGCCTATGTGATCCTCTTTCTTTCTTGGACTGATTCTGAGACTGAGTGGTGAACAGTGCACAAGTGATATGTCAGGGAGTAAGAGTCATGCTCTTTTTTCTTTATAAGCTGCTTCCCAGCTTGGTCTTCTATTATGCACCACAGCTGTGACTTATTTTGGGCTGCACAGTCTCGTTCCTGCCCTTGCTATCGTATAAATGGCACCTCAGCATGAAAGTAGGAAAGAGCAACCCCTCTCTTTTTGAGCTGTAACCGCTCATGGCATGTGTAGCTGCAAGCATGCAAAGCAGACAGCCTAAGTATGAATAAAAGCTGTAAGAGGAGGAAGCAAGTCCTCACCTCAGAGAGCTCTTACCGGGACACTGCTGGGCAGCTTTCCCTCCCACTAAAGTTAAAGAGAATTCAGGAAACTCATAAGAGGGACAGTCAGTGATGTCCAGGGCCAAAACTGCAAAAGTTTCCAGCATGCCACCACCAAGAATAATCTACACAAAGTACTTAAAATCCACTTTTAACACATGAGAAAATGAAGAGGTTTGTTTTCTTCACATTTTAGACCCTTACAAGATTTCTTAGAGCTGAATGGAATTCCTTAATGGAGAAGCACTAAAGTTTACTCCAAAGCTTTCATGTGTCAGAGACCATTGTGTCCTCAGTGTGTCCTTTCACAGGCAGCCAGCAAAATGCTCATTGTCCCGAGGGAGATGTATGTGTCCGTTTCATCCTGTTTGCTCTGCTCTCTCCTCCACACTGCTGCTGGCTCCAGTACCTCTGCCTCCTCTCTTCCTTTTCCCTCCCCTTACCCAAGGGGCCTGGGAAACTTCCCTGTGCCACCAGTCCCCACGCACAGGGATGCCTTGAAGTTGTCAAGGCAACCTGGAGCATAGCGCCTGTAATTTATCCCAGTGTGTGTGCACAAACAACATGAATGGAAATGATTTTTAAGTATAGATGGAGATGGAGAGAGGCAGAGAGGGAGGAAGGGAAGAGAACAAAGGTGGGGGAAGGCATAGGACTGTAAAACCACAAACAAACCCAAGCCCTAACCCTTGTCATCTCCCTTCACCTACTCCTTCCCTTTCTTGAGAAGTGAGGAATCTGACACTGTGGAAGAAATAGAGACATAACAAGGAGCTTTCCAGAGAGTCAGGGCAAAAAAGCAGTGCTGTAAGTTGCTCTTTAACTGAGGATGCACGAAAGGCAGCAAGCAAGTTTATATTTGAGTAAGAAGGAGAAAAAGAGGAAAGGATGCAGGGGAAAGTAGGAAAAAAAAAATCTAACTAGGGTAACAGGTTAAAAATTCTGGACTGTTAATCCAATAGTGCTGATTCTTCACCTGACTTCATCTTGGTTCTGCAAATTAGCAGGAACTAATGGTGTGGCCATTTTCCTGAATAGCTACTCTACCACGACTGGTGTTGTCAGTTATATTTTTCATATTGTGCTTGTGTTTCTACATTACGCAGAATGCTAGGATTTGCAAATACAGGGTCATTTCTATTGATTTTTATTTTCTTGTCTGTGAAAGCACGCTTTACTTCATCTAAACTTGGCTTGTACTGGAGCACACTAACACAAAGGGATGGGAAGATAAGATCAAAGGTGAAATTGACTGACCATGTTTTCTTTCGATAACTTTAAAGCAAATAATAGCTTTGCCTATGCTAAAATTTTAATTAGCAGTTAAAGGAAGACAGTTTTATGAAGTTGAGAACTGTATCAACTGATTGTTGCAGAACAGTTCTATGTCCTCAAGTAAGAAGTTATGAGCTACTTCAGTCTGAGATTTGAGTATAGGCTATAGTATAGCTACAACCTAATTTCCCTCTCACAGTGCCTAAGAGCTTCTGCCCGTATGTATTTATACAATTAGATAGAAGATCTAATACTAACTCAGTGATAACAGGTTGGCAGCTGGTATGACCAAGGTCCTAGTAGGCAAAGTATTCTTGCACTTATATTTGTTCCCAATGTACCATTGAATCATTCCCATATGATCTGTCACTGGATCATGAGGAAAAGCACAGCACTTTGCTCTCTCTGCGTCCTCCTAGGATAGCAACAAAGCTGTTTCCTCAGCCTCCTGCTCTCCAAACAAGACAAGCCCAGAGTCCTCAGCCACATCTTTGTAGGATAGCAGTAATCTTACTCAACACAAACTGGACCACAGGTTCAGACACCCTAACAAGTTTAGTGAGGGTACCTGGCTGAGGAGTCCCTGATGTGAGGCTACCATCAGTGAATGCCTCCACGTCAGAATCCAGCCATGTCATAGCAATATGTTATTGTAAATATATAACATGTTCTGTTCCTCATACCGCTGGAAATTAAACATGAGATAATTTCTATGATCATGATTAATTTTTCCCTTGTTCAACAGAACCAGGGTCTTCTCAATGTCATCTGGTGATAGTTGAAACAACGGGAACTGAATTGATGTAACTTACTTCCTAATGTGGGTTTTTAATAAGAATTTGTTTAGATGTTTTGGACTTACATCTTTAAAAAGAAAACATTATGAACAGATAATTTTTAAGTGCTAATTCGTTTTAGCTTATCAATAAATATTACACTTTATTTTCCACTGTCTCTTTATTAGGAAATTGCGGTTTGTGGAAGGACTCCTGTGGTAGAACAGCAATAATGGCAACTGTTGACTCAGGAGTGTTGCCCTAATTGTGTTTCTTTAAGGTTGTCTTTCACTGTCCTAATGAAGCAATCTGAAATGGGCTACTCCCGACCCCCTACATCCACTAGGCACTCTGTGATGAGTAAACTCTCAGTGTGAGACCGTGAGAACAATCCCTTTTGAGTGTGTTGATGAGGACTTGTGGAAATGAATAACACTGTGCAAGGTCATGATAAAATATGCTGACAGGAAAATTGTAAGGAAAAGCAATAGTTAGGTAAAGACAGAGGAAGTATTGCCCATGTTTAATTAATGTGATTAAGCTCTACAGCTTTATTCTGCTAGCTGATGAGCATGTAATGATTGTTGTCCAGAAAACAGAAGTTAAATTATATTTAAATCTTGTACAATTGAGGCCCTTATAAAATCAGGCCAAAAACTAGTCTGAACTCTAGATTACTATTTTTAATAGTGGTAGCAGTAAAAGAATAATATTATGAGGAAAAAACGAAAGCACATTTTAAAAACCCTATATTCATTGTTGAAGCAAATTAATATTGAATCAACACAAATAATTTTTTCTGAAGCCACAGTCAAAATATGTCTGACCTTTTGCAAGGGAAGCAGAAGAAGGGTGTGTCTGGGGAGCAGAAAACTAGCTTTTTGGTAGCATTTTCCCATTATTTCAACTCAGCTGTATCATAAGCTTCACTCTTCGCTCTTTGGTGGCGGTACTGATAAAGCAAGTTAAGCATTCTTTCCACCTGCTTATTTTTAAGCTGGCTCTGTTCTCACCAGGTAGCTGAGCAAATACAACCCAAGGAGAGAACAAGGGCTGTGTGAAAGAGCACCTGGGCTATGGGGAGCCAAGGCTACCCAAACCAGCACTGCCTTCAAAACAAATCAGCATGAAGTTATACTTAAGTTCTTGTTACATGCAAAAAGAATCTAATGAATGGATCACAGAAATCACAGACTTTAACAGAAAGGTGGGACTTATCAACATGTAGAAGAATCCACATAAACACTTTTAGAAAGTTATATGGATTTCTTTGTGAATTCTTCATTACCACACAGAGGAGGAAGATAGTATATGACAAAAACCCACCATTTCTAGAGACTACTAGCTAGAGAACACCAGCCTGCCACATGTACTTTTGTCTGATACTTACAGAGTGCTTGCTTTGAAATAAATCTGAATGCTAATAATGGACACTTCTCGGTAATTTGGAAAGATTCTGTGCATGTAAAAAGTGATGCAAACTTAGCTTAATATGCTTTCTGTTGGTCCCATACTTCTTGATGGAAACAACATAAAGATACATCAGCGCATAAGCATTTTAAATATATTTCCTCTGTCCCTTTCTAATTCCTGTTAAGGGAAAATAATTTGTAACTCGCCATGGTTTTTTCATTCTCTTGACTGCAAACACATGGTGTTCTAGTCACAGTTTATTCATTAGAAGGAAAATGATTGTGAAACCATGGGAAGATAATGTCAGAAGACCACCAACTGGTGTAAATGGTAGAGGTCTCAACAATCTCTAGTGATTTTAAAGTTATTTTTTTTTACCCTTCATTTAGCCATGAATAATGAAGTAACAAGTTGTTGTTATTCATCACTGACACTGGTCTTTCACTGGGATAAATTCACTTTACAAAACTAAACTTGGTTTCAGTTTATCAAGATCCCTTGTGGGGTTTTTTTGATTGTAGAAATCTATGCATTTTTAGATATGTGTATGAATGGTACATCTATAGTATTCAAATACATCAGACAAATATGCTATAGAGTGGTGGGTAAAAACATATTTATCTTGAGGTTCATAACAGTTGTTTTAGCCTTCTTTATGCTTACTTGCTTGTTTTCATTTACAAATGCTTGATTTGTCACTGGCTTAATGACCAGATAAAGACAGAGGGTCCATTCTGGGAACAGTACTGTGTATCATTTTCATCAATGACATTTTGCAAGTTTGCAGGTGACACCAAGCTGATTGGTGTAGTTGACGCAGAAAAGGGATAGGATGCCATCCAGAGGGACCTAGTCAAGCTTGAGATTTGGGTTTATGTGAAAATCACTACGTTCAACAAGGCTAAGTGCAAGGTCCTACACCGGCGTCAGGGCAGGTCCCTATACCAGTCTCAGCCAGGAGATGAAAGGGTAGAGAGCAGTCACGTGGAGATGAACTTGGGGGTCCTGGTGGATGAAATTCTGGACATGAGTTGTTAGTGTGCACTCCCAGCCCAGAAAGCCAATGGTATTCTGCTGGCCTTCACCAAAAGGAGCATGACCAGCAAGTCAAGGGAGGAGCTACCCCCCTTTCCTCTGCTCTGTTGAGATCTCAGTTGGAATAATACGTCTAGCTTTGAAATCTTCAGCACAAGAAGGATGTGAACTTGTTAAGAGTGGGTCCTGAGGAGGTCCACAAAGACATTTGGAGGGCTGGAATCTCTGTGCTGTGAGCTCAGGTGAAGGGAGTTGGTGTTTTTCTGCCTGGAAAAGACTTTGGAGAGACTTTATAGCAGCCTTTCAGTGTTTAGAGTGTGGGGAGACCTATAAGAAATGTGATTTTTTTAGTACCATCTGTTTTGATAGAACACTTAGTAATGGTTTTATAATTAAATAGAGAAGATCCAGACTAGATATAACTACAAAATTTTGTTATATGAGTAGTGGGACACTGGAACAGTTTACCCAGAGGTGGTACATGTGTAGAAATATTGTAGGTCAGGCTGGATGAGGCTCTGATTAACCTGATCTAGTTGGTGCTGTCCTGTTCACTGCAGGAATTTGGAGGAGATGACCTTTATAAGCACTTTCCAACCCACCCTATTCTATGATCCTTCCTTTGAAATAATTGTCTGTGTCAGGACAGTGTCAGTCACTTAGGGCAGTAAGAATGCCATAAACCTCCCCTAAATGTGCTTTTTCTTACTAAATAGTTAATAGGCACCAAAATATGACATCTCTCAGTAAAATGAAACAAGCAAATACAGTGTACTTAGATGCTGCATTCATTCAGTATCACAGATAATACTAGAGGAAACCTCTTGCAGGGATATGAAAAGTGCCTTTGATTTAATTTTTGCAATAAAACAGAATAGTTTTGGAAAACCAGTAGGAAAAAACATTTCCTGAAACTCACATCTGCCTCAGAAAGACCCTGCTGTGGGTCTGTTTAGATACCCATTTAACTCTTCACATTATTCCATCTTTTGCTCACAGTAATGGAATGTGCCAAACAATATGCTTTTTGAAGGGAAACTAGGGAGTAATTTATCTTCTTTATGTGTGCTAAGCAGAGCAGGAGGGAGCGGCAAGCAGGGATTCACAGCAAGCCATGGAGCAGTGATTAGTAACAGCTGACAGTCTCAAACCAAGGCTTTCTTTCTTTGGTTACCTCATTGTAATAACAGAGTACAAAGGACTGACTGTCTTCAAGCCAAGAATTGGAGACCCAGGAACACAGAAAATAGCAGCTCACAGTTTTTTTTGGTAACAAAACACTGCTGCTACCTGCACAGAGCAATTCTAAATACACATCCTTTTATGTCCAGATATTTAGACTAAACTTTCCTGGAAATGGGATTCTTCTGTTGAGCATAAAGTTGCTTGTTTTCTGTATCAAGAGTGAAAAAAAATGAGCACATTTGCTTAAGAAAGGCCATAATGTGACATGGCGAACTATTTCAGTTTAATTAGGAGAAAAGCTAATTATGGTAGCCGATAAGACAAAGCAGTGCATCAAGTTAGCTTGAATAAAACAAAAGCATGTTGTTACAAGACTGAAATAAATATGCTAGTCATTTCTACTGTATTCCCCCAAGGATAAAAATATTAATATTCACGTATTCTGGATATGTTGCCAAAAACATCTACTTAAACAAGAAAAACATCGCTTCCTGGCAAGACATTGCTGATAAAGGTTCCTTTGCTTTCTGGTTGGTGTTAAGCTCATTACTTAGTGCTCCTTAATGCAATTTCTTAAAATACATGAGGAAGATTTTAATCTGCCTGAATACTGGTCTGAGTTTTGGCAGACTGTGCCTGGAGTCGTTCACAGACTTATTTCTTGCATGTTGCAGTATTTATTAAACAACACTCCACTGTTTCTGTTATCTGACTGGCTGTATACCATGCAATCAAACTGTAAACTGTTTATTACGCTAAATCACTCCTCACCTACTTTGGCTGCTGTTGAAAAAACAATAATACCAGTGTGAAATTAGAGGTATCCATAAAGAAGGAATAATGCAGACTGATTTGCTTTTGTTTACTTTTGCGTACTTGGTATGTGACAGATGTCCAAAGAGCAACTTCTCCTGAATTGCTAGAAAAATCCAGTTAACAAAATATTAGTCAGAGAGGTACAAGATTTAAAGAATGGAAAATTGATGTTACCTGTTTAAAAACAGATAGAAACATGCCTCTGTGTGCAAAATGGCATGGGACCAGCGATATGGCGCTGTACGAATCTGTAACTTGTCACAGTTCTATGCTGGAGGCATCACTTTCTCACTCAAAGTGTGATCTAATTTTGTTACCCAGCCAGTTACTGGCTTCTTCACTACAACTTCAAATAATCAACCTTTTTGCTGTGATAGTATCTTTTATCTGGATGACTGTCCACTAGGATTTGACCCTAGGTATGTTAATTTTATAGACTTAATGCAGCCATCATACGGGAAACAGGCTTTCTTTGGATGTGACTCAACTAAGATATGAACTAGTGGCACTGAACTATTAACGTATTTGGTAACAAATGTGGTGTTTGGGTTTCTGTTCAGAATTTTGATTTTTAAATCCAGACATGACTGTTCTTTGTTAATTCAGCAATAGTAAGCAATTGGAAAGGAACAGTGTGACAATGTCTTTAGATATATTCAATACAACTTGATTATTTTAAATAAACAGAAGTTACTTAAAATAACTGCACACTCAGCAAAGAATCCCACTCGTTACAGTAGGTAGTATCTACTCATGTGCCAGTTTTTCTGGCAACAAAAATTGCTCTACCCTATTTTTTTAAAAAGAAATGTTGTCAGTGACAGGACCCAAACTGGTGAATCTATGTCCAACTCAAAAATTGGAGTTTCCATTTAGCTTTTGACCCAATGGTTTGTTCATCAGCTGCTGTGTTATGATCGTCCAGAGCTGTTGTCTTCTTGTTTAACTATGTTGCACACACCCTGATAGTGTTTACATGTTCTTTGAATCCTTAGTTTATTACCGCCCTTCCTATGTACCATACATCTTTCCAGTTGTACTATTTTGCAGCAGTATGTGCTCTTTCTTTGACTCTTACTGATGGAGTCACACTTTGTTGGTTGACTGTCCTCCTCTCACACCTCAAAAAAGAGTAATTTTGGATTCCACTAAACTGTAGTGGTCTCTGCATTCACATGAAGCAGCATGGATCTCCATGCTGCTGTTGCTATCTTGCTTCCCATATTGACGTAAAACTATCTCAGTTACCTATCCATGACTGAGGTCAGCAAGGTCCACATTACATTTTCTCAGTCTGGCAAGTATGTCCTGAAACACATTACCCCAAATACTTTATTGACTTTGGTGCAGGACCTAGTAAAATGAGGCTCACAGTCCCTCTGATAGCTCAGGTACAAAGCAGATGTGCCACCACATGTAGAATCATAGAATCATAGAATCATAGAATCACTATGGAAGGGATTGGAAGGGACCTTGGAAAGATCATCTAGTCCAATCCGCCTGCAAGGATCACCTAGACCAAGTCACACAGGAACACATCCAGGGGGGTCTTGAACATCTCCAGTGAGGGAGACTCCACAACCTCCCTGGGTAGCCTGTTCCAGTGCTCCATCACCCTCACTATGAAGAAGTTTCTTCTCAGGTTGATGTGGAACCTTCTGTATTCCAGTTTACAAACATCGCCCCTTGTCCTATCACTACATGACACCGAGAACAGCCCAGATCCATCCTCCTGACACCCACCCCTCACATATTTATAGACATTAATAAGGTCACCTTTCAGTCTCCCTGTGTTTAAGTGGAAGTTCATGGGCCACTTTAACATTGCCAAGTGATTTTTTGCATTAGACATTTGCATAAATAACTAGACAGGCAATACAGAGTATTTTTAGATTCTGTCTTTCACAGAATCACACATAGCTTGGACTTGATATGAAAAATTCTGCATGTGAAGTTTCATATGCATCAAAAACCAGATCTTGCGTTAATAAAGAATCTAGACACAATGTGGTACTTTCTTTATCGAGTACAGTGTATTCTATTTGAAAAGTGTAGAATCTGACGTAGACGTAATTTTAAGAAAACTATAGACATACTTGAATTTATGATTTAGCAGGAATTTAAAACATTACTTATAATTAGTAAGTTAATTCTTAATAATATGTAAGAATATCTCAATCCATAACATTGTAAGCAGTTTTTTTTCTGTGGACCATAGGAGTAATTTAATTACAGACACACCACGCCATCCGTAACCCTAGATTTAATGGGTAACAATCAAATCAACTTAGGAAAAACATACTCCTTATTTGTGTATTTAAAGTCCCTGGTAATATGCCGTATGAATACTAAATAGTCATTCTTTAGCTGCAATTAGTCTACTACATTTTAAGCTGGTGTTGTAATTTGCGGGTTTTTCACCATTCAGTAATGATGTTAAGGTTGCTCTGAGTCCTCATTACTGAATTGTGGAATTGGAGTTTCATGTGAACGGGCATTTGTTTTCCTTCTCTCCTCTACTTTGTTTCAGTGACCTCCTGAACTTTGGGTCAGTGATTCATTCGCAGCCTTGAAACATCAAAGCCGTACATTTTTTGCTTTGTCTTTTTCCCCTATACAGATTTGCGGGAGGCAACGGGAAGAAGTTAAGACGTCCTCTGCAATGCATGACAGTATTAGTCAGTGCTTCTAAATAATATTATTATTATGCTCTTTTCCAGGATGTTACTGAGTTAATCACAGATGAAAACTAGGTTTTGGCTTCCACAATTCAAATGCTATACAGTTGCCATCTGGGCATCATCTGCTTGTACACAGGACTGAATAGAATTATTTCTGTTGGAGGTCTGAGGTACCAAAGAAAATATCTGCTGATTTTAAATCAATCAGATGAAAGAGGTTTTCCTTTAGATCATTGATATCACTGGACTGTGATGTTCTGCAGAACAGGAAAGAAGACTATGTACTTTTAAACAAAGTATTAAACATCCTGCACTGAATTCAAAAGTTTTATTTTCTTTGTGGATGTGTGTTCTTCGCACAGCTTTGTTACCCTTGAGACAGATATTAGCCAGGCTTAGCAAGCTAATGTTCTCTGTCTTTGTTTTCAAGGCCCAGGGATTTAAGACTTATTGCAATGGTAAATATTGGACAAAGCTGATGTTCAGTGCAAGAATGTATTCGTTAATGAAATAGCCATTCATGAGGTGAACCTTTGACCAATCATTTTTTTCCTCTAGCTCTGAAAAGAAACTATATTCACTGTGGAATCTCTGATATTATCTAAGCATTCAGATCTAAGTTAGAAGTGGGTGGTGAAATGTCAGAATAAAGTATTTAGTTTTGCACACAAGTAGAGAGCAATTAAAAGAGCTGTTTATGGAGGAAAGAATCAGCATCAGTATGTTAATTCTCGTGCAAATAGTGCACTTCTTGTACTTTTCTGTTTCTTATCTACTGCTAGGAAGGAGCTACTGGTATAGCTCTCTGAGGATGAAAAGATATAATCCCATTTTAAAAAATGAATTCTGTTCTCTCTGAAGTTTGACCCTGAAAACAGACTCAACAGAGACATGGACGTGTTGGTTAAGAGGTGTCTGAACATGAGCCAACAGTGTGCCTAGACAGCCAATGGCATCCTGGCTTGTATCACAAATGGTGTGGCCAGCAGGAATAATGAAGTAATCCCATTCCTGTACTCAGCACTGGTGAGCATCTCCAATACTGTGTCCGGTTTTTGATACCACAGTACAAGAATGACATTGAGGTGTTGCAGCAGCTACAGAGAAAGGCAACAAAGCTGGTGAAGGGGTTGGAGAACATGATTTGTGAGGAGAGGCTGAGGGTGTTTGTTTGGATTGTTTAGCATGAAGAAGAGAAGACTGAGAGGAGACCTTATTAAAGCTACCTGGAAGGAGGTTGTAGAGAGGTTGTTATTGTCCTCTTCCCCCAAATAACAGATGACAAAGGAAGAGGATATGGCCACAAGTTGTCCCAGGTGAAGATCCGTTTGGAAATTAGGAAAAATTTCTTTTGTGGAAGAGAGTTAAACTGTGGAACAGGCTGTCCAGGAAGTGGTAGAGTCACCATTCCTGGAGGTGTTTAAAAGCTGAGTAGATGTGTCACCTTGGGACATAATCTAGTGGTCATCGAGGTATTAGGTTGAAGGTTGGACTTGATGATCTCAGAGGTCCTTTCCAACCTGAACGATTCAGCAATTCTGTGACCTAGATAAATATTTGTGTTAATGTATTTGATTCAAAAAACATCTTCACAACTTGAGACGTGCTTGAAGCCCTTCAAACTCTTCAGTGAAGTATGAATTAATAAAATTAATACCAAATCTGACTACTTAGGAACTACAAGTCATGTTCTCCAAATACTGGAATACCCTAACACCCCAAATTTTTTTTAAAAAGTGTCCTTTCGTGTGTGACTCTCAATGTTTCAGAATATAGTTAGGATCTGTTTTTGAGCTTTTCTCCACAACTATATTACATGGTCCCACAAATACTGAGTCTTTGTTCTTGAATATACTTCTGCATCCTGGTAATTTTTACTTCTCTTTGCAGATCGGTGTTGGTGTACCTGGTTTTGATAAGAGTCCTGCAGAGAATGGTCCTTCCAGGATACGATCCATTCAAGCAACACATGTAACTTTGGTATGGGTGAGCCAAGGAACTAACATTTAAGAACTTGCCATCCCAGGTACTTTTCTTCACCTACTGCTAGATACAATTGTCTTCACAGCAGCAATAACTGAGTATTGAAGGAATTACATGATGCTGTTGCTGAGACACTGTCCATAATATCTGAGAAGTCTTGGCAATCAGGAGTAGACCCTAGTGACTGGGAAAAGAGGAATATCATGCCAGTCTTTAAAAAAGGTGAAAAAACAAGAACTACCAACATGTCAGCCTCACCTCCATGCCTGGGAAGATCATAGAACTGATCATTCTGGAGGACATGCTAAGGCACGTGGAAGACAGGGAGGTAATCCTAGGTAGCCAGCATGGATTTACTAGAGACAGGTCCTGCCTGACCAACCTAATAGCCTTCTACAATGAAGTGACTGCATCAGTCAACAAGGGAAGACCTGTGGATGTCATCTATCTGGACTTCTGCAAGGCCTTTGACACGGTCCCCCACAACGTCCTTATTTCTAGTTGATGGGTGGACTATTCAGTGGGTAAAGAATTGGCTGGGTGGTTGCATCCAGAGAGTGATGGTCAATGGCTTGATGTCCAGATGGAAGAAGGTGACGAGTGATGTCACACAAAAGTCTGTACTGGGACCAGTGTTGTACACTATATTTATCAATGACATTGGCAGAGGAATTGAGCGCACCCTAAGCAAGTCTGCGGATGATACCAAGCTGTGGGGTGCAACTGATATGCCTGAGCTGCTATCTGGGTGTGGGAAGCTATGCCACTATATCACAGTTCCCAGGCAAACAAGTTTAGGTCCATTACTTCATTAGCATACTTTGGGAGAACTTTTTTAATTACATGGCTAACACATTCCTTTTAAACGGTTGCATCTAGTAAAAAATACCGTCTACTTATTGATGATATCAATCTGAATGGGAACTTTATCTATTCCTCTGGATTTTATGCTACCTCCCATACACAATGGTTACATTTTGCCTTCAGTTTTGAAATATATATACTGATTGGGAATGCTCACCTAGGAGATCTCCTATTTGAAAGACTGCAGAGAGTAAAGACAAGCATAGACTATGCAGCTGAGTTTGTGTCTAAACCACAAAAGATAAAGAATATTGGTATTCACATAATCATATTTTCCTATAAGCAGATAGTGAAATGTATGTAAATAACCTTTGTGTTCAGTCAAACAGACATTAGTATATGCTTATACATCAGAAGATAGACTGTCATGCAGAAAACTGAATACCTGCTTGAGCCACAAGCAGTAACAGTAAATAATAAGGCAAATGTGACTAAAAACATCTGCATGTGATTTCTGCTTTGTTTCTTTAATGAAAGTACCAAAGTATGCTATAGAGAAATGTGCCTGGGTTGACTATACCTTTATTAGCTGTTTTCATAAGGGTGTGTGAATGACTGTCAGAACTGTTTGACTATAGAGCAGAAGTATGCAGTTTCTCAATTTGTCTTTCATTGACATTACAGCCCATATCTTCTATAATTATTACTTTTGTTTTATTCTTCTAATTTCTTTGACTTTCACAAAGGAATATAATTATCCTCACCCTGTTTCTAATACCTCAGAGACCACCTGTACTGATATTTTCATAAGCAGTTATGTTAAACCCCTTTGTATAAATACAAATGGAAACCTAGATAATCATGTCTGAGAGATGCTCAAAACAGAAGACATATTTATTCAGATACTTTGTAATTGAAAAAACCAATTCTATTATCCAGTGTGGAAGACACTGGAGGAATCTTTTTGAAGTTAGTTAAGAGGCAATCACTTTTCTTTGTCAAACAAAAACCAGATGGTTTATGGATGCTAATAGAGGTCTTAAGATTGATTTCAGAAGCATTAGACTTTTATCCAATTAATTATTGTAGATGTAAAAATAAAAGAGAAGCCAATAGAGTCTGTAAAATGGCACTGTAGTGCAATTTGCACCTGTAAATATTATTTAGATATGGGGATTGGACTAGTTGATCTTTTGAGGTCCCTTCAATCCCTAATGATTCTATGATTCTATGAATATTCATTATTATTTAGATATTCAGTAATATCTGATACATTCAATTGAGTGTTTAAGTTCTGCAGCAAGTATGTAAGAACATCTTTTAAAATCCAACAATCCTTAAAAAGTGTAGATACAGGTTTCCAAAGTTTTTAGCAATAAACTGGAATATGCATTTCAATCCCATTAAAAAAAGGCATAATCCTGTTGCATTTAATGATTTTTAAAAGAACAAAATCCGTCATTTGTGAATTGTTGTGAGTTTTCTGATTGTTTCCTGACTGACTAAAGAAATGTAAAATGTTTTTCACATAGAAAATTGCTGTCTCTACTTCAAGGGAAGACTATAAGGGTAATCCACTCAGTATCGCAAGGCACTTACATAATAATAAGAAAAGTCTCAGATAAGGTTTCTCTGTGACAAAGCCTTTATATAATAAAGGAAATTATTGCTATTAAAAGTGGTGTTTAAACGGATAAAGAGCTTTAAAGAATTTAAAGAAGTAGAAAAGCCATAAAAATGTGTTTTAATCCAGAACTGAAGATTCTTTTTGGGACAGAATTAGCTGGAAAGTATTTTTTCTGTATTTTCACAAAATTTCTGCTGAGTCCAAGCAATACAGTAAAATGAGCTTGTTTTGTCACAAGGCCATCTCCTGGTGACATTCGTTACTCTCAGAGGTGGCTTTGCTGATCCTAGCTGGAATTTTGAAAGTGAATTCATATCCTCACATATGATGATTTCCCTGATTTCCTGTTTTATTTGAGTTCTCTCACAAAAACAACATGGATGCAGAGTCACAGAAAATTGGGTGGGACAATTCTCCTGCAATAGCTCATCCTACAAAATAGAGTGCCAGTCTTACTGGAAAAGGGTAAATCATCTCTCCTTTTCTACTTAATGGTTCTTCTGTCAGTGTCCAGACAACTTGTGGAGATCCAAAGATGAAAGGAAATATTACACGTAACAGAATTATACAGTGGCTGGGAACACAATCTACCTTTGTTAACTCTACAAGGTTTACAAATTTCTCTATAGTTCCAGTGTTCATTAAGTTTTAAGTAAGCAATCTTAATGTAAAGTAATCTGTAATGTAAAGTAATGTGTGTGTAAACAAACAAGCTTTACTGTCTCCTTGAAATATGTGAAAGCAAGTCAATTTTTTACTGTGAATACTTTCCAGTGTTGTACTAACAACATACGTACATACATACCATCTTTGGCATCTCTGAAGATGGAATCTGTATCATTTGCATTTCTAAAAGGGGATCGTAAATATTTGGAAATCGATGACAAGGAGAACAGCTTATAGTTTCTGGATCCTCTGAAGATTAAAACCCTGTAGCAGGTGTTTTGTCTTGGACTGAGTGGTGGACAGTCTTAATACAGTTATCTAGGCTGTATCAGTGGTTTGCTGATAAGTCAAAGTCCATGCTGTCTTTTCTTCAAATAGTTAGTAGGATAAATACATCAAAGGTATGTTCTGAACATTCATTAAAAATCCGAGAGCTTCTCCATGAAACTTAAATTGAGTGACAAGACATACATACACCACTATAAAACAATTAATTATTGTATTTATAGCTCAAGGAACAACTTAGTGAAGAAAGCTTGAAGCTTTATACAGTCACTGATCAGAAGATAGGGAACCAGAAATGATGGAATGAATTTTATGTAAAACTATCCAGTCTGTCACATCTGTATTTTTATTATTATTTTTTTGTTCATAAAAGATTGGGAGATAGGCAGATGTTTTACACATCTGGGTTTACAAACACAGGTTATTGCCCACGTTCAATGCTTTAAACTTTTTTGGGTATCATTCGAGCTATATTACTTTTTATAATAATAAAACACATAAGATAAAATATCTGCTCAGAAAGTAAGAGAAGAAAGTGGAGTGCACATCTTCATAGCAGCTACATAACACAACTTCTACAGCTAGATTGTGTTGGAACTTGGAAAGCTGTCCTTTAGATTGTTTATTAATTCACTGTCTCTAAAGAAGCAATAGCCAAGGTATCCCGCTTTGCAGATTATAATACTTCTAAGACATGGAATGTTCATTGTTGGATGATCTAGTGTGTACATGTCTATCAAATTATTTAAAATAACAAAAACCAGTTTGTATGTTACTTCGGCTTTTTTTTACCTGTGACTAGACTGGATACAATCAGTGGCAGGACCAGCATTTGCAGCATTCTCATGAGTAGTTCTCCTGGAAATGAAAAGTACTTGACTTCCCGGTAGCTCATCTTATATGACCGAAGAGAAAATCCAAGGATTACACCTGTAGAGAAGGAAAAAAATATTACTTACTTTCCTGAAGTATTAATATTCATCTGAACATGAGTATCTGTGTAGACCTTATTTGATATGTCTATAACATAAAGTTTTTATTATGTCATAGTTTGCATTCTCAAGTATCAGATACTGTTATAAGCAGTCCTACTGAAACCATTCCATTATTTTTCATTGTAGAAGGTGATTTGTGCAGCTAATTTTTGACAGCTGGATTAGTGTAAAATGTACATCCTAAGTATTAACGAACAGTAAGCTACCTCTGCTGCTTCAGAAAAATGCTATGAGTTCTGGGATTTTGAGTTTAAAGATATTTTTTGAGGCAATGTATTGATAGGCCAGATACCTGCCTTCAAAAGTCCTGTCCATGCCTGTTTACTCTGTGGGGCCTGATCCTCTGTGGGGCACTTCAAATTGGATGATATAACCAGGATAAATATTTTTGAGAATCTCCTGTTCGTCAGGTCCTTACACAGCAAAAGAGCATCCGGGGGTAATTAGCTTCACACATGCCCACTTTCAGAGACACAGGTACTTGGCAAAGAAACCTCTAATTGGTGTTGGGAAGTTTGGCTGAATTACTCAGTTGTGGGTTTCAATGCCTGAGGAAGAGGAGTAAGGGAGTGCCTGGTTCCACGTGTCTTTCTGGGAACACATAAAATGTGCTTGGGATGTATTTACAAATGGAAGCCACAGATGGGTTGACATGTGGCAACCTAAACTTTTCCACTAGAACATGTAGGTTTTTGTATTTGGCACTAGCTGCTTTATTTCCTTATTTGGTAGAATGAATTTTTTTCTGAACTACCCAAAATATTCCATCTGTCATTTATTTTTTCTAATCTGTTCATAGAGGATTAGCAGGTAGACAGATACTTTACAGTTCCTGGATTACAGGAACGGGTTATTGCCTACAAGCAATAGTTGGTTAACCAATTATTTGGTTAACTGACGTAACTTGTTACAACTTACTGTATGTGAAAAGTTTGGTTGTCTATTTGTTGTAGGTCTTCTATATTGAGGCAGGCAATACATGGCTTTATCTAGAATGCCTTACCCATATAAAGGGTGAAACTCAACTACCTCTTTCCCATTCCTGACTTCGTATTCCTCCTCACTCTTGGTACTCCCATGCTAAATGCAGCTGAAGAGAAAGTTGGATCAGATAACTGATATTGCTGCAAAAAGAATTTTGCTTGATTGGTTAATTTTCAGCCAAGCCAATTCCCTGAGGATTTTTTTACATCGCTGCGCAAGTGTTGGTACCTTCACAAAGGAAAATGTAGGAATGTGCATTGGAGAAGAGTAAGACTGGTTATTTTCTGACAGATACACAGACTTGGATTTCCTAAAAAATTTCATGAAACTGCAACC
Organism: Rhinopomastus cyanomelas; assembly: GCA_013400115.1. Taxonomy (NCBI): domain Eukaryota; kingdom Metazoa; phylum Chordata; class Aves; order Bucerotiformes; family Rhinopomastidae; genus Rhinopomastus; species Rhinopomastus cyanomelas. The sequence continues at coordinate 43,891 of VXBP01009046.1, forward strand.
TCAGCAACGTTAGGCAATAGAGCACTCATGCTCACTTCTAGATCCGATTAGATAATGATTACATAATGAAAATTCCATAACATTGAACAATTCTGGAAACAGACAGTCCCAATTTCTAATAACATTGTGAGTTTGGTCTTTGTAAAAATGGTTTGACTTTTTTTGTTTATTGGTACACCTGTGCAGCAGGTAACATTCATGCCAAATTTTGCTACCTAAAATATGCTCTTATGAGTCCTACATTAGCCTAGCCACCTGCAGATATAAGGAAACAGGTATAACTCTCATGTTAATGAGTCCTGTTTGTCGGATCGTGCTGTTGGTTCAGCAGGTTGGTTAAGCTAGGGGAGTCTACAGATGCCTTGTGTAGGATATACAGGATGGAAGAAAAGTGGTCAGAGCATAACTTGAACTTAGTATGGATTTCACACCATAGCAGAGAGTGGTGGGAAAAGAAAGCATTGGTTTTGGACTCATAGATGTTCTACAGTTCTGAAAGCATTTTGCACAACCAATATTTTAGGTAGAAGTGGATTATGAAATGCAGAGAAATGGGCCTCTGAATTATTTTTTTATTAAAAAAACTGCATTAGATTTTCTTTCTTTTCAATAAGTTTTTAAATATCACTGCAGTGCACTCATTAATTTCTTTTTATATTGGAAACACATTTCTTAGACATAAAGAATCCATCTGGACCCTTTGTTTCTGGACCTAATGAGCACTACATTTTGACAACTGGATAACAAGCAAATAGAGCTACACCAGAGCTGAGTTAAGCCACAGTCCTGCAATTAGTTCCGCATGAATTAATCTCTGCACTAGTACAAAGCCTCACTGAAGTTACTCAGGGTTGTTGAGGCTGTTACAAGAACTAGTACTTATGCCATACTATAAGGGCTTGATTATGCAGTCCACTACTGTCCAAGCAGTACAAAGTGGCATAAGAGAGAATGAGGGCCTGAGTAGGCTGTTGGTTGAATGAGTATTATTATTAGTAGCAATTTTCTAAAGTTCCATGCAAACCTGTCGAGCCAAAAAATATTTCGGTTTTGGGTTGGTTTTTATTGTGTCCCAAAGTGCTCTGTGCATAATTACAGTGTTGCTCAGCACTGTGCTTTACAAAAAGAATTTCTGTGATGTGGAAAAAATGTGCCCTGGTAGTGTATTCTGGTGAACTTGTTCAGCACCCAATAGTTACTAATTATTCAGCCTTAATCTTAGGATGCTATTAATTTATATGAAATCATGCTAAAGCCATAAGAACGTTTCTCTTAGCTTTCAAATAGCTACAGAGGTAGTTGGTTTGCCGAAATTTCTGAAAACTAATTGTGTCCACATAATGATCCTAGTGGCACAAGAAGGAATTTAAGCAAATTATTTTCTCATTTTAGTGTGTGATAAAGAAAGCAGAATAACATGATCTTACTAGTCTCTCTTGATTTTACAATATATGGAAATAAAACATTATTTTCCATTCTGAGTGTAAACACCTAGATATCAGTATCACAACCTCTCCAATAAAATTTTATTAACAAAAAATATGACCTTGAAAAAGAAAAGTCATACTGTGAAAGTAGCTTTATTTTTTTTTTTAAATTCACTTAACAGAATCAATTTCTCTGGGTTTTTAACAGTGAGAACACAGCACAGATGATGATTTCAAGGTGGACACATTGACAACGAGTAAAATTGGGAAGTAAGATCCTGTAGGAGGTAACAAGAGCGGATGTTTAACGCTGTGCAGTGCTCCAACAAACATCCATGCCTTTGTGTGTGGTGAGACCTGTAGTGCTTAGCACCCTCCATAATCAAGACTGAGAAAATTAAATACTGGAGCTGATCTTTCTCAGTAAAAGTTTCAAGTTTCTAATTAATTCTGAAAATTGTAATGGAACAAAACCTTGTGTGAAACAAGCTCCCACAACTTGTTGCGCAGGTTTCTGCCTACCCTTTGTAACGGAAAGAACAACTAATCAACACTATCAGAGCCTGACTTCTCAAATCGTAAATGGTGTACCATTTCTGCACTGCAGGGAAGGGTAGGTTTCTTGAAAGAATTGATTAGGATTTTTCTGGACAAAAATTAGTAGCCCTTGCTTAAGGAGCTGCATTTTATACATGGATACAGTTGTACTGTATTGCTGAATAATTTATACAATTCATGATGAAGAAGCAAGTCAGATGAAATCTATCACAATATTTTTGAGCTGTTAATGTTAGTGATATAGTTAAATTAATGGAAAACTACTTTTACAGCTAGCCCTGATGACAATCATAATAAAACTGGAGCTAAAACAAAGGGACCAGACTAAAATTAACTCTTCTGTACTACTCAGCTTTTTGGGAACAGATTTGTTGTTAAGAGGTTTCTTTTTTGCTGGGTTTTTTTTCTAAAAACAATTAGTCATTGTACTGATGTGCCAGAATGTTGTTGACATATATATATA
>VXBP01009047.1:269-95687 GCA_013400115.1 Rhinopomastus cyanomelas
GGCCAGCAGATCCCTGAAGCGATCAAAGTCTGCATGCCCAGAGTCCAGGGTCGTAAGCTTAGAAAACTTCCGCCTGGTTGCCCTGAGGATCTGAAATTCAATGGCTTCATGGTCACTGCAGCCAAGGCTGTCCCTGAGCCTCATATTGGTCACCAGCCCTTCCCTGTTGGTAAGAACAAGGTCCAGCACAGCACCTTTTCTTGTTGGTTCCTCCACCATTTGGAGGAGGAAGTTGTCATCTATGCAATCCAAAAACAACCTGGATTGCTGGTGCCTTGCTGGGTTGTCCCTCCAGCAGATGTCAGGGTGGTTGAAATCCCCCATGAGGGCCAGGGCCTGTGACCTGGAAGCCGCTTCTATTTGCCTGTGAAGGGCCTCATCTGCTTGCTTCTTCTGGGCAGGTGGGCTATAGCAGACCCCTACATTAACATGTGTCTTAGGGAGCAGGGAGAGCACCCAGCATTTGGCTGTAGTCCTCTTCCATATCCAGCCAGATTCAGCTCAGAGCACTGTGTATCGAGTGAGCTCAACTGTCAACAGAACAGCAGCACTGTTTGGCTGGGCTTGAGAGGCCCATGAAGGCCACAAGATACCAGTACCAAGGAATGGTCATTCCTGACCCATCTGGAGCATGGCTCAGTGGACATGGTGGAGTTGGCTTGATGGTTGGACTCAGAGCTGATCTTACAAGTCTTTTCCAACATTAATGATGCTGCGATTAACCTAATCAACACATTGATTATGGGTTTTGTTATCTGCAGGCTTACATCAACGTACCTTTATGGGTGCTCCTAAAGTTCTGAAAGAGGCAGCGCAGAAAGGTACTTTGGGCAAAAATCAAGGCTTGCCCTGCCTCCGCCCCTGTGGAGGCCACGTCACTTGGGAAGAGGTTAAAGTCATACCACAGTACACCCCTCCACTAAATCTAAAATGCATCAAGCAGAGAGCCCCTCTGGAGAGCTGGGTCATGACAACACTAGAAGGCTACGTGCATTAGCTGAAGATATTGGTGAAAGCACAAATTCAAGAGTCAGGAAGGAGAAAGAAGGGCTGGTCTCCCACAGATAAGCTGCTTGCACAGAGCAGTTCTAGTCATATGGAGCACTGATGGCGAAAGAAAATGGCATTGGATGTTTCAGGCCGTTGTGCTGGTGCACCAGTGACCAGGGCCGATGTCGGTGGCACTGATGTAGCTGTAGAACTGAGTGTGCGTTCATGAAGACAGGGGCTCAAACTAAGCCCTGAAAAGCCCCTCCTATCACCCTGCAAGAGCATCCCCACACAGGGATTAGTGTCGGTTTAGCTTCATGTTATCAGCGCAACTTTCACAGGCAGTGAATGCCTAACCCACCAAGGATAAATCAATGCCTCCCCTTGTATTTAGCAGAGATCTGACTTAAATACAGTAAGTAAATCAAAGTAATTATTTAAAATTAAAATGATTTAAGAGACTTAGTCTGAGAGAGTGGTGTGGTGGTTGGAGGAGCAAGTGAGACATGAGACTTCAGCAGGCTATTCCCGACTCTGTCACAGACTTGCTCTACAACTTCAGGAAAATTACTCAACTCATCTCTAAGACTGCTATAATAACACCTACTTCAAAGGGGTGTTATGAGGCTTAATTCATTAATGCCTGCAAAGCACTTTGAGATCTTTGGATTAAAGGCACTACAGCAGTGCAAAGTATTATTAGCTGCAGGAACAAGCTCTCCGGCAAGCTCGACATTAACCGTCTGCAGTTTGGAAAAATAGGAAGGAAGAAAATCCTAAAGACGAGTAAATTGTGGGTAGTTGGCTTTTTTGTTGGGTTTTTTTGTGCGTGTGTGTCATTTTCTGTTCTGGTGGTCATGTTGCCATTAGTCAGGTCTGTGCTTTACCAAAACAAGGTTGGAGGGGTGCTGCTGCTCGAGGTCCGGTTGTGCTCACAGGCCTAAGCACAGCAAACACGGCTCTTTTGATCTGGGGCTTCTCTTCATCAAAACCCTGACTTTCTGCTCAAAAAGCATGCACAACTTCCCTCTAAGGACAGACTGAGTTTAAAACCAAAAAGAAAAAGATTTTACCTTATATCGACTACCTACAGTGTCTCAAATTCAGTCTGAGCGTTTACTTTTCCCAATGAAAAGGGCTAAAATGTTTGTCACTGGCAATTATTTTCAATCCAGAGGGATCCAAAACACACTTTTTTATTAACCTCAGAAGACCTGACCCACCTGCTCTGAGTGGAGTTAGAAAGGGGCAAATTGCAATGGGCACTCATGGATGGGCCAGCCAGAGAGAATTTTTTAAATAGCGCCTTGTCTGAGATCTTAACTTCTTGATGTTAAGTTTTAAAAGCAAGCAACTAAATGTCAGAGGGGTTTTTTTAGGTCAAGATCTAAATGTTGCAATTCGGTTGGTGTCTGTGGCAGCGTCTAGGCTCAGGGTACACTGGAGCCCCACAGGGTGGGGGGCATCCCAGGACCAGGATTACAGATTCACAGAATTATTGAGGCTGGAAAAGAGCTCTGCGTTCATCAAGCCCAGCCCTTGACCTAACATCACCCCATCAGCTAGACCATGGATCTAAGTGCCACATCCAGTCTGTCCTCAAACACCTCCACCACTGCCGTGGGCAGCCCATTTCAGTGTCTGATGACCCTTTCCATGAGGAAGTGCTCCCTTCAAACCAAGCCTCAAGAGTGAGGAAAAAAGCAAGGTTTCCAAAACAATCAGCTGAAGAGGAATCTTAAAGCTGGCACATTTAACTTGTAAACCAAGTAATCCAGTTTCTAAGATTTTCATGTTCTTTATGCCTTTGAAACTTTCCAAGTACAACTTACTGAATTAAAAATAAAAATTATCTCCACCCCACCACACCCTATTTAATGAAAAGCCTGGAGATAGCAGCCTAGAAATTAATTTTCTGGGTTTTTATTTTAAAGCATTTCTGACTTCGGTGAGGAAAGCCTTTTAACTTCACTTTTTTTCCAAGTCCCAATGAAAGAAAACGCAGGGGAAGTGAAGAATAAAGTGATTATGGCTCCTGGAAGGGCTTTGTTTCTCTTCTGAGAGAATATGAAACTTCACGTAGGTGGTGGGTAGAGCCATTGTAACCTGCTTTCTTGTGACTGAATGAGGGAGGTCAATATATTATCGTATCAAGGAAGGAGAAATTACATAGGAGATTCCCTGACAGACAATAAAGACAATTCTGACAGCATGATCAAAACAACTGCATAACTTTTCTTTTCTCTTCTTACAGACACACCGGTGTTTAAATGACAGCTGAAAGAGGATGATGGACAAAACACATTATTCTCGGTCCCATCCACTTTTTTATAATAGAAATATATCTTGAAGACTATATTCAAGTTGATCAAATAGTAAGTCAATTTGTCAATAAAACAGATTAGGCAACCTGTCTGCTGAGATGATATCTGTCAAACAACATATTTTATTAGAACAGTCTCGAGGAAAATGCCTTCACAAAGGACAATAGAAAAAACCCATAATGCCACCTCTAAGTTTATTGAAACTGCACGCTCACTTCCTGCAGTTATAGATGTTGTTTAGGCTTTTTTTCTACTCTAAGTTCTAGTTGCTACTCAACAAACCACAACTTAGGAACAAATGCCTGAACAGGGCTGAAGGGCCCTGTTGGCTGCTGACAGGTGGGTATATTTCCAAGCCGCTGGCCAATGCCCACACTGCAGGCACAAGTGGGGGTGGTGGAGGGTCTTCTCATTTCTCTGTGCACTGTTTTTAATTCATTCCCCCTGCTACCCACCACTGGCAAGACATCCACCTCATCAACTGCTGTGCTCTGCCACACCATGAGCCCTGTCGCTGCGCTCACCAGATGAAGGCATGATGCTTTGAGATGTTCTGTACACTGATGCATTGGAGATGTTTGGGCTGCAGCGTGATCTCAGCTGGGTGGGGAGAGCCTCTCCATTTACTCCATGTGACAGAAAGCAGAGGAAGCACTAACGTGCACAGGCGCGCAGTGACCCAATGTGAGCAGCGGGTAAGTAAAGGACACGGAGCTGAAGACTCAGTGCTGAAAACAACGAATTAATAGATCAGTAGTCAAACAGACCTGGAGTTGTCCAATATAAGGTGAAGTTAGTGGCTGGAAAAGACCAGCATGTGGACTAGAAAAATTTCCGTTCTGAACACTTAATCAGTCTGACATATAATCAGTTTTGCCAGGTGAAGTTCAAGCCAGTTGTTTTAGTTTCACAGAATCAGGTGGTGGGGGTTGAGTATCACCTAGTCCAACCTCTCTGCTAGAGCAGGATCACCTGGAGAAGACTATGCAAGGCAAGTCCAAGTTTGTGTGGTTTCTCTCCCATCACCAGGAGCTAGTTCCAAAATTCTTGCACTTCTTTCTTGATTGGGAAGAAACAAGAGCTATGTGCTAAACATTCAAGTAGAATTGTCCTTGTTTTCATATTTTGATAGTTTTTTTATTACCAGTTGCTTGGGAAAAAATTTGTTGCTGAACTATCTGGTGAAAACACACAGGCTGAGGAAAACTGAAGCTACTCAAAGTGTGAACAGGCAGTCTAACAGGATGATCAGCCATGGTGGCTGAAAACCAAGCAAACAACAGCAAAAAAAGGGCTTAAATGCTAACAGAAAATCAAGGACTTTGCCACCCAAGGCTGCCTCTGCAGGATCAGGCTGCTGTTAAGTATTGACGAGATAATTTGCTGTTGCTCACAGGAACCTAACAAGATGTACGGCTGAAAAATTCATGCAAATCATTCAGAAATGTACAATTGTAGATACTATATTCTGAAAGCTATAGATTGTTAAAAAAGCAGTCAATTTCTGTGGTGAAGATCTTGAATAGATTTGAAGGCTGCACTGAAAAGAAATGGATTAGAGAAAAAAAAGTCCCTAAAACCCCCTGTCGAAACATTCTGTCAAAACATAAATTATTTCAAAGCATCATTTTTTTTTGTGGTGACATTTCAATGTTATTCCAAGATATTCCCACAGAATCTATGGTGGAGATCATGCAACTGCTTGTAGTGGAAATCCCCATTTGCAGAACTGGATGGGAGGAATCTGAGCTTCCACATGAATTTTTCCAGTCCTCTGAGTTGATGTGACCACACGGTGATGTCAGAAAAGCTTAATTATCCACCCAGCCCTACAAACCATGAAACACAAGATAGCCAGAAATCCACTCTCACTCAGAATAGCTTGGCATGTCTCCACGTTGTAACTAACCAGTGTTACCCTTAGCAATTGCTCTCTAAAGCAAAAACATGTGCAAAATGTCTTCATTCAGCCTCGTGGTATCGTATGTCAATCAGATGCAGGAGGCAGAACTGGCCAGCAATAGTCTGAAAAAAAAAAAGATCTTTCTTGTTTGAATCACTTTGAATTAACTTGACTCTGTCATGTAACTGGCAAGAATATTCTGTCTTGAGCATCTGATTTTTATTTATTTTTTCTTTTTTTTATTTATTTTTGGAGCTGGGGGGCGGGTGCTGCTTTGGATTTGTCTGCAAGTTCCAAGGATCTGCTTTAAGCTTTACAAGACCAACTTAGCCTGGGGCTTTGGCAAGGAGTTTAACATTGTCTGCAGCGCACTGAAGTTTATTATCGCCTCTCAGAACCTCTGCAAGTTTGTAAATCAAGTAGTGCCTCGTTCTCCAGAAATTGAAGGGTCTAGCTTTGTCAATGTACACAAACACAGAGCACCTATATTTATGATACACGCGCGTCCGTATAACATGCAAGTACTTACTTACACATAGGTGGCATGAGGTGTTTGCTGCATGTCCTAGTGATGGCATTGAGTCACACCAAGCTCAAGGTCTGTTCCAGCCTCAGCAATCACATTAATAACAGTGAATGCATTGCAGTTGAAGGTTTTCACACAGGAGAGATGATCTTGCAGATGGCTCTTGTGTCCTGACAATGATTCTGATGGCAGTAGTTGTTTAAGGGGAGGGTTAGGTTGGGAACTAGGAACCACTTCTTCATGGAAAGAGTGATCAGACACTGGAATGGACTGCATAGGGCAGTTGGGGAGTCCCATCCCTGGAGGTGCTTAAGGACAGACTGGCTGTGGCACTGAGTGCTCTGGTCTAGTTGATGTGGTGATGTCAGATCATAAGCTGGGCTTGACCTCTCAGAGGTCTTTTCCAGCCTCAATGATCCTGTGAAGGCACAAGAAGACAGCACTTATTTTAGACTTGAAAAGACTATCGGCACCTAGGCCTTAGTTGTTTTTTTTTAAAGCACACCTGTTTTTGTTTTGAGCTTAGCATCAAGATCCTCCACCTTGATGGAGGACCCACCCAGCACATTGCCATCTGATGTCAGCATCCATGTAAAACTTTCCTTTGACCTCAGCTGGCAGTAGATCAGCCAACTCTCCAGCTTTTTGCGACATTTCTGGGGGTGGGGAAAGATTATTTGTCTTTAAATGCTGAGAGTTTTCCATACCTGGGTGCTGCACAGCTCTCTGCAATCGTTACCACCAGATGATGTCACTGAAACTTCTTTCTGTGTCATTGCCCCCACCCGAGATAAATACAGAACACTGTCATGCCATTACGTGATGTAAACATGTCATCACCATTTGTCTTTACACATCATAAATGTTTTATTATATGACACTATTACACCTCCAGATATCTTTTTCCATATGAATAGTAATTACTCGAAGTATTTGCTGTAATTATGTCACTTGATGAAATTACAGTAATTACATCGAAAAATGATAGCCCATGACTAATGAATTAAAATAGCATGGAAATTCGCATAAAAATGACATTAAAAGTGTTAAGGATCTGAGGCAAACTCACAAAAGCAAGGAAATTCGTAATTAAGAACTTAATCTCTAATAACATTGCAGGGTGTTGCTTTTTCTTCAGATTATGTCACAGATGAAGAAGAACAATGCAGCGAGGTGCTGCCTGCGCGGGGATAAAGTGACCTGGCGTTCCGCAGACCTGCAGAACCGCACAGGCGAGGGCTGTGCAGCAGCACCCAACAGTAGGAACAGAAGGCAATGGATCACAGTCAGGGCTGAGGTAAGCTGCTCTCTCTTCAGTCAAAATTCCAAGAGAGTATAATTTTTGGATAGGTCAGGATGACCTGTAGGCCAGGGAGATAGGTCAGTACGACACTGAAGGACCACAGTGGCAAGCTTAGAAGTAAGATGGTTGTCAGCAGTAAAATATGTGAATCACATGGCTAGTGTGAGGGTTTCATACCTGACCTGCACTCACAGCTTTTTCAGGGCCACTTATCACGGCATGGCAACGAGTGTTTTCACAAATCTGGCTACCCCAGGCAAACACACAAGGTCCTGCTCTGACACACAGACTGTGGAATCATAAAACCATAGAATCATTAGGGATTGGAAGGGACCCCGAAAGATCATCTAGTCCAATCCCCCTGCCAGAGCAGACTCACTTCACTGGAGAAGTTATGGAATCAGAATCACTCAGGGTTGGAAGGGACCACCTCATCATCCAGTTACAACACCCCCACCATGGGCAGGGACACCCCACCCTAGATCAGGCTGGCCAGAGCCCCATCCAGCCTGGCCTTAAACACTTCCAGGGACGGGGCCCCAACCACCTCCATGGGCAACCCATTCCAGGCTCTCACCACTCTCACGGTGAAGAACTTCCTCCTCACATCCACTCTAAATCTACCCATCTCCAGCTTTGCTCCATTACCCCTAGTCCTGTCGCTACCTGACATCCGAAATAGTCCCTCCCCAGACTTTTTGTAGCCCCCTTCAGATACTGGAAGGACACAAGAAGGTCACCTGAGAGCCTCCTCTTCTCCAGACTGAACAGCCCCAACTCTCTCAGTCTGGCCTCATAGGAGAGGTGCTCCAGCCCTCTGATCATCCTCGTGGCCCCCCTTTGCACTCGCTCCAGCATCTCCACATCCTTCTTGTAATAAAGGCTCCAGAACTGGACGCAGTCCTCCAGGTGGGGTCTCAGCAGAGCGGAGTAGAGGGGGAGAATCACCTCCCTTGACCTGCTGGCCACACTTCTCCTGATGCAGCCCAGGATCAGGTTTGCCTTCTGGGCCACAAGCGCTCACTGCTGGCTCATGCTGAGCCTTTCATCCACAAGCAGCTCCAAGTCCCTCTCCTCAGGGCACCTCTCCAGCCAGTCACTGCCCAGCCTGTATTTGTGCTTAGGATTGCCTCCACCCAGATACAGGACCTTACACTTGGTCTTGTTGAACCCCGTCAGGTTGGCTTGTGCTCACTTCTCCAGCCTGTCCAGGTCCCTCTGGATGGCATCCCTGCCCTCCAGTGTGTCTGCTGCACCACACAGCTTGATGTCGTCAGCAAACTTGCTGAGGGCGCTCTCAATGCCCTTGTCCATGTCACCGACAAAGATGTTGAACGAGACTGGTCCCAAGACTGATCCCTGAGGGACTCTGCTTGTCACTGGCCTCCACTTGGACATGGATCCATCAACAACCACTCTGTGGGTGCGACCATCAAGCCAGTTCCTTACCCATCTAGTGGTCCACCCATCAAAGCCATGTTTCACCACCTTGGAGACCAGAACAATTGCGGCTGGAAAAGACCTCTAAGATCATTGAGCTCAGCCTCTGACCTAAGATCACCAACACCAGCCAGACTGAGGCACTAAAGGCCGCATCCAGTCTGTCCTTAAACACCTCCAGGGATGGTGACTTCCTGTTGCCACTTGCACGCCGGGGAGGCACAACGGCTTCCACAGCTGAGAAAATTCACAAACTAATCTTATACCTTGAACCTTAATGAAAACAAGATGATTTAGTATTAAAGTAATTGGTAATTCCATTCTCATTTTCTGCATGAAAAGAAATTATTCTGTGGCTAAACACCAGTGAAGCCTGAGAAGCAAAGAGGAACCACTGACACCAATTTTGGTCGTTTTCTTCCTGGCTCAGGAGCAGCCCCATGAGCTCACACCTGTGAGAAACTCAAGGCTGTTCACCCCCTTCTTTCACAGCTGTCTCTCTCATTGGTCCCAGTGAGATCCAGTACCTCCATGGACTTTGCTGGGTTTCAAAGTTGTTTGCAAGTTGCTTTCAAACCAGAGGAGTCCCTGATCTCTGCAGAGGAGATGACCTTCAAAGGTCCCTTCCAACCCAAAGCATTCCGTGATTCTGTGGTTCTATGAAATTGAGCCAGAGCAGGAAACCCCCTGAGCTGAAATCTCTCCGCGCCACACCTCACAGCAAAGCTGGGATTTCAGCTGAATTCGGAAAGAGCCAGAGAGACAGACGGACAGACTGGGGTGGGGTGGGAGGGCAGGGAGGCTGAGAAATACGAGGAAAGAAGGCAAGCGAGAAGAAGAAATCCTGTTTCTGGTTAGACTATCCAGTAATAATTTAATATATAGTGCCATTTTAGAAAATGTGCTATTCATATTTATGAAAGGCTTAATAGATGCAGCTGCATCCTTTAACAAATTATTATAAGGCATGGTATGAAATGCATTAGTAAGAAATGCTTAACAGATGATGCTGTGACAAGCTGTTACAACGCGTGTTATAAGACGTCAATATTATTAAATCTATGGGCTTGGTTAGCACACGAATATAAATAATTTTTATGCATGCTACAAATTGCCATGCTTTATTAATAATGAAGTGTTTATAAATGGAACCTCACTGTAAAGCGTTATTAAATGCAGCTACTCAGAAGGCCTTAGAGTAATACTGTAGTAGCATTATCACGCTGAGAAACAGACTAGAAAGGCTGCTTTATTTTACTCTCTGAGTCGACACAGGTTCAAACACAGTGGGCTTTGATTCCCAAAAACCCATGTGGTAGGGGCCACCAGTAGCACGAGCTGAAAGCTGCTGTTGTCACGTTCTTTGTTATGCTTAAATCGCTCTGGCCTCACTTATATGGGATTTACACTAATGTAAGTACTAGTGTCAGTAGAGTAACTCCTGATTAACCCTGCTCCAAGTGATGCAGGCCATCCACCATGCTGCAGGCCACATTATTTTTCTTCCCAAGTGAAAGCCAGCTGAAAATGTGACTGCACGCTGTAAGGTAGCCATCTGAAATGAAAAAAGTAAGTAGACTTGAAACATGCAGTTCCCCGCATCTCAAGTTCTGCCCTTCCAACAGGGATTTCTAAAAGGTTATTTCTACATTAAAAAGAAATTCCTTTACAGAGCTTTTCAACAGAAAAAACTAGTGTTGCTCCAGAAGTTACCATGACTCAGTAACACACAGGAGTGGCTCAGCTCATGCCTTCATGATTGATGTCATCTGAGTCTCCGGTGCCACACGGAATGGGACCAATATTCTTAGGGAGAGCTACCCCAGAACAGACGGCCTGCAGAGACTGCAGCTGATGAACAAGACGACACGGCAGGTCTAGGACCACATGGGCAAGAAGTGCTTGTCGTGTGATTGTTGATAAACACAGTGTTTTAAATTATCAGCTACTTTCCTTCTTTCCCCCAGACTCTTAGTGTTGGTTGCTGTTTGAGTGAAGCGCTCTGTTTTCAGCCATCAGCTCCCAGATGATTTGGATGATCGTGTCCTCCAAGCTGTAGCTTACTATTTTTATGAAGGATTTCTGAATCCCTTGGTGTCCATATTACTGAACTGGCAGAGCTGCATAGAGAGTCTCTACCTTTCCTGCACCCAGTCAGCACAGCCTCTTCCGTGATCCACCCAGTGACCTTGCACTAGCAGCTAGCACATAGTTTTCAACTCAAAGCTGTGCAGCTCTTTGCAGGGAAAACCTTGCTCTCATGAAATCACCACCATGGAGAACTACAGGAGTAGGTGAGATTCAGACTCACAGAATCATTCAGGTTGGAAAACACCCTTGGGATCATAGAGTCCAACCAACTCGGCAAGTTCACTCCTAAACCGTATCCCCCAACATCACATCTAAGCATTTTTTAAACCCATCCAGTGATGGTAACTCAACTACCACCCTGGGCAGCCCATTCCAGTGCCAAATGCTAATCTTTTGGGGAACTCTACAGTCTACAGTGCTAGCAGTATCATCACCTGAATGCATGTGAAGAGGGAGACAATATTCTGGTATAGAAAAGGGATTTGCATGCCTTTGTGTGTTCCTGTGTGTCTGTACACAGAGTTCATGGGCACACCCCACTTTCTCTGTTCACGTTCAATAATTCCATGTCTGCTGGTACTGCATTATCTCAGCACATCAGCAAAAAACAGAGTTTTAACCCAACTTTCCTAGGGGACCTGAAATGTAGAGAGAGGGACACTGACAGCCAGATGTCTGGGGCTATTTAGTCTAGAGAAAAGAAGGCTGAGATCTATCTGAGCAATAAGATCTCGACCCTATTGCTCTCTACATCTATCTAAAAGAAGATTGTAGTGAGGCTGGTGCTGCTAAAATTACTAATTACAAGAGGAAATGGCCACAAGCTGTGTCAGGGAAGGTTCAGATTGGACATTAGCAAGAAGTTCTTTCCTGAGAGACTGGTTGAGCACTGGAACAGGCTGCCCAGGGAGGTGGGGGAGTCACCATCCCTGTAGGTTTTTAAAAAATGTGTAGCTAGAGCACTTGAGGCCATGGTGTAGGGGTTAGGGAGCTTTGGGGATCAGGGCTGAGGTAGATCACAGACTCACAGAATCAAAGAACATTAGGGATTGGAGGGACCTCTCATCTTGTCCAATCTCCCTGCCACAGTAGGATCACCTAGACCAAGTTGCACAGGAACATCTCCAGAGCAGGTTTTAAACATCTCCAGCGATGGAGACTCCACAACCCCCCTGGGCAGTCTGTTCCTCTGTCATGACCCTGGAGGTCCTTTCCAGCAATAACGTTTCTATGACTCCACGTGGAGAGGCATACAGGCGTCCAAGCTGGGGGCTCCCCTCTGGGCAGGGATATTCAGCTGACCAGATATTGCATGGCATTTCGGGGAAAAAGAGCTTGACCCTGAATCACTCAAGTCCTGCCACAACAGCTGGACAACTCCTTTTGTCTTCTATCTTTGCTCTCTTTAATATTAGCAGTCAGAGTAACCCTCTTCACAAGTGATGTAGATCACTTCATTTATTATCTCTGTTATCAACCAGAAACTAAAAAAAAAGGAACAAAAATGTTACCTAACTGCATGAAGCTCATGAATGTTGCAGATGGGTTCATTCTAAGCTCTGGGCAAATGTTCAAATGGAATATATCCTTCTTTTAACAGCTTTACGTGTGCACTGACCAAAGATTTAGTCTTGATTGGTTTTTTTCTTCTCTCCAGTGCTTCACGGCAGTCACAGGCGAATGTCAAGCAAGCATGTTGAAGGACTCTTATTTATCTATTAGCCTTGATGTGACTGCAATCTTCTGTGCCTTCACGCACTATTTTCTGGTCTAGTTTACAGTTCCTCCTGTTATAATTCATCTCATATCGCTTCTTTGTCTTCCCATTCCTCATCATTAATTTCTGAGCCAATGTTTTTACTTATTCCATGACTCCTTTGCCTGAAACATTATTATTAACCTTGGTTATGGAACTTGGTCAAAAATCCTTGCTAAAGCGTAAACAAACATTACAAAACTCACCACTGCGTCCCAAAACACTCCTTACTATAAACTTTAAGGTCACTCGTGTCTTCCCCCATAACCGTTTCAGCTCCAGGTGGAGCCTCATCCATCGCGCCAAAGCCAGGACAGGGAGATGTTGAAACCACAGGAGTCAGCACTTCAGAAATCACACCCAGCTTTACACTTTGGCAACAGAGCTTCACTCGAGGAAATGTGCAGCGGGATTTCCACATCGCGCTGCTGAACAGGAACAAGAAAAGGGCAAATGCCATTTTTGGGTCAGATGGCTCTCTCTCGTCCTTCAAGCCTTTCCAAGGGCCATGCAGGGGTTCCACATGAGTTTGAGGGATAGGCAGATAGAGAAAGGAGACACATGTCTCTGAATGCCTGTGTTGGAGAGACCTGATGCAAATCCAAGGCCCAAGGCTGAGGGCAGAACACCGTGTGTTGGGGTAAAGCCCTCCCGTGACCAGCCACACACTCTGCAAGCTTCACCCTCTGCTTTTGACCCAACGGTGAGCCAGCTCCTTCATGCCTTCTCGGCCCTCACATCTGGTTGAGCCACAGCCAAAGCAAAACAGTCTTTGGCGCTTTTTTTGAAGCTCCCCTTGAGCTTTTCCATGCATTGATTGATTGATAGCCTTATTATTCCACACGTCTTTATATCTACAGTAACTGTAGCAATCAGCAGACAACTGTATTAACTGTGACTGGGGAGAAGTGAAAATAACACCTGGCATTTAACGCAGTTCGTCAGAGGATCTCAAAATGCTCAGCAAACTTTAATAAAGACACATGACACCCAGCGAGTCTGGAAATATTGTGACAGACACATTAAACTCAGCCAAACTGAGAAATCAAGGCATGCTGGAGTGGCTCCGGAACAGCAGTGAGGCTGAGGCATCACCACTTCAGCCCCCTGCCATGGCTCCCAGAGAAGCCAACGTCTACTCAACACTGTCCTCTGAATCTTCTGGATGCTGGGCCAGATCCAGCACTTGGCTGCTTGCGGGGCTGCGGGCATCCCACTGGCATTTCGCTAAGAGCATTGGGATAGCCACATGCCTTTGTCCTGCTGGATCCCTGCCCTTCCTTTCTGTAGTGTGATGGATAGGCCAACAGGAGCGCAGGACTGGTGATGGTCCTGTTCAGCCTTTCTTTTCACTCTTGGTTCATTCTGCTTTTCTGTTTTATACATTTCTCTGTTTAGATGATGTGTGAATTCCATGTACACTTTTTTTTCCTCAGAGTCATGCAGTGAGTGTTTGTTTGTGCATCTGTATTGTGCTCTACTTTTCCTCATGTTCACAGATTTTTATTAAAATATTTCCATAAAACAGGTTGCTACCAAAAATAAATGAACACATACAAATTAATACATAAAAACAGATGAGTTATATAGAATATTTACAAACAATGGGATGGAATTCAAAACTTCTCACAAACACAGCATATAAATAAGTGTATTTACCCCGTGTTTACTACCATTTATTTTAAGTGTTACTTAGTAGATCTGAGATAGGCTAAGGTTGACAGACAAGACTTTTCTTCCCATTGCAGATTGTGGGTGCAGCAAAAAGGATCTCATTTGAGAGCCAAAAGAGAAAGATCTTTTATGCTCAGTTTGCATTTCCTCAGCCTGCAGAATTAAACACACGTGGTGTAAAAACTGGGTTCAAGAGTCCAATAGGACCAAACCTAGGTCTTCATGTCTGGTAAACAAAGCACAGAGCTTTAAGTCATCCGTCCAAGGTTAGGCAGCAGGTTAGAGTGTTATCATCTTGTCTCTTATCTACAATATTCAGAAGAGACAAATGTTGCTATGAGTAAGAAATCCTCACAGCAGCAGTGGGCAGAGAGTGGGTACACCATCAAGCTCCGCAAAGGGAGAAAAACACAAACGCTTCGGTTCAAAATAAGAGTTTAAAAAGTAATACTAATAGTAATATTGATGTTGAGGGCTCTACCATTCAAATCTTCTATTAAATTGGATCCACCACAGGCAGTGGTACTAGTCAATCAATTCAAGTTCCTAGACTATTTGTGCAGAGCCATGCTTTGCCCCACACCTCAGTGTCAAGGTGCACTGGTGGTGCTGAGGGCTGATCCAAGGTGGATGAGTTCAGTGCTCCCAGCATCACAGCTCAGCAATTGCCCTGGGGCAGCCCTGAGGTCTGGCAGGATCTCGCCAAGGCACTATGTCCTGAAGCCAAGGCCTGGAGACCAACAGCCAGAAACAGTTGGACTGGTGCTGACCAGAGCCCCGCTGTGTTAAGAGGGCTCCTCACTGGAGGATGGTGTTCTGACAATTCTGTAACCCAGACCAAGGAGCATGGCCATCAGCTGAAAGCACAATTTATTGTCAGTTTTCACATAGTGTAAGGATAACCCACCTCCATAAAAGTAAAGGAGAACACCTCGGACCATAAATATCCAGATAGAAAACCCAAAGGTAGTGAGAAAATCCTAGCAAAAGAAAAATACACCCAAACCTATCACTGAAAATGTCCATTAAACTTGAAGTCCACGTCACTAGCCAAAATAGGTCCATTCCATCTGCAGTAGCCTGTCTGCAGAGTGGGAGAAGGAGAGTCCCACAGAGAGAGACAGCACAGCTCTATCTCCCTGGGAGGTCTCTGCAAGCAACCTCCCTTTTATACTCTGGTGCTGCTTCAGCAGCTTCCCCCCTGAAGCAGACACCTGTCATCATCCAATCCAGAGTCTCTCTCTCAATGTTGCCTGCCTCTGGGAAAGCAAGCCAGGGAAGTGTTTTGATCCACACTCCCCGACGAGAACCTGGATATTCGTGGTTTCTCACAGGAAAAAGGAATCATCCACGTGTCAACCTGAGCAATCAGCACTTGAGAAGGAAATGCTGGATGGGACTCACAGGTTTCCTGCTGGGTCCAAGTTATGTGCTCAGCCACTCCTGCACTGCCAGGCTGCTCAGGGGTCAGGTGCACAAGGGGGGTAGTACTGGCACACAGACTGACATGACCTTCTCTGCAGACTGATGCGAACAAATATTTGCACTTTTTATCCTCAAGCTGCAGAAGCAAAACTGGATAGAACTTAATGATGGTCTCTGGTCACTGCAGCACGAGATCACCTTCTGCACCCTTTGACAAACAGGAGGCTTATTACAAGTGAGCGAAGGCAAGCCTAGCTTCTCTGTTTCTGAGAGGAGGGAGTTCAGTTAACGTTTTGCTAGGACCTAGGAGTGTGAAATTGGCTGTTCATGTGCAGCCTGCGCAAGTACTGCAGTTGGAAAGTGGAGGCAATTAATTTCAGTTGTTGACTTAAACTGCTGTTGAGAGGTACTTCATTTCCCAATTCTTCCTCCTATAAATAGATTAAGGGTTACATGAAAGTCAAGTTGTGCTCGTTTGTCCTCCCTCTAGATAGATTTCCCATGACTGCTTATCTATCAGCCCACCCCCCTTAACACAATTTGTTTCTCAAATTAATTTAGCTCGCTCACTCTCATTGGTCCCCAGCCAAAAACTTGTCTCCTGCTCCTTTTTCTTCCTCTTTTTTCCTTCCTTCCATGAAAAAATGAAACAAAACAAACCACTTCGGAATTAATATTTTCTGGAAGGGAGGTTGAGCAACGTGTGTCTTGAACTCGTGACTGGGAGAGCTACAGAAAATGTCTCTTGTGGAGGGACAAATGTTTGTGTTAGCAGTCTGGAGGGACTACCAGCACTGGAGAGTGGCAGCTCTGCAAGGGCTCCTTGCATGACTTTCTCATCAGTACTCATGGAAGCTGCATGTGCCCAGCAGCTCCAGTGTTGAATACCTCTGCTTATAAATCAGCCATTATTTGGCAAATTTTCTCATTACTATGTATTCATCTATCAGAGGCAATTTTTTTCCTGCTTCCTGGTATGACCCATGAAGTCAACCATGGTAGCTACAAAAGTAGAGCATAATTGTGCTTCCTGCCTAAGCTTGTTTGCAAAAAGAAACCAGTGCTGAGGATAGTTAACGTGTCCAACTTCAATAAACACACACACACACACACACACACACTACAGAAACAAAGCTGATTAACGCACACTGATGGGCCTGGAGAAGTTCAAGCTCCATCCTGTTGTTTAACACAAATTAATTGGAGTATTTGTCCATGGGCTACCTCATCTCTGCAGCACTAGTCACAGGACCCAGGCCATGAAACACATGCAGCAAATAGATAAAACACATGCAGCAAATAGCTAGTGCAAGGGTTGAAGGATGGTGATATTTTCTGATGCTGATAAGGACATCTGGATAAGTATGAATCATCGTTCTGAGGGCAGTGTTTGTGTTTTTCACAGAGTGTATTTAAAGAAAAAGAAGTCCTCAGTCTAAAGATTTGATTGTTGTCTTGGTGCTGCTCATCTGATCTCTGATCTGGAGCTGCAAAATGAATTTACCCCTCGCCATATAATACTTTGCTGAAAAGAATTAGGAAAGGTCTGTGTTTTATCACTGAAGATGCCAAATCTTTATCTGCTAATGCTGCACTACAGAGCTCTTGCCAAAAGGAGAGGAGAACCTTAAGTTATTTAAAAATAACAGTGGATATTTGGAGATATTTAGAGATGCTTATCTTTCTAAGAATGGTATTTTGGGGTGTAGGAATCTGTGCATATTCAAGGTGCCTAAAATGTTTTGATAGCTTGGACTTAAGGCTTTTCATTTGTAATGGGACTGTGCCATAGAGTTCAAAGCTGTCACACAGATGTGCTTCCTGGTCACAGTGCTTGGTGCTGCTACTGTGTGGTGCAAGTCTGATGCCCCACAGGCTCACTAAAATTAACGTACCTGGGCAGATAACTTGGTTATACAAGAGCAGTGAGCCTGATACATCCCAGGAGTGCTAACCTCATTGTACATGCGTCCATCCAGAAAACAAAATGAAGTGCACATTTGTCCCATTTCATAGAATTATAGTATCATTACTGGATGAGACCTACAAGATCATCAAGTCCAACCATCAACCCAACATCACCTTGCCCACTGAAGCGTGTTTCTGGGTGCCAGATCCACACGTGTTTTTAGCATGTCCCAGAATGCTGACTCCACCACTTACCTGGGCAGCCTGTTGACCACTCTCACAGTGAATCAATGTTTCCAAATTTTTCTAAACCTTCCCTAGCACAACTTGAAGCCATTTCCTCTTGTCCTGTCANGGGACCCGTTCAGTAAAGAAGCCTTCCTTAAGGTTTAACCTAAACTTTTCCTGGTACAACTTGAAGCCATTTCCTCTTGTCCTGTCACTTGGGAGAAAAGACTGACACCTACCTCTTTATAGCCTTGCTTCAGATAGTTGTAAAGGTCAGTAAGATCTCCCCTCCACCTCCTTTTCTTGAGGCTAAACAACCTCAGTTCCCTCAGCCATACCTCATAGGGATCCATGCAGGTCATCTGGAGTCAGGATGCTTGTATGGTTTTCAAGAACAGTGATGTTCTGGGACCACAGCAGAGGTAGTGGAGTTTACCTGTGAGCTGAAATAAAATACAAGTGTTGGTTAGATACTCTTGAGGCATATATATAGAAGGTGTAGAAGGTGAAAAGGCATGGATTTAGGCCATTCCATGTCTCAAAACGTTTAGAGAGACTAATAGGAGAATATTAAGCCAGTGGAAGTTAATCAGTGAGCTGCATGCCCACATATATACTGGTGTGTTTAAGATGTGAGTTTAAACATTTGGTGAAGCAACCCAGCCACGATATCTGTGAACAAACAGAAGTAATTACAACAAGGTTTCACCACCATAAGCTCAGAGTGAGACCAACGTCCATTTCAAGTGCAGCGATATGTCAAGCGCGTCAGGCAGCCACCACACAGCTAAACATCCAGGTCAAAGCGTGAATCCGAGTGGGTGCTGAGTGTCACAACTGCTCCATGCAGAAAGATAGTGGAAAGCCTCTTCTTTCAATAAAGACTCTTCAAGATAATAAACGAAGAAAACTACCATTTAGCTGTCATGCTGCATCATTTTCTATCTCACCCAGTGCTCCTGTAATTGTTGCTAGTGATTCCACGCATGAGTTGCATAGTGGGGCACATCAAATTATTAAGGTAATAGGTCAGGTTACATCATTGCCACCACAGCTTTTCAGGAGCTCTCAAACCCTGTTTGGCACAAGTCTGCATTTAAATCAGATCATTGTAGAATTTCAGGAAAGCCTGCTCAACTGCTGCTCGCTCAAAATGTGCAGTGCAGAAGCAGTACTAAGGACAGGACAAAATTCAAAGAGGTTTATCAAGTAGATTTAGGTTATTTCCATCCTCTTCAGAGTTTTGTGGGCAAAGTTTCATGTCATATCATAGAATGGCCTGGGTTGGAAGGGATCTCCATAGGTCATCTAGTCCAACCCTATTGCAGTGAGCGGGGCCATTCTCAACTAGATCAGGTTTCCCAGAGCCTTGTCTGGCTTCACCCTGAATGGGATGGGCTTCACCAGGGATGGGGCCTCAACCACCTCCCTGCCAATGTGTTCCAATGTTCAACCACCCTTCTGCTAAAGATCTTCTTAACATCCCATTTCAATCTGCTCTTCTCTAATGTGAGACCACTATCTCTCATCCTATTGCTACAGGCCTTTGTAAACCACCCTCTTCAGCCTTCTTGTAGCCCCCTTCAAGTACTGGAAGGCTGCAATCACGTCCCCCCTGGAGCCTTCTCTTCTGCAGGCTGAACAACCCCATCTCCCTCAGCATGTCCTCATAGCAGAAATGCTCCAGCCACCTGATTGTTTTTGTGGCCTCCTTTGGACCCACTCCATCAGGTCCATGTCCTTCCTGTATTGAGGGCTCCAGAGCTGGATGTATGAGTCCCGATGAGGTCTTACCCTCTGCCCATTGCTTCTGAGACTATAATCATTATTTTCCTGCATTTGATTTTGGGAATATGTATATTAAAAGGTTTTTACTTCAAAAAGATGAAGAAACAGAAGACAGTTGTTCCTTCTTGCTTTTTACTTTATACTTGCAGTGATAAATTGAGATTCACTGTAGAGGTGACATTTTGGAGTCTACCTCTGACCCTTGTGATCTTCTTTGCTCTTCACAGAGGTACGCAGTGGCCCCCAACTTTCACCTCTTCCTCCCGGCCCCTTACTGCTTCTCCAGCACTCAGCTGTTAGAACAAGGACATCACTAGGTTGCTGCCTTCCTATTAAGCTTAGTCTGTGCTCATTTCTTGCCCTAGGTTGAACCTGTCCTGACTGAGCTTCAATGCGAAGATAATTGTTACAGTGCTCAAATTTTATCTGATGGGTTGAAGACTCTGCTAATGACTGCTTGGAAGAACTTTACAGCTGATCCAGCTTTTAATTCCTTCAGGTTTTCTTCTTTCAGTCTGCGACACAGTGAGTGCAGCTGCAGCTTGCAGTCAGATTTTTGTCAGATATATCTGACGAGACATTTTCTAATTGAACCTTCTTGTCCTGCTCTGCTGTTCATCAAAGGAATCAATCTTCTTATAGAATAATTTTGGCTAGAAGAGACCTCCAAGATCAACAAGTCCAACCTTTTCCTAGCCCTATCATTACCATAAACCATGTTCCCCAGTGCAACATCTATCCTTCTCTTCAACACTCCAAGGAATGCCAACGCAACCCCCTCCCAGAGCAGGCTCTTCCAATGCCTGACAACCCATTCAGGAAAGAAATTCCTCCTGACATCCAATCTGAACCTCCCCTGGTGCAGCTTAAGGCCATATCCCATGTCCTATCACTCACTACTAGGGAGAACATACCAACATTCACCTTTCCACAACCTCCTCTCAATTAGTTTTAGAGAGCAACAAGGTCTTCCCTCAGTCTTCTCCAGGCTAAATAGCCCCAGATCGCTCAGCTGTTCTTCATACAACATATGTTGCAAATCCTATACTAGCTTTGTAGCCACAAATGTTTATAAATATGTGAAGGGTGGGTGTCATGAGGACAGGCTCTTCTCAGTGTCATCTAGTGATAGGACAAGGGGCAGTGGGTGTAAACTGAAACATAGGAGGTTCCACATAAATACGAGAAGGAACTTCATGGTGAGGGTGATAGTGCACAGGAACAGGCTGCCCAGGTTATTTATGGAGTCTCCATCTCTGGAGATGTTTAAAACTTGCCTAGACATGTTCCTGTGTGACTTGGCCTAGGTGATCCTGCTGCGGTGAGTGCATTGGACTAGATGATCTTTCGAGGTCCCTTCCAATCCCTAATGTTCTGTGATTCTGTGATCTCTCTTCAGCCCTTCAATGTCCCTCTTGTAGTGAGGGACACAAAACTGGGCATCTTACTGGATGTTATGGAGTCATTCCAAACTCTCAGTGACTGTTATTGCCCCAGATCCAAGGAAAAGCAGGACAGAGCCAATGGACATGCAGATCACAGAAGCAGATCACACCTGGATTTAAACTAGTTCTTTGGGGGAATAATGTCACAGGACCTGCAAAGCATCCCATCCAGAATGGGGAAGACATCTGTGCATTTTACAGCCTTTCAGAGAGGTTTGCAGCTTATGCTGAGCATGAAATTTGCAGCAGTTATGCTGGAGAGATTGAATGTGACTTGGCCAGACGTGTGTTGCACATATGCATGCACACGTGTGTTTATGTGTGCGTGTGTGTATGCTGCAGAGAGACGTGGACAGGCTGGGTCAATGGGCAGAGGCCAACAAGATGAGGTTTAACAGGGCCAAGTGCAGGGTCCTACACTTTGGGCACAATAAGCCCCTGCACCTGCAGATTGAGGGATGAGAAGGACCTGGGAGTACTGGTTGACAAGCAGCTGAGCATGAGCCAGCAGTGTGCCCGGGTAGCACAAAAGGCCAGTGGCATCCTGGTTTGTATCAGCAATAGTGTGGCCAGCCGGACTAGGGGCAGTGCTGGGACCCTCCCTTCAAGGAAGATGTTGAGGTGCTGGAGCAGGTCCAGAGGAGCAATGAGGCTGGGGAAGGGACTGGAGGGAAAGTCTGATGAGAGGCTGAGCGAGCTGGGGTTGTTTAGGCTGGAGAAGAGGAGCCTCAGAGAGGACCTTCTCCATCTCTACAACTCCCTGAAGGGAGTGTAGTGAGGTGGGGGTCAAGCTCTTCTCCCAGGCAACTAGCACCAGTATGAGAGGGCAGGGCCTGAATCTGCACCAGGGGAGGGTTTCGTTGGGTATTAGGAAGCCCTTCAGCATGGAAAGGGTGATCAGACATTGGAATGGACTGCCCAGGGCAGTGGTGGAGTCCCCATCCTGGAGGTGTTTAAGGACAGACTGGCTGCGGCACTGAGTGCCCTGGTCTAGCTGATCATGGTGATGTTAGGTCATAGGCTGGGCTTGATGAACTCAGAGATCTTTTGCAGCCTCAATAATTCTGTGATCCTATGTATTCATAGATATTAAAAAAGACAGCAATTCCTTTTTTTACTACCACTTTTTCACTGTTGTGTCAGGTACAGTTCAGGCCAAGGGATAGATTTTGCTCCCAGGAGCTATGTGAAAGCAGATGTAGGATCTCCCAAAGAGGTACCAAATGTCTGTGTTACCTGGCATGCTGAATCCAAATTAACAGAATGTATTAACAATCAAAGCAAATAAACCTATTCAGTGCATTTTTCATGTTTGGGATCTCCAAAGCTTTGTACAACTTTTGTATTAGCAAAGTCAGGAATTGTTCTTCCTCTTGGCTGCACAGCAAGTGCTGTGGCAGCGTGTGGCATCAATTATTATATCATTCATATAGCACAATGCAGTACCCATGAGCACAACTCAAAATAAAGTCATGTGGTTTTACTAGCCCATGTTAGCAAACACAGATTGCCTCAAAAGCTGCTACAGTTTTATTTTTCAAATGTTTATATGTAAGAGGATAGCCTAAGCTACAGGAGTCGATGATTTTCTGACACCGCAAAAATTAGCTGTCTGCAGATCAGCTTCATTTAAAGACTTTCTGTCTTCTTTGAAAAGGTTAATAAAACTGTGGCTAAAGAAGACCCTGTGAACCTACTTATTAGGATTTCAAAAGCTTTCTGACAAGTTATTATGAGAGTATGAAATAAAATAATTATGAGTCAGATGACAGACAAAGCTCATAAAGAAATTTAGCCCTGCTTCAAAATCTGACAGTTTCACTTTGTTTTAATAATTTTCTACCACAATCACGTGTGGCTTAAAAAAATCCAAGCCAGTGGCTATTCCACAGTGCTTCCTCATATGGGCTTCATGCTACTGGATTAAAAAAACTTCCCAGTGCAAGTGCAAAAATAAATAAAAGCACTCCATCTTGCTTATCATTGATAAAATGATAACAATTTTAGGGGGAAAACCCCCAAAACAAACAAACCACCGCAACAGAACACATACTAATTTCAACTTGAAGTTTAGACCAGGAATTTACAGTTAGCCTTAATCCTTAGCCACTGTCAGCTGGCTGTGCTCACACCCTCTACAGTAGATGAAGTGACGCCTCATACATGAGCTGAGATGTCTAAAGACACAGAGAACTGCAAAGAGAGCCTCGGTAAGAGACGATACGTGTTTGTTGTCAATACATAGAATGAGCGTTTGCCCCCTGGACTATCTGTATTTCAATAGATAATCGTCTTTCCCAAGCATTTCCATTTTGCTGTCAGCATTGTTCCTGACAAGATTCGTTTTGCTGCTGACGGTGATAGTGCCTCAGACCGCGCTGCGCTGTAAGGGAACAAACTGGCTGCAGCATAATTCTGGCTCCGCAAGCGACGGACAGGTACAGCTTTCACACAGCACAACAACTCATTAAAATATGAAGTAGATACTGAGGCTGCTCTGTACAGGCAGGCAAAGCCTTCACTGTGGGCTTTTTCATTAACTTTATCTGGGAACAACGTGAGGGTGTACAGACGTGCACACACACGATTGGTCTCCACATAATCACAGTTTCACTCAGGGACATTGGCCTTAGTATGGAAATCACCTGGACTAAAGCAGATAAACGGTTACTCCAGCCTGGAACAGCTTCCTTGCTTTGAGAAAATAAAGAGAAGCAACACTAGTTTTCTGTTTAGCAGAGAGAATGGATGCATTATAAAGCTCTGGAAGTCTTTTCAAAATGAAATTGTTTGAGCTTTTCTTTAACCCACAATGCACATATTTGTGAACCATGATAATACTTCACATGGATTCTAAAGCAACAAAAATGGGGCAAGCTGGCACATACTGCATTGCATCCGCTGCGTTTGCATTCCCCACATTGCTTCGTTTACACTTGATATGTCACCAGGGACCCCAGTGATGTCAGGAATACCAGGACACAGCAGCAGGCCACAGTACTAGCCTTTATCCCTGTTTGACACAAAGTGCTTTGCACACCCATTACAGAGCAAAAGTAGAGCTACACTGCATCCACTCACACAGAAGAATCACAGAATCATAGAAGGGTTTGCTTGGGAAGGGACCTTTAAATCTCATCAGTCCAACCTCCCTGCAGCGAGCAGGAACATCTTCAGCTAGATCAGGTTGCCCAGAGCTATGCTGAGACAGCTGGGAGAAGAGATGCCACCCCACGGTGTACATGCCAGCAGAGATCACAGCCTCACTAGCATAACTCTGCCTGTTTAGGTACACCAGTACAAGTTAAAATTCTTTAAATAGGAAAAAGCACAGTTATACATGTGTCTACTCCACCTAAACCAGCACAGTGTTGATGGTCACCTTAACAACACCATTAAAGTGTTCCCAGAATAGGAAAATACTTTCTTTCCAGCACCTGGAAACTTATGTTTTTTAAAATAGACATGTAATCAGTACTGGTGTAACTGATTCTGCTGACCTGCAGTGGCTTTTTCCCCATTAGGCAAAGAAGAGAACCATGCTGGAGTCTGCAGTGCCTAGCCTCAGCAGGACCCACTTGCCTCAGATCTCCTTACTCCCAAGGGAAAGTGCACAGGACCAGCAGGACCCTCCACCTGCAAACCCCTTTCTAAAACCGTTTTTGTTTGGCTACTAATTTCCTGCTCCCTATCTGGGGACATGAGGGCAGCGTTACAGCAAGTGCTAGCACCTGTTTTTCAGTAACTCAGGCAGTAGTGAGCACCTGAAGCAAGGCTCTGCAGAGCACTCTGGCATTCAGTGAGGCCATATCCTTCATCCTGAGGATGAGGAGTTCCTCATCTGGGACCTACTTCCTTGCCTGTCCAGAAATTAAGAAACCTCCTGTAAATATCTGAGAAAAGCACCAGCATGTGGTCCTTTAGTAAGAAATGGAACCCAACTTGGGTTATTAGAGCAGTCCAGAGCCTGACACCTTCTAACAATTGGTGTAAAACCCTGCAGAACCCTGCTGAGATGCAACATAATGAAATGCCAGACAATGTCACTGTGAGTCTACAGTGGAAAATGCAGGCAAAACAATGTCAGTGGATGTCTGTGTAGACAATGTTATGATTTGAGGAAAGGCAAAATGCTGTCAATGGGAGTCTATATGCTGTAGATAGCATTACCACAGTATGTGAATAAAGGCAAAATGATGTCAGGGCAATACACAATATGCTCAAGACAGAGTATATTTAGTCTGAATAGAAAATATGTCATGTAAAATAGCTGCATTGACTCTCATCTTCTGCAGTGATGTGTTGTCATCTTTTACTCTGGCTGTCTTTTTCATTTAGAGTTACCCTATAGTCTAATCTGAGGATTTTTCCACATTAACACTTCCTTTACTTGCCGGAAGTGAACCTACTGGCACTGACATTTTAAACTTTGCATTACTTTATTTAAAAGAAGAATAAATTTGAACCCGAATCCCCAGTAAAAATGCCACCAGCTATAACCACATTAGAATTAGCAGGTCCAAGATTTAGATGTCTATTGAATTTCACAAACACATATACAATAATGTTGCCTATAAAGTACATGGATATACATACACACAGACACACACAAATGTGCCCAGGCAGAGTTCTGATCATCTCTGATATGAGGAAGTAATAATAGTGAAGAAGAGAAATAGACTAGCACTGTAAAGGCTAAATTTCCCCACAAGCCCTACTTTGCAAAGTGGAATATCTGTACTACCTATTGATGAAAGGCTCTAAAATATAACGTGCAATTATCTAAATTATAATCAAACAATAATCAAGCATCTCTCTGCCTTCTTCATCCCCATTATAACTGATATTTACCACATTCAGTCACCTCTTCTCAAGAGTCTTTTGACTCTGGCCACTGCCTAGTCTACCTATATCACAGAATCACGGAAGATTAGGAATTGGAAGGGATCTCCCAAAGATCATCAAGTCCAATTCCCCTGCCACAGCAGGACCACCTAGATGTCTACATTAGGAGGTAACTTAGTGTAGTTGGCACAGATCAGTGGACTAGAGTAGATGACGGTAAGATCCATGCAGCTATGCTGAGTGTGGTGAATGTTCTTCCTTTGGATGCAATTTAGTCTGCTCCAGTGGACTCTCCCAAATATGTGGCTTACAGCCTTGCCTTTCCACTGCCCACTCATTGGTTTGCATCCATGGGATCTTGACATCTTAGAAGTTGGCATTTTGACATCTTAGAAATCACAATTTTAACACTGATATTTCTCACTGACCATCTGACTGGGGTCTTCTAGGTTAGCTGTCTCCCTGCTGGATCCCACACAGATATTGGGCAACACTGTGATCCAAACCAGTGTGCTGCACTGAAGGGAAAACGGGGAATTTGCTTTGAGTGACAGGGCTACTGCTCTCGCTCAACACACGGAAGGAGGTGCACCCTCCATTTTCAAAGATTTTTCTCTTTAACTAAAAAGTCAGTTTCATGTTGACTCCAAACTAAGATTTTGAACACATAGAGGAATACAATCATAGACTTGCTTAGGCTGGACACTCTGGCTTTGCAACTTGGGCTCTCTGCTTCAGGGACATCAGTGTACCCATGGAGCACAAGCCTTCCAAAGCAAAAGAAGGGAAAATTTCTGGGAGGCTACAAACTGGCTTCTTTTCCTCCCACCTGAAATGCTGCAGACTAGAGTTTTGAAAGGTATGGGAGATGGGGTCTACTGAGGTCTAAAACTGATGGCATCTCAGAAATATGTGGCAGGATGGCTGATACGATCTTGGGAACTAGGCCATTCAAGTGGGCTGCTTAAGTGGTAGGAAGACAGATTATCAAGGAATACGGCCAGTTTTCAACAGAGCCTTGACTGTATTCCATCCTTCCTGCAAAACATTTTTATTTTGATAATGAGCATTCATTGGAAAAGACAAGTTCTGTAGGAATACATCTGGTGCTCCACCTCTGTCTTAGCAAAAGCACTCCAGCATGCTTAAAAACCCCACAACTTCGTACCCAGTCACAATAGCTCTTAAGTTGCGTAGAGAATCTTAGCCTACGCTCGTCTTGCTTTTGCTGCTTTGCTTTTCAGCATTTACATTATGTTAACATAGTGCTCCCATGCGTAATTTGCCTCTCATCTGGATAATGATAATCAGCTGTTATTGACTAGCATTTCCAGTCCAGTGCAGTGAGCATTGGGTAGGACTCCTGAAATGTTCCTCTTATGCCAGCCGAAATTGGTAGTGGTTTTGAGGCAAAAGGCCAGATTCATCAAAAGGATAATGGGTAGATATATTTTTTTTGTTTGGGGATTTTTTTAATTTTAATGACCGAATTGCATTGCTATTTTTGTTTATTTATTTTTGAATTGTGCTAGATAGCTTTAGGGATAATTACCTAATTTCTGTATTTATGGGGAAGTGGCACACATGGAGAAAATAGAAGGATTCTGTGTTTACGAAGCATGAATTCTCACAGTAAATGTCAATTTATTGTGCATTAATAGACAAGAATTCTATGGTAAAGCTCATATCTATTAAATATGTGTTTCTTCTGCACGAAGCCTCCAGCTCGGCTGTGTTGCATGGCAGTGGTTCATGTCAGTCCTCCTAGGGAGTATAAGATCTGTCTGTATCTACCACTGCTTGTCTGCAAGGGGACAAACCCTCCCACCCCTACCCTGTCACACTTACTCTTCCGCAAACCCTGCTGATGGAGACTGCAGGGCAGAGGCTGGTCCTACCCTCCATGCAGGACTCCACTAGGGCAGGAGGGGGGCACAAGTAGTAGAAGTTTGGTGACACCTTCCAGTGATGATGCTTCAAGTGTATCCAGAAAGCAGAATGCTCTATCCATTGGAGGAGAGAAGAGGAGATTTCTCTTAGCTGGCTTTGAAGAGAAGGCTGATTTGGTTTAAAATACATCATGCACACAAAGTTTTTAAGGTAACTGTGGTCCATATGCAGTGTGTTTGCTAGACTGTTACAGAAAATAAGAAATATATGTCATTTCAGCAGTTTGAAATCCATGTTTGTGGTCTTCTGCCAATGCCCACTTGTATCTTCTGCTTAAAATTAGCATGGAATCTCCTTTCCCTGTGAATGCCTTGGAAATATGAGAAAATGTGGATTTTTCCTCTAGTAAAATTGCTTTGGAAACAGACCATAGAGTGTGCTAGATTAGGCAGCAAGAGGACTATGTCATGTCTCAACAACGGGAGAAGCATTTCCCTAACCGGGGCCATGTACAGGACCAGCCTGTGCTTTGGAGGCTGCACAGAGAATACAGAGAATAGTCTGCTGACAGAAACAAGCAGACAAAAAAAGAGGCAGACAACACCCGCCCCCATGCTTCCCTCGAAAATATCTTCTACCAGCATGGAAATCCAAGAAGCAGACTCCAAACTTTATATGAATTGCCATGGACAGCTGGACTGGATAAGGAGAGGCAAAACTGAACAGGCTGCAGAGCTGTACCCGGGGCTTGGACCAGGCTCTCCCTGTGGGGACAACATGGGGCTGGGCAGGTCATGGGTGTACTCATCATCATGCAGGACTGCATTTGGTGCACACCTAGTCAGGCTTTGATGAAGACAAGCCACTGGCTTGTATTTATGGTGTGTGGCTTGGGTGAGCAAAGTGAGATCAGGCAGCAATGCAGGACCGCAAAATCACAAAGAGGCATCTCATTGGCACAGGCACTGCCAGACAGCGGCTCGCAGGTGGGGGGGTTTCTACGAGGAAATGTGCAAAAAGGACAATGTACAAACAACCAGTGTGTGAGACTTCTGTTCTGTGGCACAGAGAATGCTGTCTTCAGCAGCACAGCATCTCCCACCACTGTTTTCTGATGTCTTTCTACGCAGCTTATGTAAGACAAGCCCCTAAATGACCTATTTCTTCTGCTTCATGTAGATATGG
Organism: Rhinopomastus cyanomelas; assembly: GCA_013400115.1. Lineage (NCBI taxonomy): Eukaryota > Metazoa > Chordata > Aves > Bucerotiformes > Rhinopomastidae > Rhinopomastus > Rhinopomastus cyanomelas. Next base: position 28,991 of record VXBP01009047.1, read on the forward strand.
CATCTCCACACTCTTTTGCATTCCAGACAGAAGAAGACAGAGCTGATGCCTGGATCATGGAAATCTCCCAGAGAATGTCTACTGAGGCAAAAGCCTGGCACTTTTAGCTCACAGCACAAATGTGGCTTCTACTGTCTTAAAATCTGTTGAAATGAAGACTGAGCCTAGCAGAAAAAATATTCCAATCCTTAGGTAAAGCGATGGCTGTGCATAAGCCACCTCAGATGAAGAGACACAAGCTGCGTCACGTTCTCTTCTCCCTGATACGTATGCAAGGCTCCACAACACGCTGCAGTCTGCATCACTCTCCTCCAGACACTAACCTACTGGTGACAACAAACATGGTGTGACAGACTGAAGTGTCCAGAGGAAGACTTCTATGAACTTTTGTCCATGTGTGTGATCTGGAGTGGTTTTATTGAAAGCATCAGCTGAGATAATCTACTATGAAACAATCTGTTGGATTAACTGCTGTGACCTCGGTCCTCCTGCACAAACAGATGTTTGCCCTAGCTGGAATTAGGATACTGCACTTCTGTGTTATCTTTGGGAAAGAAGGTACACAAACAAAATCTGTGCTTGCCAAGAGCAAAGAATGGACACAAGTTGTGGTGTGTAATCTTGTAGTCGTCAATCTGGTCCTGAAAGCCAGAAATCCTGGAGATGATGGCAAAAAATGACTCACTGCTTGCCTCTGCACAAGGCTTTCAATTTGCTTATATTTTTGCCTGTGAAGCACAGTTACAAAATCTTCTAATTCCCATCCCCTGCTTACAGGGATAACGAGCAAAAGTTCCAGGAATTTCAGCACGGTTGTTCAAGAGGTCTCAATAACTGCAAAATGCTGTGTGGGTAAACAATTGGATGGTTCGTGGTGAATTAGTGGAACATAAGAGCTGGGAGTCTTTATGAAATGCCTCCTCACAGCTTCATCCATCAAAGCTCGTTGAAGTTGCAGGCATATGGCAATTCAGGACAGGGGTGGGTGAACACGTTTAACCTAGTTAGAAACTCAGTGGAAGACTGCTCAGCCTATACGAGCTCTCAGACTGCCTGGAGAGATTTAGGAAAACAAGCATAAGAGGTGGAGAAGATGTGCTGCTCAAAAACAGGTCCTATTAAGCACAGAAGGAATAATTTCTTTACAAAGACCCACCCCTCACGAAATGTCCAGCATTATTTGTTCTACAGCAGAAATGCAGCTCTGGGGTGTTTTGACGATGATATTTCAGTGGATTCCCTTAGACTACTGTTGTAATAAACCTTGAAAAAAAACCAGGCAAAATGTTTATTTAATAATTTCAGAGATTCATAAAACTTCTGCCTTGGTGAATGAAGCTTACCTTTTCTCAGGTGAGTTCTTCTGCCTTCTGGTGTAGAGAAATGTGACTGAGGGCAATAGCAATGCACACGTCTTCTTAAAATGGTGAGTTGACTTCAGTGCGATGGAAGTCTGACCCGTACAGAACTTTTTGTGCTACCAAAAGAAACAAAACTGCTTTAAGATAAAAGGGCTTGACTGTGTTTTAAGAGCCATAAATCCTGAGTTTGAATGATAATTGTAGGACACAGTTTAGTTGTTTGCTTAATTATCCTTTCTGCTCTCAGCTCTCAATGTGATGATGTGGGGCTCACTTCTAGGGAAGTGGTAACTGGATATGACTTATAAATTATGTTGTAAAGAGAACAGCTCCAGAAATACAAGCTTCCAAGATAATTTAACCTCTGTTGTGTGTGCACAGCAGTTTTTGGCAACTAATTGGTATCTACTGAGATGCAGCTATTGCTCTGACGAGATATGACTAGCAGTTGTTTTCTTTTACTGTATATACTGCTTGTCCAGGGCCTGGCAGACAACTTTGAAAAGCTTTGTAGTTTGATAAAACTCTGTCACAGCCATGAGCATATTCCTCACTTGTTTTCATGAGTGTTTTATTGAAAGGAACATTTTTGTGTCCAAGTTCAGTTTCCCGTTTACACTAAAAGGCTCCAGCCCCCTGTCCCTGTGATATTGTTTGCACCCACTTTGGCAGACGTCTCCCCTACCAGAGCTGGATTTGCACAGCTAATAATGGTTTTTTAATTTCCATCTTTGTGACATCCTGATATCTTCCCCCCCCACCGTAATTTTTTGTGGAAATGCTGAAGTTACCTGCTATTTGTGATTACTTGTGCTTTCTGACCACCAGATGTGGAAGTTTGTCTTAAACAAGGTTCAGATTCTGAAAACCATTATTTTTGTGCACATATTGGATGTGTGAGCTGTCCCACCAGAGAAACAGTCCTTCAGAAGTGCAGTGCTGTGCCTGATTTGCCTTGACAGGGGTTAGAGACATGGGGTCCTGATCTGACGCGCTGTGGAGCCTTTCTGGTGTCATACGCAAGTTTTGTAGTTGAAAAGAAGGCTAAAAGACCTCAACCACAGCAGGTACTGAGTCTCTACAGTTTTAATTCAGACCTCTTTCCAGTTCATACTTTGGTACTGCCCTGACAAACATGGTCAAATTTTAGTCTTCCTAAAACCTCTAGTTCATTCACTGAACAGTAGGTATTGAATGTTTTCCACGGAGTTGCCCCAGCTAAACACCTCTCGAAATATTCCCTCTTTTGGCAGGGACAGAGACAACATCCAAATCTCCAGGAAACATCCAACTACACAAAGTACAAGCAATTTTTCCTCTTTCTTAACTCCCTGCCTACTCCTCTTGAGTTGCTGCCCTTCAGATTCAGCAAACAAACGAGCCCTTCTTCACTGTGGACTGCACAGACTCGTCCCGAGGCCGTGTCCAGTGTGGAAAATAAAGATCTGTTTGTGATCGTGCCATGAAATATAGTGTGCTGGGGCTTACTCAGAAGGTGAAGGTCTAACTAAGGCTACCAAAGCAACCTTACTTCTGGAATTTCCTACCTTTTTCCACTCTGACCCCTACTGAGTTAGAAACTTCAGCTGCCAAACTCTTAACATTCTCCATTAAGTAAGTTTTTGGGGGCTGGGGAGTGGTGGGTACAGGCTGACAGTTTTCTGAGGGTGCAGGCAGAGGGAGACCCCAAGCAAAAAGCAAGGGATTCACTAAATCCTTGACATTCCTACACTGAACTTGGAGCTGCTAGTGCTTTTGAACCAAGTACTTGTAAGAATTCTTTCAAATGGCTAAACCATGGCATTTTTCCTTAATTGCATTTTCAGAGCTGTCTAAACTAGTCTGGCTGAAACTTTCCAGAAAATCTTTACTTGAGACACCTGGCATGGAAAAATTCAGTCCAAGTAATTTAAAGCTGCAAAATTATAAGCAACTAAAAACAAAATCTTGTAATGGGAAATGTCAAGCAATTTTAGGTACTGATGATACTACCAGCTCTGTCTGCTACAACACAAAAAAAGAAGAGACACTAGAAGAAAAAAAAAAGACAGACAGAATTATAAATTATAAAAGGAGAACGCTTACTTACTGGAAGAGGTGGGTTTAAGGGATTTTTGGATGTGAATAAAAGGGTACTTGACAGATGAGGTCATGGAGACTGTTTAATGTGTTAGGAAGCAGCATGAGTGAAGGGATGAAGCTGAGGGTAAGAGGAGGAAAAGAGCAAGGTAAGGCTGTGGGAGAGTGTTCTGAGAAGGCAGATGGAAGAAGAAGTGTACAACAGTACAAAAAAGCAGGTACTATCAGGGTTCCACCTATTCTGATAATTAAGTTGAATAGTAAGTAGAACATCCTCTGGCTTCACTTGGGATGCTCTGGCCATTTGTTGATGGGTAGGTAGGTGAGAGCATGCCTCCTTAAGAGGTATCCTATTTAAATGCAGGCACTCATCAAACATCAAGGGGAGGGGCAGCCTAAGCCAAATTCTCATAAGTCATAGCTGTAGCTCATTTCTAAATAGAGTTTTTTCCCAAGGTCCTTATTCCTACTAGTACTGCTGACTTCAGTGGAATTCAGCAAGAATCATAAAAGAAGGCAGAATCTGACTTCCAGATAATTGTTTAGACCAGAGTGTCCAATTCTGAATTCCTTGACTTCTTTGGGCACTTTTGGGGATCTATGCACTGCAGGGCCAGTGCCAGCTATCAATCTAAATCTTTCTCCATTTGGCAGGGCTTAGCCCTTCAACCTTTGAGATGCAGTCTTTAATCATCTGAGAAGTCCTTTTGGCTGAGCTCAGTTATGTTTAGTTTTGTGACAAAAAGTCTCAAGAACTAGCCTTCATTCTCCTTTGTTTTTCAAAAGTATAAGCTTTAGTTGTAATTGACTCTCTTACTAGTTTTCATGGCACTGTGCTGGCTCTTCACTGTTCTACCTGCCCTGACCTCAGCTGCTCTGAACTGCACATCACTTACAAAAGCCTTGTTCTCCATTTACATGCTGGGATCATATTTCATAGAATCATAGAATCATTAGGGATTGGAAGGCATCTCAAAAGATCATCCAGTCCAGTCCCCCTGCCACAGCAGGACCACCTAGGCCAAGTCACACAGGAACACATCCAGGTGGGTTTTAAGTGTCTCCAGAGAAGGAGACTCCACAACCCCCCTGGGCAGCCTGTTCCAATGTTCTGTTACCCTCACTGTGAAGAAGTTCCTTCTGATATTTATTTGGGAACTGCTTGGAAATCTGTCATTATGGTGTTTGTGACAGCTTGACAGGGCCTGTTGCTATGGAAAAGCTTTGTGATGTTGTATAAATATATTCCTAGGTCAGAAGTTCTATGTATTTCTTGGACATGGATGCTAAAGGGAAAAAAGAATGACTAAACACTAAAAAATCAGGATAATAAAAAAATAACAACAATAACTAACATTTGATATATTTGATAATGTATTTTTGCCTAGTAACTAAACAAACTATTTCTCAAAGCAGTTAATGTATCCTGTAACAATCCTACTAGCAAAGAACATTCATTTAGTTCCAAGGTTCACCCCCATCCTTAAAATACCCTTATTACTGGTCATTTTGCAATATTAATAGACTAGCAGACAAGGGAGCTATTACTCTCACCCTCTATCTGTTATTCCATTAGGTAAGGCTGACAGTCTCCGACTGCTCACTGTTCTACTACCTTCGCTGTGCTCAAGCCACTAAAACTCATCCTCACATGTTGTTTTTGGTGAAAACTATGACTAGACAGGAAAGGAGACAACAAAACCACGTAGAAAAGTGTGAGACAAAGCTCAATGCAGGTTTGCATCCAAAACAGCAATACTTTTCTGACTCAGACAGCAACGAGGAAGCGTCAGCACAAGGATGTGGAAAGTCATCCGAGACTGTCTCGGCCGTTTGTCCCTGCTGATGACTGATGGCCTGTGTTTACAGTTTAGAGTTCCAGCTGTAACTTCATGCTGACACAGAAACAGCCTCTGCAGCCCTTTTTTGCTGTCTGTGACACAGCATCATTTGTGCATTTCATGAGGGGATTCTCAAGCATGGGCACGCTCAGGCTACCCTGAGCTGATGTGACCTGTAGGCACAAGCTCTGTTCTAGGGGTCATCAGTACACTCCAGGAAAGGCAACTCTGACTTGGTTTCTTTTCTATCACTCTCTCTCCTGTGTTTTAAATGCAGATGTTTTGCAAGGATGATAACATGCTTCTCTGAGATCACTTTTGAAGTGGAAGAGTTCTAACCTTACCTTTGGAAAGGGCTGAGGTGTAAGCACAAGTTACAAGTTTAACTGGGTTCTGTCTCCTGCTGAGCTCAGGATCTGTGAAGACCTCTGGTCCAGAGCTGCAGTCTCTCAGAGAGGCAAGATACCACTGAAAAGCAGACCGGCTTGGTTTTACCTTTGTGAGAGACAGTGTGAGACACTTGACAGGGCTGGCAGGAAACCAGTGCAAGCATCCAAGTGTGTCTACCTGGCCTTTGTGCACAGCAGTGACTTCTGTGTGGCAGCGAGGCACAACACTGTACTTCGGACCCGACTCTGGAGCATGCAGTAGACGACATAAACTCTGAGCAGATTCCTTCACCCACTCTTTTTGGTTGCTGCCAAAGCAGCCGGGAGAAGGTGCTGTCCTTTGGAGAGTTAGCTACAAACAGATGCCCCATAACGTCCTGGGCTTCCTTAGTCATCTCTCGGAGCACTCACGGATTGCAAAAATAGAATGATAACCTTTTAAAAAAAAATCATGAAGGATCACGAATTGTTCCTGTCTGTAGATGCTATTGATAAGGCAGCTCTTTTCCTACCAGAGAGTCTCTCTCTGCTCTATTTCTTCCATAAAGGCTTAGGCTTTTGGTTTTTTTAGAAAATATGCTTAATTATCTCACATCAAATTATGAGCTACTGGTTTAGAGATCCTTAAACATCAAAATACCCATGCTTCTTTATTTCATGTTCCCTGCCATTTGATCCTTATTTTTAAGCTCTAACTTAAAAGAAAGGGGAAATGTCTGGAAGCAGAGAAATTATAATTGATCTATAGTTTGAATCCGAGCCACAAATATGCCGTGAGAATGCACACACATGCACGCAGTGCCATCAAGAAAAATATCCCAGCCCTCCCACGCTTTTTACACGTTACAACATATTAAAAATATTTCTGGCCATAGTGAAATATATTAAAATAAAAAAGGACAAAGTTGGAAGTACCTCCAGAATTTTCCACAGGCAGAGGCACAGAATTAAAACAGTTCTCTCTCCGAAAATCTTCCATGAGAGTTTATTAAGTTACCCTCCAGTTTTTTTAGAAGCTGTGGTCCAACAAAAATTACGTGAATCAAAGATCAGGAATTCATTTGCTACTAGTTCCTACCTGCTCTAGTGGGAAGAATGGCACTGCTAGCATAAGAATTATGACACCACTGGGCAAATGAAGCCCACCTCAGGTCCCTCCCCATGCTGTGGGGTGTACAGTGTCATGAAGAGTGCACACTTGACACGCTCAGTGCAGCACCGGCTGTGCTGATTGGGAAAGCGCCCTTGAACGCTGTTTAAGGCAAGAATGAACGAAGACTTGGCTAAAAGGCATCAATGAGCGTGAGGATGGGGCGTTACACACACACACCTGTATCAAAAGGTTGAACCAGGGGTGTCACCAAATCTGTCTCAATATTCCGGGAAACTGAGGCACAGGATCACGTGCCCCAGCCAGCCTCAGCAAGACATCACTAGCGGAGGTGCAGCTGTGAGGACGTGGCTCACTGTCCTTGCATAGGAGCAAGGCTTCGGTCATCTTTGGGGAGGTGTTACATGCGGCACGGCACGGCACGGCACGGCGCAGCAAACACACTGGAAACATCTCTCTGTGATTTATCTTTCGGCTGGTGTCCGTGAAAGCTCTTAAGGAGAAATTCTAAATAAGGAACCCAAAAATGCTGCTGTTTCTTACCATAACTGTAAACTGAAAACAAGCATTTATACAACCTAGCCCAAATATTTAGTTAAAGAACAGGTTTATAACTGAGGGTATCTTAAAATGTGTTTGAATTATTATACACACTGCTTAAACAGCGAAACTGTCATCTCGGAGTTTTGTATATCTGCCTCATTAGCCTCCCTCCAGGGCCTGTGGCAGGTGAATCTGCATTGTAAAGTTTTGTATCTTTCCATACTTTATGCCTCCTGTAAAACGCCTTGAGAACTTTACGAGGGATGCTGCATTAAAATGTGTGATTATAAATATGATTTAAATATCCGGGCCATTACGGGGTGATTATTGTCCAATAAGGCACCGCGCACAAAAGGCTTATCTACGCGGCGTGCTTAGGTTTTGACAATCTAATGCAATGAATTGCTCGGTGTCGTTTGTGTGCTGTTTGTCTCTGTTTGTTCTCGTACCCCAGAGATGCCTGATACGCGGGGCTCTAACAAGGCTGTCGTAAATTGTTGAACAATAAACAGCTCTTGAGATTTTTAGATAGTATGTGGTTAGTATGCGATCCATCTCGAGGAACTTGATTTAGTGCCGCAAAGGAACATCCCTGACAATGCTCAACGCTGTTTTAAACTGCTGCTAAATCAATTACAGTGTTTGGGAAGTGGCATGCCTCTTCCACTCCCTGCTCGACGCTGGTGGCTTGGCTGCTCAAGGAGAGATTTAGGGAGCCGTGCTACAGAGACAGATGGGTTCCCTGGAAATTGCCGGAGTCACCCAGCTTGAAACAGTGATAAGTAAGGCCTCCTAAAATCTGCACCGAACTGCACAACTCAAATATCACTTGGCTGGATTGTCTAAGCTGTGTCTAGCAATAAATGAATTATGAAACAAACAAAAACGCTCCGTTTCAGATCAGCGCCGTGTCGTGGAGCGGCAACACCCCCACGCACCAATGATCTTCCCGGGTACACTGCACATGGTGACTACCATTCGCTTGCAGCAGCCCTGTGGGTTAGAAGAGCGTCACTACCCCCTTTTCACACGCGAGACACCAGTAGCTCAGGCAGCAGAATCATCGGCTTGTTTAGGCTGGGATAAGTCCTCATGAAGTCCAAGCAGTAACCCAGCTGGCCAGAGCTCACTGCTAAACCACGGCCCTGAGTTCCAGACCTACACAACTTTGAAACACTTCCAGGGATGGTGATTCAAACCCATCCCTGGGCAATCTGTTCCAAGGCCTGTTGATCCTCTTCCATGAAGCATTTTTTCCACTTGTCCGACCTAAACTTCCCCTGGTGCAACTTGGGACCATTTCCTCTTGTCCTATCTCTTGTCACTTGTGAGGAAAGACCAACCCCAACCTCCTTAGACAACCTCCTTTCAGGTAGTTGTAGGCAGCAATAAGGTGTCCTCTCATCTTTTCTTCAGACTAACCAGCCCCAGCTCACTGAGATGCTCCTCCAGACCCTCCACCAACCTTTTTGCCCTCCTTTGGGCTCCTCCAGCCCCTTAATGTCCTTCTTGTACTGAGGTGCCCAAAACTGAACCCAGTACTCAAGGCAGGGTTACAGCACTAGAAATCTTACCAAACCCCTCTCAGATGTGTGTTGGTTCACTGTGGATGTTTAAGAGCGAGCTGCCCGCAGATATGAGGTTTCAGAAGGCCACGAGAACCAAAGATGAGGGCTTTCTGCAATATGACAGTGTTACAAGGAGTTGGCCGAGAAGCTGGAAGAGACCAAGGCCATTTGTTTCCCTACGCAGCATTTTCTACGTCCTGGGACATTTCTGAGGAGGAATATTGAGATGCAGTTATTAGAACAATAAAGTTCTGAGATCTTTCAAAGGCTATAACAGTCTCAGAAATATCACTGGTTTATTCTAAGAAGAGAAGACTAGGGGGAGGGAGAAGAAATCCTGAGATCGAGGTAGAACAAGGCAAGTTGTGCAGGATTTGTTACAGAGATCCTATGATTTTGTTTCATTAATCTTTCATGGTCATGGTTGTGGCTATCATCTGCTTAGGGATCATGCAAACCTGCCTTCAAATTCAGTACCATCTCCAGGTTTTGCTTAGATCTCTCTAACTTCTGTCCTTAGAGCGCGGTGGAGTGGCAGTCACCACTTTTCCTCGTAAACAGACTTACATCTCACTGCTGCCAGACCTCTCACAAAGTGAATCTGATCAGGTATCGATCTTTAATCTGCTGCATTGCTGAAAATGGCAGCCAGCTGTAGCTGTGAAGAACAACAACTGGCAGACGCTCTGGTTAGTGTTGGCGCTGGCTCTCTCTTATAAGATCCAAATTCCTGGGAACCAAATGTTCCTGTGATTCTGGCTTTCTGCTGCCAATAGAGCTTACGATACAAGTCTAATTGGCTTGTAACTTTTCTTGGAAATCTGGAGGGGAAATGGATAGGTTGCCTTTATTTGTACACTGATATGTCGAGAATCTGCATTAAGATGAGGGGGGAAATGCATACAGCAGTAGCCATAAAAAAGCCAATGTTTACCCCTCTTCAGTTTGAAGTGGTTTCAGAAATATGTAAGTAGCTGCTGTTTTCTATAAGCTTAATGAGATTGTAAGAGTTCTTTGGGCTGCTGTTTGGCAGGCCAGTACAGAAGGGTGTTGGTAGGGGCTCTTTTAGAAGAGACTTCGTTTGGGATTTGTGTCTGTTGTGTGCGAACACCGTGGTCAGCCACACTCAGAAAGTGAACACTAAAACCTGACGTGAGCAGGACGTTTGTGGGAGCTTTCCTTTGCTCAGCGACTGATGATTCCTCTTTCCACTGACATGGATGTAAAGGATGAGTTTACAGCTGCAGAAACCCTTACTCATCTTTACCTGCTTCTTTCTAGCCAAACTGCTCCTGTCAGTTGACAGCTGACAGTAATGATGGAAAAATTCACATCCTCCAGCAATCAGAGGAGAGGAACGCTCCTAGCCATAACAGAGTAACTTTCAATTCAGCCACCACGTTAGGATGGGACTTCACAAAAAGAAAATAAAATTAATCACCAGGACAATTTAATTTTTGATGTTTTTTCAAGAGTTTTGAGACGTGTGATCATAGAAGTATAGCTCAAATGGGAAAAAATCCCCAGTGGAATAGAAGGAATTCAGATTAAAGTTGGCTTGGACCGTTTGTGCTAGAATTCAAACAAGCTACTACTACATGTTTGTGGGTGAAAAAACACTTTTTCCTGCAGAGTGGTTTCTCCTGTTATGGGTCACACTCTGTTTTCCTCCTCGTAACTGAGAGTAGTGCTTGGGTCCCGTTCAACAGACACTTTGTTTTATGGTGCTTCCTGGCACAAGGAGGGAAGCACTTGTGCTGTGGAAGAAGAGATCTTTTCTCGTCTGCCCGCCTCGAAGGATTTCACAAGCCTGTTGACCAGATTAGGACCAGAGGAGTTTACCTGGAACAGATCTGGCAGGACATTGCCTTGCTATAAATCATAGAGGGGTGCAAAAGGAGGTTGGATCCAACATCAACAGTTTTCAGCTCCTCCCTCTGCTGACAACATCCTACTGTTCTCAAGCTACTAGTAATTTGCCTCTTTCAAAAGCAACAGGGAGAAATAAAGGGAACAATTTACACAGTGTGGGACTGCAGGGGTTAAAGTCAACTCTATGATTCCTGATGGGTCTTTTTATTTTCTCCTAGTTCATCTTTCCCTCAGAAGAAACCTCACATTATTTTTACCTTAGGTGTATCTGCTTCACTTGTTTTACTTTTCAGACAGTTACCTGGCTGCAAGCCAGCAGTGCAAAATCAAATCCTGCCATTTATTTTAGGATTTGCTTTTATTGTTCTTGCCTGAATTTAATATTTTTTCATTCCTTATTACTTTATGTCATACCTTTCTCTTTTCCCCCCTGTCTTTTCTTTGTTAGCTTTGTTTGCTTCCTGTCACTCACTGTTTGGTAGCTCAAATATCAGAGCAGAATGAAAAAGCCCAGTGCTAACCCAGGTTATATATTTTACTGTCACTTTCCTGCTGCTGGGAAACGCAAGCAGCAGCCAGAAGACAGAGCGGATCTGAGGCAGGTCAGCGACTCGGACCGCAGCTCTCTGAGCTATGCCAAGTCAGAAGAAATGTTGAATTGCAGATACGAGAAGTGTGGGGCTCTTAAAAGAATCCTCTGTTTAGCAGAGAGGAAAGCAATACCATAACAGTGAGAGTGAGCATGAACACGATGAAAAGCAACTAAGAAGCGGCCCAAGTCTCAGCCCGAGTGTAGTGTACACACGGATTGTTTTTATTCCTAAAAAGAGCAAAAAAGTATCTGTAACAGCTGGTCTCAACCCAAAAGTTTGTTTGGATCACTGAAACATGCCCTCGTACTGTTTAGGACTATACATAGTTGTCACAGAAATGATCTTGGAAAAAACCCCATCTACTGCTAAGAGGAGATTTTTTTTCTTGTTGCTGCTAAACATATTTTGTTGTTAAAGATGTCCAGGGAAAGGAAAAATGGTGGAGAAACAAAGGCCACGGTTCTAAAAATGGCCACACAAAATTAGTTTCTTACACGTTTAAGAAGCAGTCTGTGTTTTCACAAGAGCTGGGTCTCTGCCAAATTCCAGCTCATTCTGGGGGAAAAAGCAGGGAGGTGCAGACCCTCTGGAAACCTGTCAGCTGCCCTGTCCTTGCTGCCTCTTGCCGCCTGTCTCAGCCTGAAGTTTAAGGGTAAGTTCAGCTTAAAGCTTACACTTTAAATACTTTGGGCTCAGCTTTTCCTGTGGTCCAGGACCCCAGAGTAGACCTGTCACCCTTTGTAGCACTGGCCTGTACCTGACAGATGAGACAGAGGCTCTCAGCCAGAACACCAGCTCGGGAGGAGTGTGGGTGTTACCTATGGTTTCCCTCAGGCCATAGGGGCACATTTTCTGAAAGTGTTTTAATTGCTGGAATATTTCTGGTAGCCCCATACCTCCCCTTAATTTTTCTTGTTTCCTGACATTCTCTTTGTCAGTCTAAGGACTTTGCTTCTCTCCAATTGCTAGGAATCTCTTTGCAACTGCATGGCAGACACAGCATCCACCTTTAGGACCCTCTTGCTAACCAGTTCTATCCCATTTACATCCAAGTAATGAAACGTAAGAGTGGGACTTTCAAGATCTAATGCCTTTCTCTGGAATAATTTGCCCTTCCTCTGAATGCAAATAAATCCACTAATCTCAGCCACATGCACTGCATGTTCCTCTGTATCTGAGAGAAACAAAAGTGGTTTGAACAAAAAGATGGGAGATAAAGCCATCGAGTGGCTTTGCAGTCTGCCTGCTGGAAATTTGCTGTGGTCTAGGAAGGGAGGACAGTCCTTTGCTGATGCGGTGCAGCTGGAGGGATGCTGCAGCCACTCCTCTCGCAGACACTGCTGCTGCGGGAGATGGCTTGTCCGGCATTCAGTGTGGCACTTGCTAGTCAGACCATACACCACGAGGGAAGCCCCTCATAAGGAGGTTACTTGTTTACAAGCAGCCGCTCAATGACAGGACACTGTGCTGTTGTGGCATCCTGGAGGTTCCTCTGGTGAGGAGCTCCTGCCTCGCATCCACCCTGGCTAAGAGGCTTTGGGAAAGTTCACCAGCCAGACCATGTGTATGTTCCATCCCATTTCCCAGCCCTCACCGGGTTGTTAACTTGTGACTTAATCAGGGAAATCTGCCTCTGGACAGTTTTATAAGCAGACAAGGACAGAGCTTTCTGTCCTGCACCTCCTGACCTTATGTGCCAGTATAACACGCGGAAATATGTCAAATACCATTTAATCTTCATAATCCAGGCAGATTACGTTCAAAACTTCACCTCTGTGTGCTCACAGCATTATCTCCTTTCAAAAAGGCCGCGTTGCTGTTTCTGCAAGATTCATCCTTTTCAAGATGAGCTTATTTATAGCAGGCAGGTCTCATGTGCTACCTGCAGCAGGGATGGCCAACGCACCACATGAGGCTCCACATTGCCGGTGCAAGTGCTCTCAAACAATGCAACGTGGCAGCAATCTCTGCAGTTTTGAACTTGGATTTCTGAAGCCTGCATTAGCTGAAAGTGGTGGTGTGAAATAGTAATTGGCTGATTCTTGTTTTTACTATTTGCATTACTATTTGGAGAGGTTACAGCCTAGCTCCAGGCTCCAGCTGCTCATTCCTACTGTGGCAAGATGAGGCCACAACAATGCACAGCAGCTACACAAACAGATGATTTACACTTGGCACAACTGAGAGTGTGAAAACCTTGTCAGAGAGGAAGAGGTCAGGAAATCAGTAGCTGACGGAGAGGGAACATTCACACTGCCTGCTGATGCCAGAGGAACGACTTTCTTGATAGAACAGCCACTCTTGCTGGTCCCCTCCTGTGGTCAAATGCCCCCATGATTCCTCTAGAGCTTCTGCCTCCTCTGTTGTCCCAATGTCAAATCAGTTGTCTGTGTGGCTTGTTTTTATTTAATTGAACAGCAAACAACTCCAGCAGAGGGGACAGGGAAGCAGCAGAAGGCAGGCTAACAGGCTGAGGAGAAGGCAGGGTTCTCCCACCAGTGTCTTCCGTTTTCTTTCCAAGTGATTGCTAGACATTCTTCTACAACCAAATTAACAGTCCTGTTTAAGAGTATTTCTGGGGTGAAATCTTGAAAAGTTCTGTCATTGAGTTCAACTGAAGCAGGTCCAGTTTCTGAAAGTCCTCAAATTGTGTTCCTTCTGGTTTTCTCATGTCCTTAATCCTTGCTGTGAACTGAATGAGGCATTGATCCGACAGAAAATAACGTATTATCACATAATTGCAGATTGCACTATACAGAGTGTTCATTATGGGGGCTAAACTGAGGTTACACAGACAGCCTTAATGCTGGCATCGCCTAGCTTTTTCTTCTTTGACTTTGCATCCCCTATGATGGCCTTTGAATGAAGTTTGCTGTTGTGACTAACGATTAATTTTGATGCAATTATTACAAATTTACTTTCCATTGGTTTGTTGTGGAGAGTTTTGCAGCTGTGCCCTTCATAAACAATGAGCCTAGGAATTTGCTTCTCCTCACGTGCAAGTTGCTGACTTTTCTTCAACGTTTTAAAAAAGCTTTGATAACTTTGGACACCTCTGTCTCTGCGGTTTTTTCACTATGATTTGGTAACAAGCTGCATCATTCAAAATAGGAGCTGAGTAACTGATTTTGGTGGATCCTAGTTGGAATACCCCTTTCATGAGTTTCATTTTTTTTCCCTGAATGTATCTGTCCACTGCATCCTTTTATCTTCTTACTGTCATAGTTTCACGCAGCAAATGCTGTGCTGAAATGCTGAGAGCCGAATCAGTTTAAAGCCTGCTCTGTTCTTATGAATAATAATCTTTTTTCTACCACAAGCTTATGTCCATTTTCAAAGCACAGAAAGTGCCAGGGATTTCAAGTTAAGCATATTCAGAAATTCTTGTGGTTTGGATCTACATGTAACTGTGGCCATAAAGGTCATGCTACTGATTGCAAGGCTTCTGAAGAGAAGCTACTCAAGATGGAATGTTTGTAAGATTCAGAAACTTAATTTGAAACAAGAAGGGACTCTAATTTGAGATCCTATCATATGCCATTCGCTTCTTGACCTTGTAGTGAGGAGCATTGTGTACCCTCTCAATACTCTGCTGTGTGGAACAATGGGGTGCATGCATACGATGCACGCAGCCAAGTCTCTCTGCTGTGCAGCTATTAAATTAAACCATGTGCTCCCGAGCCTATTGTCCCCTGTTCTCACATTACTAAAATAAATAACCAGAACATCAGGAAAGAGTCTTAACGTTCGTGTCGCATTCAGTTGCGACTGTGCTATTCGTAGTTTACGGTAGGTGATGTTACAAACAGCAATAACCTCACCACCTGCTGGAGGAAATAATTAGGGGAAAGCATTACTCAATAGCTGGTTTTCTTTGCAACACACTTTTCATTGATGGTACGTTAGACCGTAAGGCAGTTTACTCTGAAAGACACACAACATAAAACACAGAAAGTTCAAATTCTTTTGGTTGGAGGCACAGCAAGATTTGAGGGAATTCTAGTAGATCTACTTTGTGATAGTTGAAACGATTGTCTAAGAGAAATTTTTAGAGTCTTGAATTAGACTAAGTAGACTTTGAAATCTCCATATTTGACTAGTTCTACTAGTATTAACCTACCTTTAGAATAATTTTACCTGCAGACTATCCCCAGTGACAAAACTGGTTTTGTCCAAGTTTCCATTATTACTTTTGAGCCAAATTTCAAGTGCTTTTAAAATTCATTCGTAGCAGCGTTAGCACAGGTCGGAGATGAATGCAGAATGTTCCTGAGTATCTTCCTCACACAGTGTCAGCACTGAAATGGGTGTTAGTTACAGCCATTGAATTGGCCTGGTCAGACTTCTGTAATACTTGGGATTTGTATCATATAGCAGAAATATCTTATTTCCTTCTTTATTTTTTATACCAAATCATATTTCCTGCTCAAGATGAGCCAGGAATGTACTAAAAGGAGGAAGGAATCTTTTTATCACGACGTTGGCTATTCAAACCTAGCAAACTTCACTGTGAAGGAAATTGAAAATATTTGGAAAAATAAAAAAAAAGGGTTTGGATTCTGTTCTAAAATGTGAAAGGGTTTTCAAAGTTCTGCTCAATCTCAGCAAGCTTTTTCATTGTTTCCTCCAAGAGGAATCACCTGGAGTATGTTTAGTGGACGGTGACACGGACACTGAGGAACTGTGGAGTGGTGGCTAGTGTTAGCAAAGGTACTGCTGGTCTTTGAAAGAGGAATGGGTGGAACCACAGACAAGGGCCTCTCAGACTGGAGGTACCTGTGCCAGAGTTTCAAAGCCTGGCACAGACAACTCACTCCAGGCGCTGTCCAATCTTGTCACCCCAAAGTGCAAGATGGATATGAGTCATGGAAGAGTTTTGTTTTGGGGGAGTATGTGCTGAAAATTTTGACAAAATATCCAGGGATAGGTCTTTCTGTGTCCAAGATGCAGGAAAAGAAGAGGACAGGCAGAAGGAAGGGTCAAAAACCCTGAAACCCGTCTTGCCAGTGGTTGCCACGTGAGCTACCGGAGTGTTATGTAGGGATAGAAGATGGCAAAGTTCAAGCTCTGAATTTAACCCTTGGTGGTGCTGCTAGCAGGAGCTATGGCAGCCTCATGTAAATACAGAAGTATTTTAAATTAAAAGGATTTTATTTTGATGCAGATTGAACATATATTTTGAAATAACTCCATGTTGCAAGAAATTAAATTACTTCTAATTTAAACTCTTCTGAGACTACTGCCTAGGCATTGTACTTTTCTCCCCATATTATTGCTCTGTCTTCAAAACAGCAACATTATTTTTTTCCTGAAATAGGAATATCAATGTCTTTTAATTACTCTGTACATGCAATTGACTTTAAGAAATCTCTGCTAAATAAGCCTATAAACAAAGCTGGGAGTCCTGCTGTTGCTATGTAAGGTGGTAAATTCTAACAATATTTTTGAAGCCATCTATAACTATTTAGTTTTCTCTAAATATGTTAACCTTCTGTGACTGGTAGCTTAGCAGTCACAGTTTTGTCCTTAATGACTGTCCAGCAATTTGTAATTAAATTTGCATGGTGAAACTTCATCTATTTGTTGGGAACATATTTAATAAAAATTTAGAAAAAACATCACGAGGAAAGAGAAGAGTCTGGCTGTACTGTAAGGAGAATGTGAGGCAGTAGATGTCTCACCTTTAAACACACTGATAGCTTCCTCATTTAAGTCTTCATTAAACCAAATGTGTGGAGCTCTTCTTCGAGTATCTTTAGGAGTAGCTTTGCAGAATACACAGCTCAAGCACTTGGGGTCATTCTCACAACTTCTGAATGACACAGATGGGATGGACTTCCATTGCCTAGACTCAAGGACAGGTCTTGATTGTTCAGATTCCTTTTGGCATCAGTTGTCTGGCCAGTGCTGCAGAAGCCAGCACAAGGAGGTTAACAGAGAAGAGATTATATTCCAGCTCCTCCTTGAGAACGTTTACACACTGCCTTTGAGAAGGCAGACCATGCACTGAGAAACTAGCTGGAAAAGCCTCACCCCCATCTATGGGTACTTGTTTTGGTGTTGTACTGCGTTTTGCTGAGTGAAGTGGAACTTGCTTGCACCCATGGTCCAACTTGCTCTACTATCAGACAAGATAAAGCTGCCTGTGGGACTACAAAGAAATTTGTCTTCATAAATTATTAAGTCTTTGCCATCCTCACCAGTTAAGTCATGAAGTACAGACCTTGTAAGAAACAGAGAACACTTGTTGCACAGCTTATCTGTGCAATCCACTTCCTGCCATTCCACAGCAAAGAATTCATTAGGGCTTGACTGCTGATGCCCTCCTCAAATACTTCCTCCTGTTGGGTGCTGTGCCCAGCTTTATATCCTTACAGTTAATTCTTATTCTGGATCCTATGCAGCTGCTTTCAGACCTTTTGTCCTTTCTCTCAGGATCTAGTGAAAAGTGCATCCATTCTGCAGCTCTCTGCACTGCCAGGGAGGGCTGATCACAGGACACACTCTGTAAATGTCACATTAACCATTCTTTGACAGAAATGCAGACAGATGGCCTGAGGATTGTTTCAGCATGGTCCACATTTCATTTTTTACTCTGTACCTAAAGTTGCTGTGCTTGTTGTGTCTTTTTTTCATAGTTTTTCCATATTGCTAGATCTCAGGGAACAGGATCTACGTGGGCATGACAGTACTTCTCTGATCTCTAATTCTCCGCTTTGAACAACAGTCAAGTTTCAAGACAAATTCCCTTCTGCTCAGAAGATGCATACGTCTCCCGAGATCTTAGCAATACCTTTCTTATCGTTGATGTCTGGAACAGTCAAAATTTCTGTTTGGACAGCTGGTCGTAACACTTCTATGAAGACAAGGCATTATTAATATGGTCTTCTCTTGAAACGTGTGCGTGCTTGCTTCCCTATGTGCTTTCAGTCGCTATCTGTAGGCTACCTACAACGATTTTCAAGCTAGCTGGCCAACCGAGAAACAGCAAAACTTGTGCAATTAGCCCTCGCTGTGCACATCCAACTATCCTCAAGAACACTAAGCACACACTGAATATATCTGATCAAAGGGGTATCATGTGTCTCCATTTTGCTGCACACTGACCGCCCTCGATTCGGTAGTAAATTCCTTTACATCTTTGATTCGGATTATTTTTATTGCCTCCACAATGATCTAATATCCTGGGGAGTCTTTCCCGGGGGAGCACTAGGGAACAAGTCTTAACCAAGAATTCTCCACATTTCTGACAGAGATCAATAAAGGAAGAGCAAATAATCAGCAGACTCGTTTGTACATGGTTAATTGGTAAGTGCACATAAAAGTCCACGTGTGCAAACAAGTACTCAAGGTAGTGTCAAACTATCTGCAAGCTCTCTTCCGTGCTTCAAAGCACTACCCAGGGGATTTTCTTGCTACTGCCTAGCGAATCAAGGCTTCGAAGCAGCGTTGTATCTTCTCTACATACTGTCTCCTCAAGTCTATCAACATGATCACAAGCCAGTACACCATACACGTGGCAGACAATGTACGGTGACTGTACCAGCTCTTCTTCTGAGGCTGATCCTAGCTCATAGATAAAAAGAGCTGTATCAGCCTCTTTAGTTTGAAATCTGCCAAGCAGAGTCAAACAGCTCCACATTGCCTCCGAAAGACTGTGTGATAAACAGCAGCAAAATGTGATTTGGTGGATGTATTTCTTTCAGCAGGTGACTGCATAAACTAAATCTTGGCAGTAGAACTTGCAGTGAGTGAAGTATTATGGTTGATGGGCTTAAATCTTTCTCCCGCTAATGCTGTGCAGGAACGACTGTGACTGGAACTGGTATAATTACTGAACCGTGATTGAATTCTCAGCATCAAGAAGACAACAACTCTTTCACAGTTTCTACTTTGATGTCATCTCTCATCTGTAAAGCTGTTCTACTCAGAACCACTTGAAGGTATTTTTCTTTTGAATTGGCTGCTTTAGACTGTCTTTAGTGCTAGATTATCTGTGTCAGGTTTATCACAAGCTGTCTGGATACAGGATGATTTTTCTTTTCATGGTAAGACACAAGCATTCTTCTAAACTCTGCTTGCAGTTTATGACAAAGGTGCTTCTTGGTTGAATCTTCTGTTGCTGGTTTCCAAATACCCAGAAACTGGATCAACAATCTTACAATCTTCTGTGTCGCTATTTTTGCTTTATTTATACTTCACAGTAACAACTTGGGTGATAATGACTTGCTACAGTCACTGTCTCTCTGCTGACAAGAGCAAAGATCTGTCATCATCTTCTATCAAGTCGCATTCTGCACTTTTGAATCTGCATGAGTGTATTACCAGCCCTTCACAAGTCCTTAGTCTCAAGCACTTGTTATATTTTGGGTTTGGGTGGGGTTTTTTCCCTGAAAAAGATGCAATTCAACTTGTGTGTTGTTCCTCCACCTGGAGCTTTTCTTGGTGACTGCTTGGGAATGTCTTCTGAATGAGGGAGCTGCTGTTTTGTTCTTTTGAGGTAATAATATGCAAAATATTTTGCTTATAACTGTGCTGCAGAGTTGCTGATAAGATGTGGTATTTCAGCAGTGTGTAAGCTTCTGCCCCAGCCATACCTTGAGTATTGAGGAAAACTGTTCCATGATTTTGTGCTTTAAAATGGTGTTAGATTGGCACTTGGGCCTTACTGGGGTTTTGAATTACACACTGTGCCTGTGCATGCTTGGAAAGGTGCTGACCAGTACCCTTCTTATCTTCCAGTTCTCCCTGCCCTTACTCCACGCCCATAATGCAAACTGCAGGAATTTGTGCATTACGAACAAAAAACCAGCAGCATTATGGAAGCAGAAGCACTAATAGCAGACAGATAGAATGATTGATATTAAAGCCTCCCATTTGCATTTCACCGATCGTCCTGGAAAAGCTGCTCATGCACAAAGGTTGCCACATATTAAAATAGGTAAACTCTAGAAATATGCATCCCTAGCAGAGCTTTTGAACCCCTCCTCACACCCCCAACCTGTCTCAGGCATGAAATGACGAGACTCCAAGTGGATACTGTGGATTGGAAGCAGGTAGTTAATAGGATGCACTTCCTGTTTGAGGAAAAAAAAGCCCTAATTTTACACAGGGCATTTTTGAAAATCAAGCTTTGGTTACTTATTTTCTTTTTAGACAGCATCTTTTGTCTCTGGAGCATTCCATTGTCCCTGTGAAATGCAAGAAGTCTTGCAGATCTAGGTGCTGTGAGAATGAGGAAAATAATTAAATGAGGTCACCATGCTGATTTGTAGCATGACATGGAAATAACACCCACTTCTTGTTTTTTAAGTACTAAAAAAAATCCTTAATCTAATTAGTTTCTTTAATCTGGCAAACAAAAATACCTCCTCTTGATTCTATCACTTTCTTGCAAATGCGACACCTTGAAGATCAGAAATGCGCAGTGAGGGGCTGAATTAGGCTAGTTAATTGAAATAAATCAAGGCAACCTGGCAGCAGTCTGTCTGTCCAGTGCAAGCAGTGATTTGTGCTTGAGCCTGCTAGAACAGCCCAGGAGAAAAGTTCCCAGTACCTTGGTTCAGTTTACCTGCATGTAAAACAAACTGCAGTTGTGCACTCAAATCAGTTGATGGTGAATTTGGATGAACAGTTTATTTGCCTCTTTCGTTTAATAAAATGTAAGTGGCTGAGCATTGACACGAGAAGGGGAAAGATGCCTGTGTGAAGCCACAGAAAAACCTGAAGGCACATTTGTGTGGAGTTTACACATAAATCTGTAAAAGCAGCACTAGGCATTGCACATCCACATGAAATGCAGCCTTCATGCTTCAGGAGGGATTGCCAGCAGGCAGGACATAAAATGCAGGTTTTCCTGGCAGGTGCAGCTCAGTTCACCCTCCACACTGAGCTCAGGCTGCTCCTATAAGACTCTTCTTTCCCACATTGGGTAGAAGATTGGGTAAAATGAAGTGATGGTGTTTCCTCTCTGCCCAGGGATCCAGATGACCTTCCTTGAGAGCAGGAGAGAAAAGGGATCCACCCAACCTGGGACATAAGAGGAGCATGAAGGGTGGGTGAGTTAAACCTGGTAGCCCAGGGAGCTCTGCTGTGACTCTGGGTGTTAGGCAAGTAAAAATTAAAAAAAAAGTAAATGCTTCTTCCCTTGCATTCATGTTCCTCTGTGACTGGCATAGCCAGTCCCTTGGAACAATTCTGTACCATCATCACTACTTTCCATTGCAGAGCAACAAGGATGATGAAGGAAGTAGAACCCCTCCCTTATGGGGAAAGGCTGAAGGAGCTGGGTCTCCTGAGCTTGGAGAAAAGGAGACTGAGAGTTGACCTCATTAATGTCTATAAATATTTGAAGGGTGGGTGTCATGAGGATGGAGCCAGGCTCTTCTCAGTGTCATCTAGTGATAGGACGAGGGGCAATGGGTGTGAGCTGGAACAGAGGAAGTTCCATAGAAATATCAGAAGGAACTTCTTCACAGTGAGGGTGACGGGGCACTGGAAGGGGCTGCCCAGGGGGGTTGTGGACTCTCCATCTCTGGAGACATTTAAAACCTGCGTGGATGTGTTCCTATGCAACTTGATCTAAGTGATCCTGCTGTGGTGGGGGGTTGTACTAGATGATCTTTCGAGGTCCCTTCCAGTCCCTAATGTTCTGTAATTCTGTTAAATTTGTTCACTGATTAGTGCCAAGAAAGCCCAGATTGCACTTAAGAGACTAGAAACGTGTAATGGCGCCAAAGCACAGAGCTGAGCACGGCGGCGTTACAGCTTCAGACTCATGATTCAAAAACAGGCACTGCAGTTAAACACATCCACAAAATGTACAACCTGCAGCTGATGTCTCCTCACATCAAGTTCATCCTTCAAACTGATCTGGACATTGGTATCAATGGTCTTGGGACAGAGCCCATACCTTCAATCTCTAAAGCCAAAAGGTAAGAGGAGTGGCAACAGCAAGGGAAAAAAATTAAAAAGGTAATGAAAGGACCTGTTTCCCACCCCCAAACACCCACCCTCCACCTGTCCGGTGTCTGACACTGCCTCAGTAGCTCTTGGCAGAGGCAGAGAGGAAGCAGCGCTGAGGTGTGGCTGCAGACAGACACACACGCTCCCTGGGAACCACTGCTATGCACAAGGAGCTGCAAAACGACAGTGACATGGAAAGATGGGTATGAAAGAACAGATTCCTCCTGCTGCTCTGGTGGCTGTCACATTTCACACCATACCTCTCTCCTTTTCACAGGCACTCTGGCTGGATTAAATGGATTAAGAACCGGTTGATAAATATGAATGGAGTTGCAAGTTGATGTGGAAAAAGGTTTTCACTGTTTCTTTCTCTATGAATGAATCATGAAACGAAAGTTCTTCAAGTGCATTAGAAATTAATTCCTAGAGGCTCCTTTTTTAATCCCCAGGCTGAAAAACTGAGCCAAATTTTGCAAGGATAAGAAAAAAGAAAAGACTCGTTAATCTCTTGCTTCAAACCTTAACTTCCAAGTGCAATATTCACTGTGGAGATGAGTCTCATAAAACAACATAATATTACAATCAATTTCAAGTAAAAGGAACTACTTCTAGTAGTGCATCAAATGACTGCATCTGATCCAGTCATCCCAGTGTTGTGCTGCATGCTTTAGGTGGTCCAAATCAGAGACGAATTGAAGCTGAGCGGTTTGGCTGCAGGTTTACTTTCTGTTTGCAATACCAGGCTGCAAAGTCTGGAAATGCTGGCTTGTGTCATACATAAATTGACAGCAGATCTTACCTAAACCCAGGATAGGTGCATTCCAACAGGAAGTAAGTCAAGGAAGGGAGCCAAAAGACCTGCGTGGTTAAACAGGGAGCTACTGGAGATGGGTAGGTTTAGACTGGATGTGAGGAGGAAGTTCTTCACCATGAGAGTGGTGAGAGCCTGGAATGGGTTGCCCAGGAAGGTGGTTGGGGCCCCATCCCTGGAGGTGTTTAAGGCCAGGCTGGATGGGGCTCTGGCCAGCCTGGTCTAGGGTGGGGTGTCCCTGCCTGTGCTGGGGGTGTTGGAACTGGGTGATGGTTCCTTCCTACCCCGAGTGACTCTGATTCCATGGCTTCTCCAGCCAGGTGAGCCTGATCTGGCAGAGGGATTGGACTAGATGATCTTTCAAGGTCCCTTCCAATCCCTTATGATTCTATTTTATGATTCTATGATTCTACCGGGCAAATTCAAGAGGAAGAAGAAAGTCTATAGATCATGGAAGGAGTGGGTGGCCACTTGGGGTGATTATCACGCTCTAGTGAGAGAATGCAGGGACACAAGTAGGAAAGCCAAGGCCTCCTTGGAATTAAACCTTGCAAGAGAGGTCAAGGGCAATAAGAAGGGCTTCTTCAAATACATTGCAGGTAAAACTAAACCCAGA
Source organism: Rhinopomastus cyanomelas (assembly GCA_013400115.1). Classification (NCBI taxonomy): domain Eukaryota; kingdom Metazoa; phylum Chordata; class Aves; order Bucerotiformes; family Rhinopomastidae; genus Rhinopomastus; species Rhinopomastus cyanomelas. The sequence goes on from VXBP01009047.1 coordinate 52,740, forward strand.
GGCAATGTAGGCCTCCTGCTGAATGAGGTGGGTGCCCTGGAGACACAGGATGCAGAGAAAGCAGAGATACTCAACACCTTTTTTGCCTCTGTCTGTACTTCTGGGGGCTGTCTTGATATCAAGCCCCAGACTGCTGATACTCCAGAGGAAGTTGAGACAAGAGAGGAACCTGCCTTGGTTGATGAGGACTGGGTTAGGGATAAGTTGAGCAAACTGGATGGACACAAATCCATGCTCCAGAATGGGATGCAACCAATAGTGCTAACAGAGATGGTGGAAGTAATTTCTAAGCCACTCTCCATCATTTTTGCTAAGCCATGGGGATTAGGAGAGGTGCCTGGGGACTGGAGGATAGCAAATGTGACCCCAATCTTCAAAAAGGGAAAGAAGGAAGACCCAGGTAGGTATAGACCTGTCAGCCTCAGCTCCATCGCAGGAAAGGTGATGGAACAATTTGTTCTAGAGGCTGTCTCCAGGCACATCAAGGACGGGAGGGTCATTAGGGACAGTCAGCATGGCTTCACCAAGGGAAAGTCATGCTTGACCAACCTGATAGCCTTTTATGAGGGCATAACCAGGTGGACAGATGATGGCAGAGCAGTGGATGTGGTCTATCTTGACTTCAGCAAAGCATTTGACACAGTCTCCCACAGCATCCTTGCAGACAAACTGAGCAGTGTGGTCTGTACAGTTGGGTAGTGATTGTGAACTGGCTGCAGGACAGAAGCTAGAGATTACTGGTCAGTGGGACAGAGTCTGGTTGGAGGCCTGTATCTAGTGAAGTGCCCCAGGGGTCGGTGCTGGGACCAGTTCTATTCAATCTATTCATTAATGACTTGGATGAGGATTAGGGTGCACTGTCAGCAAGTTTACTGATGACACAAAGCTGGGAGGAGTGGCCAACACTCCAGGAGGCTGTGCTGATATCCAGTGGGACCTGGACAGGCTGGATGAAATATAACAAGGGCAGGTGTAGAGTCTTGCATCTGGCCAGGAACCAACCCCAGATACCAGTATAGGTTGGGGACTGACCTGTTGGAGAGCAGTGCAGGAGAAAGGGACATGGGGGATCCTGGTGGACAGCAGGATGACCACGAGCCAGCAATGTGCCCTTGTGGCCAAAAAGGCCAATAGGCATCTTGTGCTGGAATAGAAGAGGTGTCATTAGTAGATTGAGAGAGGTTCTCCTCCCTCTCTACTCTTCCCTAGTGAGACCACATCTGTGATATTATGTCGAGTTCTGGGCTCCTAAGCTCAAGAAGGACACAGAACTGCTGGAAAGACTCCAGGCAGAGCAAAGAAGATGATGAAGGAAGTAGAAGACCTCCCTTATGAGGAAAGGGTGAGGGAGCTGGTTGTCTTTAGCTTGGAGGAGACTGAGGGTTGACCTTATGAATATCTACAAATATGTGAAGGGTGGGTGTCAGGAAGTTGGAGCCAGGCTCTTTTCAGTGTCATCTTGGTGATAGGACAAGGGGCAATGGGTGTAAGCTGAAACATAGGAGATTCCATATAAATATGAGAAGGAACTTCTTCACAGTGAGGGTGACAGAGCACTGGAATAGGCCTCCCAGGGGGATTGTCTCCTTCTCTAGAGACATTTAAAACCTGCCTGGACATGTTCCTGTGTGACTTGGCCTAGGTGATGCTGCTGTGGCAGGGGGATTGGACTAGCTGATCTTTTGGGGTCCTTCCAATCCCTAATGTTCTGTGATTCTGTGGTACAGATATGTAGATACAAACACAGATAGGCATACACATCTAAATTTCAGATCTAATTTTAAAGACCTTTCAGAACTCTTATTTTTGGGGATCTAACTGTATGTTTAGGATAGCCACTCACTGTAAATACATTTGGATAAGGAATCTGTCATTTTTTCCTTACACAAATAGTATGTGTCAGTGCCTGGCTAGAAATAAAAATACCACACAGACTTCTGAAAGTCCCCAGTATGCACAAAGAACCTCACACGGAATGAGCAAAATGTTGGGAACTTTTTTCTTCTTTTCTAAGAAAATGGGGCTTATCACATTTTTCCATATGTGAATGTGTTTGCCTGTCACTACCCCAACAAGTTTTGAACACGTTACCTACTGTCAGCCTAATCTGTCAAAAGTCTTTAAGATCAGGAAAGAGTGACAATCAACAGCAGAGTGAAGGAGCCATCACTTACTGCCAGATACAACAAACGCTTCTTTTTTCCATGCTGAGAATGGGATGGCTAGTGAGACAAAAGCATGCCACATACAGGCAAAGCAGGCTTCAAACTTTATCCAACACTGCCTGTCCTTTGAGTGATGAGGAAAAGCAGAGGGAGGAGGTAGCTGTGGACAGTACGTGTGCCTAGGCACAAAAAAACCCCTTCCCAAAACACACCCAGAGCAATTAGATCCTGGAAGCACAGAGACTTGTAGGAGGTAGGTCTGGAGATGTTTGGGTAATAGGAGCCATTCCTTGAGATGAGGAGAGATTACAGGTTTGACAGGGAGGAATGCAGAGGAGTAGACATAGATTTTAGAGAACTGAGATTTGCCATCCCTGGGCTTTTGGTATTTATTTCAAATATGGAGAGGGAAGAGACTTCCCTCTTTTTAATATCTCTGAAATCTCTGGTCACAGCAGCTTCAGCGGCAGTGAAGCCTGCTCCAGGATAACTTAGCCATGGCAGGAAATCAGCACTTGTGAAAGTCTCAGAAGAGAATCTGAGATTTCTAATTAATACAGCAGACATGAAATGCTGAAACAATTCAGTAGCAACTTCAAATGGTCTGACCTGTAAAGATGAGCCAGGTTTGAGCTGAGTCACCCATGGGATGGTCTTCTGCATGCTCCTCAGAGACGTGGTAAAGCAAGACAGATCCAGCAGCACAAACCACTCACAGCCCAACACCAGCTTGTTGTAAGAGGAGGAGGAGGACCAGCATATAAACTGACACTGGGAGCCTGATCTTCTACAGCTGTGCTTGAAGTGGAGAAAGTCCCAAGCTTGATAGATACAAGCCTCTTACTTGGCAATTACAAATAACTTGGCAATTACTTGGTGGTGCTGGCAATTACCACCTCTCTGCACCAACACAGGTGGAAACAGACAGCTATGAAGTCTGGAGGTCAGGATGAATGATCTAACCAGTTCTCTTCTGAGGTTTTGGCATTAGCATTAATACCCAGGATCAGACCACAGTAAGGACTAAAGACAGTCGTGGTGAACACAGCCCTCATGCGGTACATGCTGATAAAATACTGGTTGGTGAGTGTGTACAGAATTGCATCTTGACAAGGGATGCTGTAGAGATGTCTCTCTTCCATATGTTGCCACACAGGAGGGAATTCAAAGTACGCAGAGCAAGTAAGCTGTTTGAAGATTTGGAGTGTGATGCATCAAACAGATCAGCACTTCAGTCAAGAGGCCAGCCTAAGAGAAGCGAGCCACAATGTGGATTTATAGCACATGAGACAGTCTGAGATAAGTCCAGCTTGGACACTCGGTGCTCTCTTACACTACTGCAAGAAAGGAGAGCTCACCAAGGCAATTAAAGCGTAGCAGCTAATGCCGTAAGAGAGCAGTAAACCCTTATCCTCACTTTCTTCTCAGTAACAAGTCTGTGTAGTTATATGCTTAATGTGTTTTAGATAGACTAAGCCACAATGCAATTAGGATGTCCATATGGAGAGTCAGTGCAGCATAGCTAGTACACTGTAAATTCATATCCTCGCTTACTGAGAATTAATTATCTCGTAGACAAGCCATGTGTCAGTGAAATCCATTTATTACTTTGTAGGATATGTGGTCTTCTAGGAAGACCAGCCCAAAAGAAATGGGGGACTGCAACTATGATTGGCAAAGTGAATATATTGATAGAAAATGCATTTTTATGCCAAGTGAGTTGATTTAAAACAATCTGGCTTGGTTTTCAAAACCACCCCACCCAATACTCTAATTTGGGTCAAACAAAGCCAAACTGAAATGTTTTGTTTTGGTTTTCTGTGGGAAATCAAAAAACCCCAACAACCAAACTTTTAAATATGAATTGAAATTTTCACATGGAAATTTTTCAGTAGATGTTTCTTTAATAGAAAATGATAATTTTTTTAAAAAAAAAAATTCAATTGGTTTCACTTACAAAATTCACTTGTCCAAGCTCCTATCTGCTGGACACTTATGGAAGTCAACAAACTCGAACCAGAATGAATAATCTCCTCACATAACATACTCTGAAGGAATTACTGTCTTTTTTTGCTCCTTCCTGTGACCACTGGAAGTTTATCTGGGTTGCCATTGTACCTATGTGAAAAAGTTTAACTATAGATTTCTTGTAATTTGAAAACTAGGTCAGTTAATTGTCAAAAACATAATCATATAAAAAAAGGAATGGGGAGCGAGTGTTGGAAACAAACCCAGATTTCAGATTTTAGCGAGACTACTCTTGATGTAGCCAGGCTTGGTTACAGCTAGTAAACCTTTGAGATGGAGATTTCGTTGTGTCTTTCCCTTATCTTCATTCTGCGTGATTTTAGAAAAACATATGCATATGTTGGGGCACCTCGTTGTTCCTCTGATGATCTATCATATCTTTGTGGGATGGTTTTGCTTCCCCCTATGAAATGCAAATTCAGCTTGCAGTGCTCCTGCTGTCTGCATAAAGGTTAAAAAGATATACTGATATACTTCTGATACTATTCTTGCTGCTTTTAGAACTGGCCTTGAATGATCGGTGATTCTAGCGCACCAAAGATTTGTCACTGTCTGCATTTTCTGATTCGAGCTGAGGTTTTTAAAATTACCTTTTCCGAAACTTTGCAGCTAGGATTCCACCAGCACAGCCCAGCTGTTGACAGACCAAAGCACAGTGTATGATCACTGCCAAGAAGATGTGCTTTACTGCCATAAACAATCAGACTTTGTTCTCATGGTCTTGAAGGGAAGACTGCAAACACACTGCCCCCAGAAATAAAAATATCCCCATGTGTATCTGGGCTTGTGGACACTGTAATGTTTATAACCCTCCTGCTAGTGATCAGCTGAACCAATGAAGGTACCTCAGGCACGTGGTGCCTCAGCAAAACTCGTGTGTGAAGGGGCACGTGGATTAACTGCTCTTTGAGCATCTCCTGCTACTCAGGCTTTACCCATGCAGGGCACTGGAATGGAACACCATTCCCCACAGTATGTGCAGAGATACACTTGTGCACCTACTCAAGGTTCTGCTCAACTCTTAAGCAGCTGGACATTATACATTTGACTTTAAGCTTCCAGTCCTTGCATTCTTCATTAATGTTTTTTCCCAAATGCCAACACTTTGCTTCATAGGATCATAGGATCATAGGATGTTAGGGGTTGGAAGGGACCCAAAGAGATCATCAAGTCCAACCCCCCTGCCGGAGCAGGACAAAACTATCTAACACAGATCACAGAGGAACGCATCCAGGCGGGCCTTGAAAGTCCCCAGAGAAGGAGACTCCACGACCTCCCTGGGGAGTCTGTTCCAGTGCTCCGTGACCCTCACTGAAGTGAAGCCCAGTTTGTGCTAAAATGTACAGCTCTCCCTGATGCTCTTCACATTTTCTCATGCAAGAGACTGAACAGGTCATAGTGTTAACATTTTTATCGTCAGTGCTAACATGTCACTGAGATCAGAGGGACAGATCATCATTTTCTTGGTTGTTACAAAACGTAGACGTGAAGTTCTGAGTATTGAAAGCACAGATAAAGAAGAGGTTTCTCTACAGCATGTGACCAGCCTGTGGAGAAAGCTGAGTGCAGACCCTTTGTGTATGTACTAGTTATAGCAGTTCACTCTGTTTCCGTTCTTTTCCTCACAGGCTCTGTGCCAATGGTTGGGGTTCCTTTTTTTGGTTGGTTTCCGTCGCTCCAAAGTGGGTTTCACACCAGTCTTGCTCTTTGCCTTCTCAACAGATAAAGGCAAAAACTGCTTACTGCTTTCTTTCTCCTACAAGATGTCTGGTGGTAACTAGCATTACACACAAATGTTCTTGTAGGTCTTTCCTTCTGACTGACTGGAACACTTACCAGCTTCAAGTTCTGGTACTCCCAAAAAATCTTGAGACTGAAGATAAATGTTCCCTTCTCCTAACCCTCAAACCTTTGCAATGTAAGCTGGGAGGGAAACTGTTTTCTGAGAGTGGCTTGACACGCTGCTGCCTGGGTCTGCCATTAAAAGGGCTCAACTCCAGTGCAAAACCTTGCCCTAGCTTGTTATGATGCCTGTGACTCCCCCTGAAGCTCACATTTTGAAAATCAGAGGCCTAAAGTGACCATCATAACTCATATCAAAGGAAGTACAGCCCCAAACCCTATTTCAGCAGTTCTTGTCATGTTCACCTATCACCGGTTCGTTTGGCCCAGCCCTAAGTGAAGCTCTCAGCCCACCTGCACTCAGGCGCAACTCGAATTCAATTAAGATTGCATTTAGATGCAGCCAAGCAAACTTCTCATCTGAGAAGAAGCAGACAGGACACAAGATGACTTCAAGGCAACATATCAGCTGACCCCAGCACCCAGAGCCAGACTCTGACCAGAGTTTAACTATGCTCTTTGACTGTGCTGGAGCAGAGGGGAGGAGGGGAAACACTCTTGCCGTCAGGCATTAATCTTATCTGGGGAACAGAAGGGGACACATGGGTGCAATATATTGGTCTTCCTGAGGTGCTGTTAGTGCTCCCCTGGGAAGGCCAGGCCGCCTTCCAGTAGGTTCCCAAGAAGAGAACATCCCTTGGGAGGCAAAAAGATGGTTTCAGGTGGTCAGAAAACTCACATTCTCATTTGGACAGAAGCTTGGTCCCAATCAGCAGTATGAACATACTCCTGGTCAGATTTCAGTGTCATTCTCTTTGATTAAGGAGTTCAGTCAGGGACTTCTTCCTTGCCAATGAACTCGCCATTTCATTTGAAATCAGGGATTCTTAAGTGGGAATGTGTGCGCTGAGACACATGTGCCGAGGTATGGCAAACTTGCAACAGAAGTGAAAGCTGTAAAACTGCAAAAACCCCACAGCCCTCTCCTTTTACAATTATCATTTAGCCACTTTTAAAGTTTAAGTTCCAACAAGACAAATATAGCCATTTAACTTTCATGCTAGCAGAATTTTGCCTTTGGTGAAACCAAGTCAGTGAGAACAGCTTGAACAGAGGGGAGCTCACACGTGTGATGCGAAGAACCAAACGTGTTGCTGTTCCTCACGGCACGATAAATATTTTTGCAGACAATAAACTTGTGTATTCATTAGCACAGTGGCCCCTTCCACACAGGGTGCTCCTTGGAAAAGTACTGAGAATGCCTGCCTATTAATTCAGATCAATATGTGACTGCGACAGAGAACGTGGAGCATACCTAACCCAGCTAACTATGCCCCTGATAAATGTCTTGAGAGCCGTGTGTCACCCGTGCCTTGCCTTTCTTTATTTCCATTATCCATCAGGACAGGCCATGAGGGAATGCCTGGGAACCGCGTCGTTCTCTGCAATAAGCCACAATGCTAATGAGGCATAACAAATTGAGGAAGTATCATGTATAATCCTGATCCCTCATTGACACTATTACCAGTATAGATTTCAATTCGCCATTTGTTACATGCTTAATGCAGTCAAAGTAGGAGGGTGCAGAAGAATTACTCCCTCAGTCGTTGCATTTTTTAAACAGTTGTCATCCTCCAAGACAAAACTCTCTGGTAATACCCTCTGTTTCTGCTACTGCTGTTTCTCAGCAGGATTTGCTGCTTGTTCTTGTAGGGGGTCAGCCAGACTTTGTCTTTCTCACAGTTTCAGTTTCCTACTGGGATTAAGGGTCTAGCATATTTCTGCAACAAATCAACTGCACCCAAGACAAACAAATCTACTGAACATCACGGCTCCGGTACGCGCCCGCATTTTAGGAGACAGCTACCAAAGTTTGTTTTCCATAAGGTGTTCCAAAGAGAAGCCAAGGTATTTGTATGAGTCCAGCGAGTTCTCATTGAAATTACGGCACATTTTGTAGTTTACCGGGGGCGGAGAGGGGTTAGGGTGTGAACTCTTTCTTCACGTGTTGTTTTTAGTCAAGTGCTCCATGACTCTTCCTGGAAACGGGTGTTTTGCATTACTTTGAAGAATCCCAGGGTGCCCTGCAGACTATGAATAATGCTTCACCACACACTTGTGATGGAACCTGGTAAAGATTTATCTACAGATTGAAAAACCCAGATACTGGGCTGCACTACTGGTTTTCACATGTCGCCCTTTTTAACTTAGCTGCTTAACAACGGGTCCTCCTGGCCTGTGTGCAGACTCCCCTCAGGGCTGCTCTTCCTTTATAACCTTGTTTGCAGATCCTAGTAGTGGACCACAGGAAGGTGCTCCATCCCTGCCCTGAAAAGAACTAGGTTTTCTTATGCTCAGTCTGCACACAGCAAGGGAGCTGCTCCCCCGGTCAGCATGTCCCCAGGTGGCCCTGCCACCTCCCTGCTGCAAAGCCAATGTCCTCCAGGCTTTCTTTTCCCACGGGTTCCTGTTTCCTCCTCCTTGGGTCTGTTCTGCCTTTTACCATCCAGGCAGAGAGAAACTAGGGAGCAGGCTGATGGCTCACTCAGGCAAACAATACACCTTGATCAGCATTATTCACCTCTGGGGAATGCTGGCTGCTGGAAAAGGTACTTCAACCCCAAAACCACCAGATAGTAACCAAATCCAAGTGCGATGATGTACAGTACTCATAATAGAATGAGAACTTGTAAAACAATGCTCCCAGGCAAAACTTAATCTCTGCTTTAGACTTCAGTTAAAAGGCATTTGCACTGTGCAGTGGTGGTACTTACCCCGATCAGCCTGGCACCTATTCAAGTTTTAATCTACACCTCTTTTGAAGTGGAGTAGAAATTCTTCCACAGAAACGAGTACATTTTAAATGGGAAATAAGGAGAAACTCCCACAGAGATATGACAGTACAGAAGACTGATAACACAAATAAAGTGTTTAACGAAGAAGTGTAAGGTTATTGTTACCGCTTGATTAGGAAGATTTTTATTAGTCACCTCTGGTTGCTTCTTATAAATAGTGAGACCATCTAATATCACTGTGATGGTGGCCACTACATGTGAGTTTTGTGACAGTCGTTATAAATGTGCTGTATAAGAGAAAGAACCCTGCAACATCTTCATAAAACCAGAGACCCCATTGGGGATTGTACTCCAGATGTGCTTGTGTTAAACTGTTTAACTTTCAGGCCACATCTCCCTTGTGCTGACTGCTTGCAGCTTTAGGGTGAAGAATTAGTTCCTGTTCCATTCAGTATTTTACTTTCTGGACAAATGCACTGGTTTGAGAGGAAAGGTATTAAATTTGGGCTCAGATATGACTATTTCTATAGAAACGCACTGCATTTGAAAAGGCTTTGATTTAAGTTCCTGATACACTTTGAAATGATCAAGTGTCACAAAAAATGGTAACTTTTGATCTCATTAATGAGCCAACTGAACGATAGTTTAAATGTAGCATAGCATTTTCATGATTGAAATCTTTATCAGACTGTTCTAAATTGAAAGGCTGATTAATCTTTATAGAATTTCTATCATAAATGGGAAAACTGTCCAAATTTTGTAACTAGCACATTTTTCACTTGAAACACTCAGAAGTAAAAAGCTACTTAATCAGGTGACTCAAGCCAATATAAGGCTGATCTACACTGATGTCTCATTCATAGGTCTCCTTTAAATTAATTTCCAAGTGTTTATGGAGAATCTGAGATGTTCAACACAAATTGGCAGCTCTTTGAGTAAATTCATACCACTTTATTAGCCATATTAGCTATAAATTAAAGCTAATTTGAAGCCTGGTGTGAAAAACTCTGTTACAAATGCGGACAGACATTTAAAAAAGAAAAGAAAAAAAAGAGGAGAATAGGCACTCAATTTGACCAAAAAGTCTACTGCTGCAGATGTAGTCAGATAAATGCTTGCTTGAAATTTATTACTTGGCTGACACAATGTGGACAGCTGACTATGGAGACCTGAAAAATCTGCAGAGTTTTTAGACCTGTTTTACCACTAATAAAAAGACTGTTTTCTAGCATCCTGATGGTGTACATGTGTCCTCAGGTAGGTATCATTTTGGCCCAAGATGTTTAAAGAATTGAAGTAAATTTCCAAAACTAGCTGCTGGATGCGTAGCACAGAAGATTCTTTGGGGGACAGTGTGTTACTACACATCATATTCTTCCCATTTTTGTCTACTTATGGATAAATATCCTGAAAGATAAATGAGAAATCACTTTGTTTAGTAGGATTGAGCAGTTACGTATCTACCTGAAATGTAAGGATGCTTTCTAAACAGAAAGGAATGGTTTATGTATCATCTTATGTCCTGCATCCAGGTAACAACAGAAAATTAATAACAGAACAGGAAAGGAAGGTAATGGATAGCTAATATGTTCTGTAAGATTATGAAGCTGATTGGCTTTCTAAAATTACTGTTATTACTGACATCCTGTAGCAATAAGTGATCAAATCTATGACACATAATTAACTCTCCTTTATTATCGTAGCCACGATTTGAAATTCAGTCAGGGCTTGTTGAATGTCTAACATAGTCCATAACGAATACATATTAGAACTACTAATTCTCCATAGTATGGAAATAACGTTACACCATGAAGATCAGTAGATTGAAAACCAAAGAACCCTGTTTCTTGATGAGTTTACATCACACTTGAGATCAAGCCACATAAATTGTGTGCCTCGGTTTCCTCATCCGTGTTCTGGTAGTAACAAATCCTGCCTCTCTGAAGTGTTTTGATAGTCCTGGATGAAAGGCTTTAAATACGAAGCATTATCTACTATAGCTTGTTATAAGTGTGGCTTTGCTAAATCATTTCTAGTTAATAATGCAGCGTGAGTTACTGAAAATTGAGAAAATCTGCTTGCAAATAATAAAGGATGTCTGCTTCAGCAGCCTCACCTCCCCTTATCTCCTTTATTGTCATTGTAATGGTAGCTGTGTACATCTTTGTTGCACTAGAGTAAGAGACAGCTATTTGCTGCTTCTGAAGAAGCATCAGATGATACTTCAAAGTTCACTAATGATGGCATTTTTTTCCTTTGTTTTTTTTTCTTTTTCTTAAATAGCTTGGAAAAAAACTGTGAGTTTGAACATAAATTCCCAAGGTTTGTGGACATGAAATTCAGTCTTGGGAGAAATACAAATAAAAGCAGAGAAGTCAAAAATTCTCTCCAACAAACTGGAGCTTCACAATGATGTTCCAGCATTTGAGTTATTTTAAACATAGACTTGCCCAGCAAAGACAAGGCGAAAGGAAGTCAACATGATAAATGGAAAGGAGAACAAAGCACCTGTGTGCACAGAGATAGGTAGCACAGTGTCAAAAACAATGTCTAAACAGTGCTGTGACACATACAGAGTCATACAGGAGGGACTGGAATGAATCTCCAGAGGTCATCTGGTCCAACCTCCCACTCAAACAAGGCCATTGAAAGCCAGTAGTCTAGGACCATGCTCAGACCACTTTTGGCAAAGATTCCATCACCTCGCTGGAGAAACTGTCCTGTGCTCAGTCATCCACACAGTAAAAAGAGTTTCCTGACAGAACCTCATGTGCATCTCAAAATTCAGAGGTTTGTAAAATCCAAGCAGTTTTTTAATGGAATGTTAACACCTCATTTACTGATTTTCCCTCTCCCTTAATTTTATTTAAATGCAAAGATCCTCTGTGAAAAAAAGGTATCTAATTTCTTTGCAGCTCCTAGCAATTCGAGTCCTGATTTGATTACACAATGGGGAAATAGATCATCCATTATTTAAGCAGAAAGAGTTTCCATACTGCAGCATCTCCACTCAAGTAAAGCTTTCAATAACGGTGCAGCTGTCAGCATTCGTTCACCCCTCCGACGGCACACATGTGAAATCTTTTTTCTGGTATCCAGTAGAAAGGAGCATCCTGCCTACCTATATGTTTCTTCTTGGCTGGGAGAAGAACAAGGAAATATTCTTTCAAAAGATTTTTGTCGATGGGTAGGAATTGAAGCTGGCACACGGCCCTCATCAGCAACCTGCCATAAATGAGGCGGGTGCTGGCTGGCTCAGGACAGCTGGTCATGGACTGATGAAAAAGTGGGTTGTTTCTCCATGCAACCTTACAAAAGCCAGCCTTCAAATACTGAGAAGAAGTTGCTTTCCCACCCGTTGAGTTTTCACGGTGCCCAATACTGCAGTACTTAGCACCTGAGAGAAGGAAACCCACAGTGTCGCAGCCCAACGCGCAGTGCCTGAGAGGGAAAACAGCCTTGTCTCCAGGCCACGAGGCAATTTGCTTCTGCTCTGAAACACGAAGCATGATTACCTCTGCTCTGCTTCGGTGCTCTAAATTTGGCAAGAGCCCTATAAAAGCAAGGCATGCTTTGCCTTACCTGGAGCCCTAAAAGCAGATTCAGAGACACCGTGTGAAGAGCTAGCTGCACAAGTGGCATTAACATTAATGAGAGGTTTGGGTGTAACTCCAGTGCAGCAGGCAGAAAAGGTTTCTCTAAGTGACTGGTTTCAACTTTTCACTTAAAGTGGCTTTCTATACTGTTTGGCTAAGGAAAGCACTGTGAATCAATCACAAATATCCAAAGGCAGCACAATGGATAATTAAGTTCAGGCTGGCAAATAAATATTTTGGACCTGGTTTAAACCCAAACTGGGACCACCTCACACCAGCACCTCAAGCATTGAAAGGGGTGCAAAGACCTTTGTAGTCTATGCTTGCATAGATAATTCTGCTGTTCTCATATTCTCAAAATAAATATATATCAAAATGCTTTGGAATCTTCCTCTTTTTTTTCAGTACCTTCATTACATGGCTTTTTAAATAGCTGGCCAGACACAGCCCAGCTTTTCCTTTATGTCTTGAAAAAAAAACCCCAACAAAAAAAGGAGGTTGGCACAAGAATATGAATGATTTACAAATGAAAGGCTTTCATCTCTTGAAGCATTTCAAATGTGCTGAAAAATAGATTGCAATACCGGAAAAAAAAAAATCAAGATTTCAAAATATTTAAAATAAGCTCTTTTTCTTTATGCTTGTTGCAAAATTTATTGAGACCCAAAAGTTTTTCAAGTATTTGTGTTTAAATTTCTCACTTACATAATTTCAAGAGAAATCCTGTTTTCACTTACTGTGAGTTGACTAAATACTTACTTATATTTTTAACACAAAGAACTAGAACTAGTTAACTAGTAGAATAAAACTATTTGCAAAAATTTCAGTCTGTTTCTCTTCTTATTTAAGCACTTTTCATTAAGAATATGTCAGTGCCCCAATAAAATCACCGCCCACCTCTAGCATCATTTTAAAGAATAAACTCCACAACGGAATGTCAAGATTTTGAAGATTCCTTCTCTTTTTTAACCTGCTTTTTCCAAGTTTTCCTGTTCTTACCTAAAGATTGCAGCACTGGTTGTTCTTTTCACGGTGTTGCTTTTCTTTAGGAAGCTACATCTTTTATTATTAATTATTTTTTCCATCAAATACACATATGTAGGTAAGGGTGTGTATATCTATAGCTTCATCTAGAGAGACAGTATAGATACAGTATATAGAGTGTGTGTATATATATATATAGTATATTGTATGTATATGTGTGAGTGTGTGTGTGTGTCTATGTACCCACATACACCCTTAGCTACCACTGTAGGGAACTACCTGCCTTTCCTAAGACTTCCAGGGTTAAATGCATCAGTGAAGGTGGCTCCTGAGCAGGGATGGTTAGTGACCACAGCAGATGGGAATTTGGATAATCAAGCTTTTGGGTGGGTTCAGCTTAGACTTTGACCTCATTATTAGAGTGGCTGTGGCTCGTTTTGATTTCGCTTTGTGTCCTCCAATGCGCAGGAGGACGCGTGGCAGGGATGGGCTCCTGAGGTGCGGTACAGAAAACAGCAGGCGCCGAAGAGCTCACAGAGGTGATATTGTGAGTAAAGGACTGATGACATTTTGCCAGGATTGATGACATTTTGCCAGTTTGATTTTAATACCTGGAACATCTGTGGCATCACCAAACAGCCCATGATTTAGCTAAAACATCATAAAGATATTCAGTGTCATACAAGTAACATTTTATTTAACCTTCCTGTAACAACTTTAAGAGCAGTAATCTGTTATAGGAGGCTGCATGTCTGGCACATGATAGTGGATGAGAATGAGTAATCAAATCTTAAATATGTATTTGTAGCAGTATTGCCTCAAAGTTTTTACAAATATTGCTAAAACGCATGTGATGGGAGGAAATAAAAAGAGCTAGAGCGAGCAACACAAAATGTCATTGTCCTTAAGTGGGAATGGAAAGGATAGTGCTTCCCACTACACCAACGGGTTTCTCATTTGTTGCTTCATGCCTCTGTATGCCAGCCCCACGATGGCTTTCTCCCCTCTTCCCTACCACAAGCAATGGACAGAGACAGCGTGTGTGCACAAATGAAAACATTTGAAGCTGGTTCCTGAACTCTTAATGTCCTTCCTGCGTGACTCCTACTATGGAGCTCGGTTCAGCATCAGGCGTACCTCGTGTCTGAGAACAGTGCCCAGGCAAAGACGCGTGGCATCTTGATGCTTTAAAAGGGCAGGCTGTGGCATCAGGGCTTGGGAGTCTCACCACCACCCATTCCCACCCGAGCAGCCTCAGAGAGAGAAGAAGCATTTTGCAAGCCTTGCCAGGCCTCACTGGGATTGATGCCACATCCTGCTCACTTGGCTTTAGACCAGCTCATCTGGAGAGGTCTCTGCTAATGGTACAGGGGCAAACGCAAGCAAAATCAAAGCTTCAACATCTCAAATCTAGGGAAAATGAGCACATAAAAGGTTTAAATGGGCTCTTACTGTGTTTTATTTTTATTTACGGTTTGTGCATTTTTGTACATTTCATGTTATCTTTATCTGCAAAGTTAAAGGGAGCAAATGATATCTATGCTTCACGTCTGTATGCACAGAAGCCTTGAGAAAAGTAAGAATCTCAGGAGAGGACTTATTCTGCTGAAATCCACACTGCTCTGTGGGATCTCTGTGTTACTGGCAGCTTTCCTACACTTCCTTCTGGGTCCTCTGTTGCCCAGATATCTCAGCGTTGTTTACTGCAATTAATTCAGACATCCTCTCCGCAGCACCATTTCTACATGTCTCCCAGATCAGGTTTTCTTCATGAATCCTCAAGAAAGAACCTTCTGGTACCTACAGAGGTATAAACCAACACACACTGAAATGGGTATACCTTGTATGGGTAAAGTGTGCTGGGCACACACCTGTCAGACAGTGCTTAGACTTGCTGGCAGCTGGAGAGGCTGCTGATACTGCAGTCACCAATCTACACTCTACATGTTTAAGGAAGGAAACACAAACCAGAGAATTGCAAAATAAGTGTATAAAGTAGTGTTGTGCTTTGCTAGGACTCACAGTGAGAACAGTGTGTCTTCAGAGGTTTTTAATTTTGGTCTCTTAACCACAGTTATCCTGTCATTTTTATTCACTTCCAAATAGAAGGAGTAAAATCCTCTGTTACTGATAGACTGCCGGCCACGTGAACCTTAGTTCTGTGTTGTGTGCCACTGGGCACACCACACAGGTGAATGCCAAGTACAAGTACACATAGACACATGTAGGAAATATCTCTATGTGTTTTAAATATCTTTCTCAAATGCCACATACTTATCACATAAAGCAGAAGTGAGCAGGAGTGCTATGTCTTCACTGGTCATGTTCCAATACCACTGTGCACACAACATGCACTGCTGTTTAGCACAGCCCACTCCTCCCTGAAGCAGCCATCCATACCCATCTGTGATTACAATAATAATCAGTGTGTCATTCAGGCAAGGGCTGACAGTTCAGGAGAAAAGATAACCATAAATTTCAATGACTGTTAGCTTCTCTCACAAGTAACATTCGTTAATAAAATGTCAACTGTGCTCCTCATCATAGCGCAGGCATCAAGTCTGCTCCTTCTTCCTTCTCTTGTGCCACCTTTCCAAGCACATTTTGGTCTGTGCCACTCTAAAGAAATATAAAATGATTGATTGAAATCTTGTCCAGGTCTGTAACTGTGCTGAACCTCGGCAATCACATTTAAAAAAATGTTGGTACTTACTGTCCTCTTAAGAAACCATTTGGTCTCTCTGCATAATCCCATCCCAACATGCAAGAAAATCAACAGGTTAGGACTGACAGCACGTTCAACGCGATAGACACTGAATGTGATCACTGGCTGTGTCAGGGGAGGTGTTTGCAAGGAGAGACAATATCTCCTTCACTGGAGATGCTCAAGGCCCGCCTGGATGTGTTCCTGTGTGGTCTGGGTGATCCTGCTGTTGCAGGGGGATTGGACTAGATGATCTTTCGAGGTCCCTTCCAATCCTTAATGATTCTATGATTCTATGATCATTGCCATCACAGAAAGCACTAGTGAGGCTCCATCAGAAATACAGGAGACAAATTTTGGCCATTAAAGTCTGCAAAGATGAACTACGGGACAAGCAAAGAAAGACTGCCAGGAAGACAAGGGAAATGAAGAGCACATCATGTGAACAGAGACTAAGATCTTAATTCTTTTTGCATTATAGAATAATTCTGTAAGGGTGATGACTCCTTTCTGCCTACATCTGAGGATAAACACTAGGAGGAAGAAGAGCTCATTAGGTAAATGATAAAGATGGTACAATAAAAGGTTGCTATAATCTGGCCAGAACGATTTTGGGCTGAAAATGAGAAAGATTATTAACTCTCAGAGCAGTGAGTCTCTGGGTGCATTTTTTCAAACAGTTCATGGAAAGCTGTTGCCTCTTCCAGGGAAGCCAGTTCATTGAGTCTGGGGATTCTTAGCCTTTTTCTTTTAGCTACTGACACACTTTACAATAATAGCGAGAGAACTGCGATGAAAAGGAATTAAGTGCATGTAAAAATGCTGCATTTTTTATGTGCAAATATGTCTCAATCTCTCTTCTCGTATTCACAAAACAAAGTCAAGATTCTGAAGGACCAAGGGGTGGTAAATTCATCTGTCTGTATCACATTTTCACATAGTTACTCTTGGATGATGCTCAACAACATGCGTGTGGCTAGAGCATGGTATATGCTTGTTCCATAGAGAGTAGATAGGGAACCATCTCTTGCACCATCTCACACTGATTGGTTTGCATGTGGTTGTTGTTGTCTTGTGCTTTTCAGCACTTTGGATTAGGCCTCTAGAGGTTTAACAATCACTGATTGAAATGCTGTAGAAGTACCATCCACTCCTCTAGGTGATGACTAGATTCCTCAATGATGTAAAAGCATGCATAGCCTGCAATGTGATGCCCTGCTTGTGCTAGAAACAAAGCCAAGTTGTTTATGGCTGTACAAGGCTGGTCTGCATGACTGCTGAGGAGCTGACAAAGCCCAGTGATGAGGAAATGCAGTGGTGGTTACTGCAAGGGCCGGGACCCTGGTTTCTTCCCTAGCTTCTGCATGAACTTGGTACGATGCCCTGCGACTTGCAAACGTACTGTCTAGGTGCATTCACCTTCACATCTGTAAAAGGAGCTTGTGCTTATCAACTCACATTCTGTCTCCACACAAAGCCATTCATGCCTGTGAAGGAATTTGTGCTACAGACATGCAACGTAACCCGGCACTTGTGTAAAGAGATGCACGGGCTTGTGCTAACAAGGAAGAAGCCCTATAGTGGAGAAGGTTTTTAATTAGAAGAAAGCCAAAAGAACAATAGTGAATCAAGCCTCTTTGAAAATTTACCATTATCTTACTAATTTAACTAAGACTAGAATTTACCCCGGTGTCAGAATCTAGAATATTAATAAATAATGACATAAATAGCAACTGCAGAATTAAGCAATTAATGAGTTCTTTTTACCACATGAAAGGACCTGATAGAGACCCTTTAGCTCTTGCTAATGAGAAAACCAGACAGTTTCTCCCACAGGCAGTCTGTCAGCTTTCTGCAGGCATTTCATGAATTTTGGTCGGAGCGCCCGTGAGAGGCAGTAGGTGCGCAGGACGGCAGATACTCTGCACAGAGCAGAAGGATGCCTAGAGCCAGACTGAGGTTGACCAGCAGTCCAAAACTTTGCTTCATGGTTTATCAAACTTAGGTAAAAAGGGCAGTCTCACAGTGTGTTTAGAAACATAATTATTTGGTCCTTTCAGTCGTTTCATGTCATGTGCTCTTTCTTTTCCACATTAATCCACTTTATGAGAACAGATGTGAGCAGAAGAAAGCCAATTATTTGACAATCTAAAAGGTGTGGGGGGGAGTTAAAACAGTTGCTAAACAATAATGAAACTAATGTTGAATGGCATTCAATTAATATTTATAGCATGCAGCAATATTAACATCAGAATTAACTTATTTCTGTACGTCTGACAGCTCTCTGGTTGATTAAGAATCGCATGATGATATTTTGCATATTTCCCATGCAAATACACTATTATTTGCAGAATTATTTTTATCCTCAATTGAAGCTTTGTTTTGAAATCACTGTTTTCTGCTCTACTAAAGCTCTGCAAGTGATCTTATTAAGGATTTCTTTTTTTTTTTCCTCACCTCTTCACACAGCTCTACACATTATATGCTTTATAGAGATAGGTTGCTTTGAGTCACAGTGTAGATCTCAAAAATATAGGAACTCTTGCTCAGAGATTGGTGGGAAGACTTTTCATACCTGTAGCAACAATAGTTGGAGCAGCCATAAGATGATAGAGCTTCTGAAATTCTGCCAAGAGTGGAAATCTTGTTTGATTTGAGATGCAGTCCTTGTCTCACACAACCACAGTGCAGCCCCTTCCAATTTCACAATGCTAGGTTAGGGAATAGCTTTGGTGAAAGTAGATAGTACTCCTTGACTACATGCAGGGCTGTTCTGTTAATACCACTGTTTTGTAGCAGTACTTTGGTCTCTAGCAATGCGCCTTCTTGTCTATTTTTGCGTGACATTAGCCGGCATTTTCAAACGCATCAGTCTGATTCTAATTGCTGTTAAAGCACCAAGTTATTTCGATGAAAATTTACATGGCATGCATGCCTAAGAGTACAAGTAAAGGTCTAGTCAGATTTATGAAATTAATCCAGGAGATGCCTAACTTCCATTGAAAATCATGGGGAAGGGTGTTTAGGTGTTTACCCTAATTTTAATTAGACACCTACTGCATCTTTGCACAACTACAAACTCTTCTAATCCTTTGTAAAAAAACGAAAGAAAGAAGAATCAATTAAGGACTTGGAGAAGTCACCTCAACTCCTCATAAAGTTTGTAGTGTGTTATAAGCATCCCACAACACAACTGGGTCCCCAGTGAAATGCATGCAAACCATCAGCTGGACACACAAATCATGAAGAACATCCGGCAACACAGCTTGATGCTGTAAGGATGGGGTGGCCAAGCATGAGCAGTCTTTCCGCAGCACTGTCTATCAGTACAATTTTGTACTTTTAAGTTCCTTGTTGGTCAGACTTACTTGACCTACTTCTGGTTTCACTTTTAAAACCATGTAGGGATTTAACTGAGTTATTGGGTTAGGACAATGGTGGCCAAAACTTGCATGAAGTGTGGCTGTAATGGCAAGAACAACTCAGAAAAACCACTCAGTGCATCCAAAATATAATTTCAGGGGAGGGATGGAAGCCTCCATGACATGAGTTATTTCAAATATCCTTGGCAAACGCACTGGGCAAAAGTCAGGTTCAGTCCTGTACTGGTTCAGTAGGATAATGTAATAAACTTTTCTTTCTCCCACACTACTGGTTCTGTGCTAAAGGTCTGCACTGGAACATGTTTCTCTGTACTTCTCTTAAGAGAAGATAATAGTGGAGGGAGACTGGGTGAACAAAGAAGGAGAGGTTTTTTCCTGATGGTTTAACTATTTCCCACTCTCATGGTGATTTTTTTCAATTACAGTCCTGCCCTGCTTTCAACAAGAAGGAAAAACAATAAAACAAGTGTGGCAGCAAGACTGTCTCTAATTCCTTCCTTTTCTACTTGGATTATATTCAGATGCCAGGCTGTGGGAAAAAAAAGCATCTTCCATTTGCCAGCTTTTCCTGCCATCCAGAGACAGACAGGATGTCAAGTTTGGGATCTATATCTCTATCTTCATGGTTTTTTGTCATTCCTTTCCTTCCAAGTAATTTGCATTGTTTTAGATACTGTAGAAACAACATCTATGAGCTTATTCATAACACTCTGTTAAAGGATAATCATAGAATGGCTGAGGTTGGAAGGGATCTTAAGGATCATCTAGTTCCAACCCCCTGACATAGACAGGGACACCTTCACTAGATCAGGTTACTCAGGGCTCCAGCCAACCTATCCTTCAACACATCCAGGGATGGGGCAGCCACAACTGCCTTGGGCAACCTTCCAGCATCTCACCACCCTCACAGGAAAGAATTTGTTCCTAATGTCCAACTTCAGTCTCCCCTCTTCGAGTCTGTAACCCTTTCCCCTTGTTCTCTTTCTACACACCCGTGTCAAAAGGCAGAAAAAAGAAAAGGGCTCAGCTTAATCTAACAGACAAATATAACCTAAAAGGAGCTGAATTGTTTGCCTCCTCTATCAGAACCTTGGTTTATGACACTGGACAATGCATAGCTTCTCTCCATCTCTGCATACACACTGCAGGTCAGGATGGAATTTTGCCATCTTTACTGTAGTGGGCCGGGTTAAGGGAAACCTTACAAGTCTTATGAGCAGTCATAAACATTTTCTGCAGAACAAAAAGAACAACAGGAGTAAAAAATATACTCAGTGAAACAATTTGAGACTATTGTAATAACAGTATATAAGTACCAAATTAAATATCACACAGAATCACAGAGCTACTGAGGCTGGAAAAGACTTCTGAGATCATCAAGCCCAGCCTATGACCTAACATCACCACATCAGCCAGACCAGGGCACTAAGTTCCACATCCAGTCGGTCACAGAATTACAGAACCACAGATTCATTAGGGATTGGAAGGGATCTTGAAAGATCATCTAGTCCAATCCCCCTGACACAGCAGGATCACCTAGACCAAGTCACACAGGAACACATCCAGGCAGGTCTTAAACCTCTCCAACGAAGGAGACTCCACAACCACCCTGGGCAGCCTGTTCCAGTGCTCTGTCACCCTCACTATGAAGAAGTTCCTTCTCAGGTTGATATGGAACCTTCTATGTTCTAGCTTACAAACATTGCCCCTCATCCTATCACTACATGACACTGAGAACAGCCCGGCTCCATCCTTCTGACACCCACCTCTCATATATAGACATTAATGAGGTCACCCCTCAGTCTCCTCTTCTCCAAGCTAAAGAGACCCAGCTCCCTCAGCCTCTCCTCATAAGGGAGGTGCTCCACCTCCTTCATCATCTTCATTGCCCCACGCTGGACTCTTTCCAGCAGCTCCACATCCCTCTTGAACTGAAAGGCCCAGAACTGGACACAATACTCCACATGTGGTCTCACCAGGGCAGAGTAGAGGGGAAGAAGAACCTCTCTTGATCTGCTAACCACCCCTCTTCTGATCCAAGCCAGGATGCTGTTGGCCCTCTTGGCCACAAGAGCACATTGCTGGCTCATAGTCATCCTGCTGTCCACCAGGGACCCCCAGGTCCCTTTCTCCTAAACTACTCTGCAACAGGTCAGTCCCCATCCTATACAGGTACCTGGGGTTGTTCTTGCCCAGATGCAACTGGGCTACAGTTAACACTTACCCTTGTTATTCTTCATTAAATTTCTCTCTGCCCAGCTCTCCAGCCTGTCCAGGTCTTGCTAAATGGCAACACAGTCTGCAGGGGTGTCGGTGACACCACCCAGCTTTGTGTCCTTAAACACCTTCAGGGATGGTGACTCCACCACCTCCCTGGGTGGTCCGTTCCGGTGTCTTATCATCTTTTCTTCGAGGAAGGGCTTCCTAACATCCAGTTTAACCCTCCCCTGGCACAGCTTCAGGCTCTGCCCTCTCGTCCTGTTGCTGGTTGCCTGTGAGATGAACCTGACCCCCGCCAGTCCAGGATGCAAGTATTAGCTGTAAACACTATTAAAACGCATGTGAAAATATGTTATGCCCACTCTTTGCTTGGACTGAGCGTTATGCTACCTTATGCCAACAATATGCATGAAGTGGCTTTCCTCTGTGTGTGTCCATATGTAATTGAACAGCTTAACTGAACCCCTGTACCTAATAGCTTCAATTGTCTCAATATATACACCAATTCAATGGACAGACAAAAAGTTAAGCTGGACAATAGCAAAAAATCTGGAGGTCAAATTCTACTTTCAGCAATACCTGGAGATGAGAGACCAAGGTACCCACAAGCACAGCACGAGAACACAGCTACTTACGGCACCTGTCTTTCTTCTTTATTTTTCCAGTAACAACAGAACAGCTACACCAGGAGTTATTCTGGGGCTACTGTGCAGCCAGGCAGCAGGTAGTAACACACTTTGCTAACTCATAGCCTGCAACCCTGCCCTGGTATGAGGCATGCACCCTGGGCTCCTCGTCCAAAAAAGGGGTAGAGGAGACCATCGTGACACGGTGAAGGAGAAGGAGGGATTACTTTTCCAGGAGAAGGGCTGACTGCAGCATGTTGACTGGAGACTTGAGGGAGTTCTGTCCAAAGGCAGAGAGGGACCTCTGACTACCAGGCTAAATGCTATTTGGGAATGAGAAAAACTTGCAGGTCCATCTTGTAGGAGTTGTCATACTGTTCCCTGTAACTAATGATCCGCTGGGTCACTCAATAAGCGTGGGAAAGAAGGAGTTCAACCCTCTACACAATCAGACAGGAGCTTCTGGACTGCAGCCCTTGCTGCAATGACTGCAGAAGAATTTCCCAATAATTTATCTAATATTGAATAAAGAACTATTCCAGGGAGCAGGACTTGTTTCTTCCAGTCAAATATCCTAACCTTTAGGCTATATTCTCACATATATCCCTGTTCTTTTTGATAGCTCTATAAAGTACAATGCAATGCTTGTTGAGAAAGAGTCTCTGTTTCTCAGCTGTTTTTATTTGTATTGTTCTCTCACTTTCTTTAAACTGCCCACGTACACACGCCTGATAATACGTCAGGATCTCTCCTCAGAAGTGGGAGCCACAGGTTCAAAACCCTTAAAAACAAAAATCAAAATAAGTTTACCATGCTACGGCTGAGTGCTCTAGCTTCCTGCACAGAGAGGGGAAGGGGGAAGGAGGAAGGTGTCTCCTTTACTGGCATTTGATGAGAGAGCAGCATTTGCTGGGAACATCAGCCTGTGCACATCTCCAACAGGTGCTCTGATCTTAATTGAGGATGGATTAAGATACCAAGCGGGTCATTCCAACCCAGCCTTCAAACACTCTGGGCCTGAGCATAAGCTGAATTTAGAAATTCAGAAATCAATGGTGAAAAAGGAGGTACCTCCAGGGCTGCACTGAAGCTTAGTGGTAACTAAATGAGGTCTCAGTGAACATTAGAATCTTTACCAAGGGGATACAGTGCCCAGCCAACTCCTGTGAAGAGATGTGTCATGAGATGCATCCATATGCTCCTTCATTCAGATAGCACCTGGCTGAAGAGATTTGGTGCCTGCAGGGTAAGGTAAGCCCCTCTGCCAGCTCCCTAGCACAACTCTCTCTTCCAGGGCTTTGGGTGCTGGTATTGGGTAGGATTTTACACTGGGGTGGCTGCAGCTGCACTTCATTATCCTGGTTGGAGAAAAGCAGGTCCCTGCTTCCAGATCAGAAATTTGCCCTGCACAGAGGCCTGAGAGATGGGTGCTGGCTGCCGTCCAAAGGTCAGCTCACTCAGAAGAAATGTCTGCCAGCTGCATCACCAAATCCTGTTTTGGTTTCCTCTACCAGGGAGAATGCAGGCTGGGCAGATGTCTGTGGAGGTGGCAGGTGATGGGGCCTGTGACTTGCCTACCTACCTGTGGGGCAATGCCCCTCTTGCACTGTAGCCATAATAGCCCTAAATAAATGCCCACATTAAGTGGTTTGCCAGACACTTGAGAGGAATCTTATTTATTTATTGAATAAGTTTATTGGTCCTACATTTATTCAGGTTGAATACAGCTGTGATGTCTTCACTAAATAGGAATGACTTGCTTGACCATAACAGCCATAACAGAAGCTGTGGTCATCACACCAAGATAAAAGAAAATCCTACATGAGAGGTCGTGGAGTCTCCTTCTCTGGGGACTTTCAAGGCCGCCTGGATGCGTTCCTCTGTGATCTGTGTTAGATAGTTTTGTCCTGCTCCAGCAGGGGGGTTGGACTCAATGATCTCTTGGGTCCCTTCCAACCCCTAACATCCTATGATCCTATGATCCTATGAACATCTGCCCATTGGGCCTTAACATAAAACCTTAGAAATGTGAATAAGTTCTTGCTAGACATCTGCTGCTCAGCCCTCACTAGAGCATCCAGCTGTGGGCTGTTCCTTTGAACTGACCCGAGTTCAAACTTTCAAGATTTCCTCACAGCACTGCAGTTTGAGGAGCATCCTCTTCCACAAAATGTGCAGGATGGCATACAGTGGCCAAGGAGCAATAACAAGGAGAGAACTGTTAGCTTCAAGTAATTGAAGAAAGCAGTTAGATCCCTTTTTGGTCATGCTTTGAAAGCAAAACCAAAGGGGCAACCTTCTGATTTAAATTGTTTAAGGAAAAGAAAAATAAGAAGAAAAGTTCGCTGTGTATACACACCAAAAAACTCTCTGCAATTTACCCAAGTGTAAGTATGCTAACAAGTGCAGAGTTCTCCAAATATGGGCTCGTTGTGAGTCGGAGGGGCATGAGCCAGGTCTCATGAGTAAACAAAATAAAAATACCAGAGGGAATGTTTTAATAGCTTCTTTCAATTCACAGTTCAAATAGATTCCTTGCTTAATTTGTTCAAGCGAAACCGTGTTGATTTGGTAGTTGTTACTGGATTGTTTTACTGAAGGCACTGAGGCCTGATCCTGGACTGTGTTGTGGTTCTGGCTCCAGAAGGGTTACAGGTAACCTGCAGCCCAGTAAGCTGAAGAATCACAATCATTGTTTCTGACAGAAACTGGAAACAGAACCCTTATCTCCAGCAGAGACTAGAACCAGAACCACTATTTCCAACAGAGACTGGAAGCAGAACCATTGTCTCCATCAGTAACTAGAATCAGAACCATCGTTTCTGACAGTAACAGGAATCAGTCAGTATTTTCAGCAGAAACTGGAACCAGAACCATTATTTCCAACAGGCTTTCTTGCAACTAAACTTTTTACCCACTGGAAAAACACCTCCAACTCCTGCAAAACACAAGATTTAATGCTTTGCCGAGACTGTGCGAATCTCGTACTCCGAGTGTCCCCAGAAAAGCATATTCATCTGTCAGCTAAAGGAATTTTGAAAAGAAATGCTGACAAGGTATTGAGCTGAGATTTGGGAAGCCCATGTTCATCTCCTAACTTCATTTTATTGCTGGACCACACCAATTTTAGAGCTGGCTTTTCCTTCACAGTGCCTCAGTTTCCACATTGGGACATTGGAGACGATGAAACTATGTAAAGTAATCAGAGATTTTACCAATGGTGGTGAAGCCTAGCACTTGCTGCCTTCTGTCAAAGTCTCTGCTGTTGGATCATCATCTGCACACATGCACACCACTGACCATCACTGCTCCGCTGTGTGATGGCATTCCAGTTGGACACAATGCATTTTAGACAATGTGCAGAAGGTTAGTAACAAAAAACTGTATTTGCAAGGTCCTTTGGAAGCATTCATTGCAAAACGTGATCATCTGAGTCAGCAAGAGCATCAGAAGGAGTCAAGCTGGAGGCCTCTGTCTAGTGGAGTTCCTCAAGGGTCAGTACTGGAACCAGTCCTATTCAATTTATTCATTAATGATTTGGATAAGGAAATAGCGTGCACTGTCAGCAAGGTTGCTGGTGACACGAAGCTGGGAGGAGTGGCTTACACACTAGCAAGCTGTGCTGCCACTCAGCAGGGTCTGGACAGGCTGGAGAGCTGGGCAGAGAGACATCTAACAAACTGTAACAAGGGCAGTGTAGAGCCTGGCATCTGGGCAAGAACCTGTTGGAGTGTAGTGTAGGGGAAAGGGACTTGGGGGTCCTGGTGGACAACAAGATGACTATGAGCCAGCAATGTGCTCTTGTGGCTAAAAAGGCCAACAGCATCCTGGGATGGATTAGAAGAGGGGTGGTTAGCAGATCAAGAGAGATTCTTCTTCCCCTCTACTCTGCCCTGGGGAGACCACAGCTGGAGTATTGTGTCCAGTTCTGGGCATCTCAGTTCAGGAGGNCAAAAGGGACCTGGGGGTCCTCGTGGCCAGCAGGATGGCCATGAGCCAGCAATGTGCCCTTTTTGGCCAAAAAGGCCAATAGGCATGCTGGGGTGGATTAGAAGAGGTGTGGTTAGTAGATTGAGAGAGGTTCTCCTACCCCTCGACTCTGCCCTGGTGAGATGACATCTGGAGTCTTGTGTCCAGTTCTGGGCCCGTCAGTTCCAGAAGGATGCAGGACTGCTGGAGAGAGTCTAGCACAGAGCCATGTGTGATGAAGGGAGTGGAACATCTCTCCAGTGAGGAAAGGCTGGGGGAGCTTAGTCTCTTTAGCATGGAAAAAAGGAGACCGAGGTGTGACTTTATTAATGTTTATAAATACAGAAAGGGCGAATCTTAGGAGGATGGAGCCAGACTCTTCTTAGTGTTATGCAGTGATAGGCCAAGGGGCAATGGGTGTGAGGTGGAACATAGGAGGTTCCACATAAATACCAGAAGGAACTTCATGGTGAGGGTGACAGAGCAATGGAAGGAGCTGCCCAGGGTGGTTGTGGAGTCACCTTCTCTGGAGACATTTACAACCCCCCTGAACTTGTTCCTATGTGACTTGATCCAGACAGCTATTATTTCTATTGGGCTCTATGCCTACTGTCCAATTGTACAAAGAGACATTTAGTTAGCAAACTCAGTACCATTTTCTTGAGACTTCTGAAGAAAGGTATGTAGGAAAGAAGAAAACTGGCCCAGTGCCATGAACTACGCCTCAAAACGCATAAATAGTGTCTTGTGGTGGATCTATAGGATGGAGATTAGCTATGGCTGTATGAACTATATTTTTTGTCTCCACCTCACTCTCATATCTTTTGCTCCTCAGACACATTATTACCAGGTGGACAGGCAGGTTTTTAGTGTGAGCAGGACTCTGGCTGAGATCTGAGTTTCACCTCTAGAGCTGGATGAATGTGATCAATTTATCCCTTTCCTGCTCTGATTTGTCTGCTGGCAAATCACCAAGCAATTCCTAACTAAGCAAATGTCCCTGTAAGATGATATATAGGGTGAAATGCAGAGCAGTTCCTTCCTCAGTGTAGCTGCAGATGATGTAGTCAATGATAGCCGTTTTAGGTGGAGAAAAAATCAGGCGTCTAGAAGACAAGTTTCCATCTTGTTTGTACATTCTCAAAAAGCTGTTGCACTGGAAGCGTTTGATTTGCATGGCCAGTGGAAGATGTTTTAAAGGCAAGATTCATTCTCGCGGAAGGCAGATCATTTCTTTAAAGTATCCTGAAAGAGCTTTCACTCTGAACGTGTTTTGTTTGCGTATTCATGGTCAAGTGGCTCCTGTGTTACACAGACAAGGGAAGTCAAAGGGTTTGTGAGTAAGCTGAGGGTAAGCCCAGGCTCACTTCACATAGGTTTGGCATTAGTCCCTCCAACCAGGGGTGTTCAGTACCTCAAAGAATGGTGGTGGCAAGAGGAAGGTGCCTGTGAATGTTGAGCAAGACAGCAAATCTAAATCAACAAGTAGAATATGTGGACCTTAAACCTCTGCCATCTATGTTGATGCCTCCAGGTGCTGGAAGAAAAGGGCTGGTATACATTCCACTATTAATATTAAATGGAGACTTCAAGGGTCTCCGTCGTGGTCCACAGACTGCAGTTGAGCATCTAAGATCCCATTCAGTCTAAATCCCCTGCCTTCCGCCTCCGCCTGGCTGAGTGCCTTTGAGAAAAGCTCCCGAGTTTGCTCTGGGTGCAGATGAATAACTAGACATGACTTTCTGGGAAGCTCGTTCGGCTTAGGACTGCCAAGCTCAGCCATGATGTTATTTTAAGAATGTGTATGAGGCAGGCAAATTCTGGCAGATAACACTTTCTGTCTTTCTTTGGGGGAGCTCAGAAACCAATCCTTTCCTCGGTAGGTTTTCAGCCTTCCTTCAAGTGGCTGAAGCTTTGTACACTTCATTACAGAACAAATACAAACCAGCAAGAAGCACTGACTGAAGAAGGACTGGAAGAAAGGTGAAAGAATGATTTGAACGTGGACCACGAAAAGAAAGCATGTTCAGGGTATTTCTGGCAGGAATGACAAGGAAAAAGAAGATCCCAACAATCTGAAGCTGCTTTTAGCAGGGATCACAGTTTACATTTTCTCTGAGTTTTCTTTCAACAAGTGGGCTTCCCTTCACAGTCTGCCTGAAGATATGATCACAGCAAAACCCGTGGAAGCAGCGTGCTTTTCCCACAGGTCAGAAATCATGAGGACATGAGTCATGAATTTCTTTCAATCCTCCTTTCAATTAGTTCCTGCTTCTTAATAGGAAAACAGCCACCACGGAGTAAGCACAGGGACATCCACAGGCACAGAGGAAATCTGGAACACAACAGATACTAGTTACGAAGCAGCTTCTGATTTGAAGGAATTGCACATTGTTTCTTGCACATCGTAAAGGAAAACTCTGCGCCAGGCTGCTAATTCACCTTGACGCAACTGAACCAGTTGCTTACATTTGGTGTCCTAGTAAATGCTGCACCATGCTCCTTTTTCCAGTCCCACCCCACCAGTGCTGACAGTGGAAGAACTGGTTCTTTGCTGTCTGCACTGCGAGGAATAGCTCACAGAGCTGAGGCTTAAATGTGGCTGCTTTAAACAGATTGTCTTTTCTTTAAAATTATGCTAGTTAAACAAAGCTATAGTTTCCTATCACAATATTTATGTTTGGTAGCAGCTCTTCTGTCTCCAAGTTACTTGGTAGTGCAAGGTGGTGATTGGAAAGGAGGAAAGTCTGTATTTGGGGCCTTTTTTTATTTATGAAACATCGCAAGAAAGATTAAGTCACATTAATTCATCTTACAATGTTTTCACAGCAGCAGAAAGTTGGCAGAAAGTACATTATACAAGCTCAGGCAGCCAGCTCCCAGAGTTGCACTGCTATTTGCCCTGGGCCAATTATATTTTACATGATCAACACACCCAATAATTAAATAATGAATTGGTTTCTTTTGGAAACTCTATAAAACGTCATGGACCAGAGAATATTTATCCTGACTCTGTGATTCTGGCGAAAGAAACATCTGGGTCTTTTTTCTTCAATCAACATGAAGCCTGAAGGGGCCCAAATTCAAAAGCAATTATATTTTATGTCATTTATGTGCATTACAGGCTGACAAATTTAACTTGTTGGAATATGTGCTCCCACCCTCTCTATCCAATTTGTGTTGATCACATTTTCAGACAGCCATGGAAAGAGCTGCTGCAGCTCGATAAAAGTTGCTCTATCAACTCCTGTAACTTCATTCAGCCAGGTACTTATTCTCACCTAAAAGCTGCTACTAGACTGTGCTTCCCTTCTACAGGGTTTATTGTCAGGGAAACTCCCAGGAAACCTCTCTTTACACACCTTGTAGCAGGTCCTTCAAGCTCTTCAGCCTTCATCTGATTGTGAAAGAGAAGCCCACTGTGAAAGCATCTTTTCCTTTCAGGACAGATTTCTTCAAGAAAAGACCACAGATGCACATTGTGGATTCTGTAACCTTCTGCCTCTCACAGAAGGCCTGTTTTGATACTGAAGACTGGCTGTTCAGACACTGTTAGAAAGCAGGGGTACCTATAATGTTTGCTCACAAGCAGTAAGGCAGATGTAGAGCATATTCCACCCCCCCCACCCTCCCCTTGTGCTGCTGTTCTAGCAGAGCTTGTCAGCTGGTGAGGAGACCCTGTGGTATCTCTGGTGTCGCAGTGAGGAGTGTTGATGACTTCGTGAGCTTTATTTGAATCAGAATCCTTTGGATTGTGCTGGGAAGCTTAAACAGCAGCATGACAATACTCTCGGTAACGTCTGATGTGGGTGGATTAAATGTCAGGCTGCCAGAAGTACCGCCTCTGAGGACAGGAAAACCAATGCCCTTACGTCTTCTATAGGTATTGTCATGTGTTCAAAAAAGGTAAAAAAACTGCCACCAGTTTAGGCAGTTGATCTCAAAACATTTTAACAGCCTTGTGCTGGGATGTGAAACAATGCAGCTGGAGCCTGTCACCTTGTAAAAGGAACATCACGGCTGCTCCGGTGAGAATGGGAAAAGCCACCTTCTGAGTCACTTCTTGAGTTTTATGAGTCAATTCCAGCATGGGTAACTACATTTGCCAGTGTAATACCAAGTTTCTGTTTCTCCTGGGTCCTTTTCCTCTTCTAGTATCTTCTACTGTGTTACCACAGAGGGGATGAGGCATGGGGGGGCTTGTAAGAGGATAGTGGCATTCAGCTAAACTTGTAAGTCAGTTTCTTAGCTTTGGAAATTATTTTAGTCTACCTTTCTTCTCCATGTATATGTTCAGATAACTTGTGTTTGCTGAGAAATCCCCATGATTTTACTACAGCTAACTTTCCACAATGCAAATTACATGCAGAAGAGCGAGGTAAAACCTCACTTTGAAAAAACTTGACGGCTTGCTTGCACCAGCCTTCTGACCTTCCTCGTATTCCCCGAATATGCCTCTGCCACTGCCCTTTCCCTCCTCCCTAGAATGCTTGTCACTGCTTTTCCACTCCTGCCAGATCTGTGGTTTGCTCTGACAGCTACAGGGCTGAACCAGACTGAATGCACCCACCCACATCCTGGTGACACCCTCCAGAGCTGCTTGGGTTAGCTGGCACACTGGTCTCCATCTGGGAGCTGTGGGCGAGACCCAGACTCTTCCCAACGGCAGGGTCCTGTCCCATGCCCCCACTGCAATGTGCTCACACCTCCCTGGTGAGCTACCTCACTACTTGGAAACTGCTTTGCTAGTGAATAGATGGAGATGAGAGTTGCCCAAAGATCTTGGCCTTCTCCACCTACTTGCAGCTGCATGGCTAGGAGAGTTCACATCATCATATAGCTAGACCACAGCACTCCTTATTTCCAGCTTCTAAACTGTATTAAAAGGCAGCTAAAAATACCTTAAATACTTTCCTAACATTGGTTTTCCATGTAAACAACTACTGTGGGAGGAAGTGGCTTGTACATTTTTGTCTGGTAGGGGTGGTTCACACTATGAAAACATTTAAGAATGCCTATATGAGACCATACTACCTGATGAACAAACCAGTGTCCAAATTTGTGTCAAAAATAAGCCAAGTAAATAAGACCTGTATAGCTGCTGAAGCTCAGAATGCTTCTTGAACTGCTTAAGTGACTTTTAGGCCATCCTATAACTGGAAAATTTGTTTTCATAAATATTCCCTCACAGGCATACACAAACTGGCTGTGCTGACAAGTGGGAGCCTCTGCTTGAGCCAAAAGTTTAGCACAAGATTCCTTCTGGAAGCCAGAGCAACAAGACTTCTTAAGTTCTGACAGAAAGTTAATGGTTGGACTCAATGGTCTTGAAGGTCTTTTCCAACCAAAATGATTCTATGATGAGGGAAAATAGTCACTGGTCCAGTCTACCACTGCTGACATATTTCCAATGTCATAAAAGCCATGCATGCAGTGTCAGGGGATCACCAAGGGGGGTAAAAGTCCCACAGCTGCCATTCCCAGCTAGAGCTTCTGCCCTGGGGCCTCTGCTCAGCTAAGCTGATTCTCCACATCTCGTGGTTATGCTGCACTCCCGATGGGTGTTGCACTACTTGTGATTCTCTGAAAAAGCTTTTCAAGCACAGCAGTGCATGCTTCTTGTTGACAGTTTAAAGCATGAGAGAACTGTCTGCCAGGCTGGCATATAGACCCTCAAGTGCTGACTGATGCTGTAATGCCTGAGTCACTTCTGAGCCACTGCCCTAGAATGATGCTAAGAGGGCTGGATGTGCCTTGCTTTGGAACAGGCACAAGATGATGAGTACTTTATCCCGTCAACCTCTTCCCAACAACAGTGATTATAAGTCCTGCGGTATTTTTTCACAAGAAAAGGAGCTGTTAGCTTAAACTGTCCTGGCGAAAATTCCACTTCAGGTCATTTCCTTTGCCTTCCCACACTCATTGCCTCTGTAATTTAAGTGTGACTTTCATTCTCCCAAGTTATGTAGTGTTATTTTTCTGTGATCTTATTCAGTGGTGAGTCCATAGCAATGGACAGTTACATCTTTTTTCAGAACTCAGCAGTTTCATCCTCATCTTGTGTTCAGAACATTTTGGAGAGTAAAACAATATAGAATTGTGGCTCATTTTTATTCAGCTGGTCCTTGATTTGTTGGACTGTTGCAAAAGTCCCAGAAGTTTCAACACTGTCATTTCAGAAATGCTACGTGCAGTGGTAAAAACCAACAATAGTCTCTGGAGGGTCTCAGTGCCCGCTGCTCTTATGCAATAGTACGGATGGATCAGGTCTCAGCACCTTTCCAAATCAGGCCTGAACTTTCTCCATTTGGCCCTCCAAAAGCAGAAACATACTTAAAATATTTTACTTAAACACAATTTACCCCAGTGAGCCACTGTAAGCTGAGCATGAAAGAGACAGCGCTTTGTACAGAGGTCTTGCAGCACTAGCACCAAAAGCAACTGGCCTAGGCGGTTCGTTAAGCTAGACTTCATATCACTTTTGGAGTACTTCTTAGCTCATCCTTGTGTAATATGTTTTAACCAGCCCTGGTCAAGTTTGAAAGATTATAGAATAATCATAGAATCATTGAACAGTTTCAGCTGGAAGAGACCTTCAAGATCACTGAATCCAACCTTTTCTTAGCCCTATCAGCACCATTAAACCATGTCCCACAAACCCAACTTCTACTCTTCTCTTCAACACCTCCAGAGATGATGACTCAATCCCCTCCCTAGTCAGGCTGTTCCAGTGCCTGACAACCCTTTCAGGAAAGAAATTCCTCTTGACATCCAACCTGAACCTCCCCTGGTGCAGCTTAAGGCCATTTCCGCTTGTCCTATCACTCATAGCCACTAGGGAGAACAGAATCCTCCTACCTCTACAACCTCCTTTCAAGCAGTTGTAGAGAGCAACTCCCCTCAATCTCCTCTTCTCCAGGCTAAAAATCCCCAGATCCCTCAGTGATTCCTCATACACAGTAAGTGCTTAAAATAATATAGGACTCCATTTTACAGTCATTGTCGGAGGAACATTTCCTGTCACCATTCTGCATCAGCCAGAGTGCGTTTGACCCCAATTCATAGTATAGGCAAAACACCAGATCCTTCATTGAAATCAATGACCACATGCTTCTTGAATTTAATGGCTATCCAAAGTAAGTTCAGAGTCATGATGATTTTTAATTTAGGACCGTGACTTTATAGGTTTATCCAGACTACTCATCTATTCTGCTATATTTAGCTCTTCAGGTAGAGTTGTTACTCTGGCAGAAAGTCAAGCCTATTTCAGCAAAGCACGTTTCCGGATAGCTTTGCCAGGCAGCTTCTCCACATTCACTGGTAGTAGTTCATAGCAACTGAAATCTCTGTTATTCAGTGGTGCTTGGGAGCCCATCAGGAATAAGCATCCCCCTTGTTCCTAGTCTCAGTTTGATGCTTGTCTGCAGCTCAGCCAGCAGACAGGCACTGTGGTAGAAGCACCAGTATGCTGAACTATTTTCAGCATCTCCAGAGGGAGTCCTATACTGAAGCCTTGAACTCCAGTGGTAATTTAGGTGGGGAAAGTCGTCTCACTGTTAACAGCGTTGTACCTGTTCTGCATGTAGGACACAAGCCTCCACAAAAACACAAAAGCTGTTCCCAATAAAAAGCACTCCTTTTGGATCCAGCCTTCCCACAGAGCCCCCAAGAAGGTCCAGAAGAAAACCATTTGACCTTTCCACCAACACACCATAGCTGAGCAATTAAGGATATCCACAAAAGGCTTTAGTAGGTTCAGAGTTAATTCTACATTCTGTTTGGGTAGGTTTGAACCCACTTATCCCACTGTGAATTCTCTGTCCATGGGACCATATTGTATATACAAGGAAGGCTGCTGCAATCTCTTTTAAAGCCGATCCAGTGTGCTGAGACTAATCAAATATTCATTGGGCCTGAAAGAGTACAAGTGAGAGGAAAAGCATGACTCCATTGCCTTGTCATTGGAGCATTCCCCAGGGGCCAAGACCTAAGATTTGTCCATGTTCTAATGATACATCATTAGATTATACTGGATTATATCAATACACTTTACATTACATCTACTTAGATGTATGGAAAAAATGTGAAATAGTCATTAAAGGAGGGACTGAGACCCAGATTTCTTCCTCTGACCTCCTCTTCAGGAGTGTCCCATCATTGCTGGATGTGAAGTCATACTTATTCCCTCGCTCTAACTTTCTAGCCCGGTTGGAATATTTTTGATAAGCGAGTTTTAGGCTCTGCAGTTTGCTGTGGCCTGGTGGTTAGAACTCCGTGCAGTGTCTCTGGACCAAGGCATGGTGTTCTCACCTCTGTGGCTCTTCCTCAGCAGTACTTGCTAGGCAGCCTTGTTCCATGAGCTGACAACTGCTGCTCCCATCCTCAGACACCTAGCTCTTCTCCTATAGTGTACAGGCAGTATTACGTGGGTCATCTAAGAACGTAATCTAAAACTGCAGGTACCATTACACTGAGTAAGTGTGGGATGCTGTATTTCATGATCACCCAACTCACAGCTACCTGTTAAAGGCACTCTACAAAACCAGAGTCCTAAATTCTGATTTCTCAAGTTAAGCAGATCTGTGTCTAGATAATAAGCAGATGGATGAGTTCAGAGGAAACTTGAAGTGATAATGTTGCTAGGGGTTTCAAAATTATTTCATAGTGGTTGCACTGTTTTAGGCAGGGGTATCTGTAATCACGAGGCTTATGAATCATGGTTGATATTTTGAGGTTGTCAGTCTGAAAATTACCTATTGTTTGACCCAGCATGGATGTATATATCTTACTGGGGTAAGTCAGGAACTATTGAATGCCATTAGGAAGAGCCCTTTGCACAATGGAGTGTATGTGATAGTAACCAAGAGCAGAACAAAGATGTAGGAGGAGAGTTGCTTTACAATAAATATCTTGTAGGACAAAGGCCATGCAACATGGACCTAAAAGTTAACAGAATAAAAACAGACCTTCAAGTCACACACATGCAAAACTAAGGGCAAGATCACTATCAGCAAATAGAAAATGATGTCACCTGAGAAGTACCTTCAGCTTAAAGAATACCCTGTCATATTGCAGGACAAGAGGTGGCAAAGCATAAGAATCGGTAAGTTACTTGTGTCGCCAAAACCAGAGTGCTGCACGTGGCTGTTCTGCAAAACCTCCAGGTTTTGTTTCCTTGTGCTTACTTTGTTTTCACTGAGGGAAGCTATATCAGAAGGTTCACGTCTTTTGGAGTTCCTGGGGTGTCTAGTGTGGAAGTTACTGGCACAGCAGCGTTAGAGTATCATGGCAGGCAGGCACATGTTGTGGTGCCAGACTGCAGATGCCCACTCTGAGAAGGAAAGCTGTAGTGGATGCTCCTGCATCCTCTTAGAGTAGAGAACCAAAGCCAGAAGTGGAGACTGAATATTGGTCAACTCTCTGAAAACTTCAAATGTTTGGAGATCTTACCACCAGGTCTCTTCAAACAGGCAGTACAATTTCCATTAAAAAAACTGCAAAGATTATAATAGTGAACAAAATGCAGCTCGGGTAGTGGCTAGCAGTGTTTCCTTCAGCTTTGACAACACACACTTTCCTATTTCATGTCTAAGCTGACTGTGAATCAGCTCTGCTATGAATGCAGTCCGAAAGGAAAGAGATGCCTGTGTTCTGTCAGGGGATGAAACACGTCTTCCTACAACCTTCGCTGTTAATGCTGACACTACTGTCTAATGCCAGCAGAGATGACAGGCAGACAGACAGATATAGAAACATATTTTCTAATTAAACAAGATTACTTAAAACTTTGTTAACAACAGCAAGGCAAAAAGACCTCCATCCATTGCTTAACATGGACTATTGCACCTTGCTTGTTTTTCAAAATGTGAAAAAGACCTCAAGATATCAAACGACCCCTGTGCTTAGAGGCTTACACTCTTTTTATCTTTTTTTTTTCACTTCAGAGGATGTTGATCTCTAGGACATTTTTTGTTACACATCAGCAGAGTTAGGCTTGGTGATGCTTCCCCTAAAACCTGTAAATCAAAGAAAAGATGTGCAGGGCTGCACTGCTCTGACACCTCATCTCCTCCCTGACCATCACATTTTCACCTGCTCATTGTGTGAACATCAGTGGTGTGTTGGCAACTCAGCTGGTCACAAGCTCAGTGCTAATCTGAGCCAAGCACAGATTCTATGTCCTTTTAGCACTGGCTTTGGGTCACTTTGATCCTGCACTCAGGCTGTGCTGCAAGGATTTCATTCTGAACTAAAGCTGGATTGTCCTTGGATCTAATATCCCTTTACACAGTTTATTTGTAAAAGGATATGAAGTATTTTAATAAATACATTATAAACCAAAATGTAATGAAACTCCCCTCTCCTTCGGAAAGTACTGTAAAATGTCAGATAATAAGGATTTCTTTACTTCCATCTAAAAAAACTATGAATAAACTAACAGCTCTAGAAGGTAGGACTTATATAAATGAATTCTTTGTGACTGTGAAAAACCAGGTAGTTAATTTAATGTGAAGTCATCACTGTCAGGAGACTTTCTGTTTTTATAAACAAGCCCTGGATCAATCTTGAGAAAAAAAATGTGCTAATACCTTTCCTCCTTACCTCTCAGCCTACATTCATGCACACATACACATAGAATCAGAGAGTCATTCAGGTTGAAAACCCCCCTGGGATCATCTAGTCCAACCATCAGCCCAACTCTACATGCACACATATGTCCCAATTAATATTTTTTTAATGCAAACTTCATGCTGATTCAGGCTACAAGACTCATAATCCTAAAACCCTATGAAATGTGAGTCATGCATTGTGAGATCTGCTTGTAGGGGCAAAAAGCTTATGCACTCATTGTGTATATAGAGAGTTCTTAATTTCTTAATGTGGAAAGGAAAAAAAACCTCACAACTCTTGTCTCAAGTACAGTGGGACTCTTTAATGCAGAAACATCTGTCAGGAACAAAGCTCGTTTAGCATAAATTCTACCAACACCAGCAGCAAGCACATGCCATGCTTCGCATCAGGATGACCTTTATCTTCAAGTAAGAGAGCAGCAAAACAGAAAAGAACAAATACTGAGTTCCTAGAGGTGAGGACAGCATGTCCTGCCTCTGCAACACATTAGAGAAGAGCAAGAATCAAAACCCTTAGAGAAAGTTATCATAAAGGCACAAGCCAGAGCAGGAGCAGACTAAGCTAATGTAAGAAAATAGAAATATTTAACTTACCACAGCTTCTGAAACACTCTTTTTTTCTATTTCAGCAGCAGTTTGGTGACTTCCAGAGAGTTTCATTCCATTGTTTATGGTAAACAGCAGTATTAGTAGAAAATTGATTGTTCTGGTGATTGTTGCTATTATTTCGGATAACAAAGGGGAAACTGCCAAAACCATGTCCTGGGCCCAAGCTGTCAACAAACAGAAGACCAGTGGTGAAGAGAAGGAAATAAATTTCAAGGTACAGACTCAAAAACACCCAACCACACGGGCAATCAAAGGGGAAGCAGATGGGAGAGTGAGACCCACACGTAAGTTAATCTCCCATTTACAATCTACCTTTTTTAAATTTTTTTGTGGTCGTGGATTTTTTTATAGATAGCTTTTTTCCTAGGAGAAAGTGCTCCACATTCAGCCTGGCACTAAAAGTATTGTTTCAACACTAGTCTTTGCAACAGGGAGAAATACTTTGGTAAAGCACAGCTACGTCGTTAGCTCGGTTTGGAGACACCATACTACACCCCTTCCAACAAAGGCAACAAGCTGAAAGAACAGTAACACAGAACCTAGCAAAGCACACCCTACCATAGTGAATTCTTCTTCCTTAGGTAATACACACAAGCTTTTGTGTAGAACGATGTGTAGCAACTCCGCTTGCCAAGGCCACCTAACTCTACTCCTGGTTCCTTATTATCAGCACTAGGGTTCAAGATTCAATACTGCCTCAAGGAAGCTCTTTGCATTCTGATTTTAGAAAAAGTCATGCTAAAGTTATCACCAAGTACTCAACTTGTGATTAGGTAAAGTCATTGAGATTTCCCTACTGTCGTCACACACTGAAGGAATTAACAGAAACCTTTATACGCCTGTGGGTGGGCAGGGGTGGCACAAACCTGACCTTGTAAAAGAAGGTTCCCAAGCATCATAGAATCATTAGGGATTGGAAGGGACCTTGAATGATCGTCTAGTCCAACTCCCCTGACACAACAGGATCATCTAGGTTAAGTCACACAGGAACACATCCAGGTGGGTCTTAAACATCTCCAGAGAAGGAGACTCCACCACTCCCCTGGGCAGCCTGTTCCAGTGCTCTGTCCCCCTCATCGTGAAGAAGTTCCTTCTCACGTTCATATGGAACCTCCTATACTCCAGCTTACACCCATTGGCCCATGTCCTATCACTAGATGACATTGATAACAGCCTGGCTCTATCCTCCTGACATCCACCCTTCAAATATTTATAGACATTAATGAGGTCAACCTTCAGTCTCCTCTTCTCCAAGCTAAAGACACCCAGCTCCCTCAGCCTTTCCTTATAAGGGAGGTGTTCTACTTCCTTCATCATCTTTGTGGCTGTATGCTGGACACCCTCCAGCAGCTCTATGTCCATCATGATGTCCAGAAGTACTAACAACTTGAAATTATTCTTTGCTACAATCATTTAGGCACTTCTAGGAAAAGAAGCTGCTTTTTTTTTTTTTAAATTAAATTATGGATTCAGGCCACTAACTTCAGGATGCTCTTCCTCTGAGTCTTGAGCCAGTAAAAGGCTAAATTCTGCCTTCAACTGTCACACTGCTGCCCCAAGCATGTAACCATGCAGTTGCATGTGCAGAGCATCTTGTTGAAGGCAGAAAACTAGAGAATTTAAAATTTCCCTCTGTTTTGGAGATAAAGCACCAGGCACAGTCACTCTCAAAATGCAGTCAGAATGGGTTCCTATAGAAAACTTGAAGGCAGTAGCTTGACATTCAGCTGCAGAGTAAAAAAGAAAAAGAAGCCTATATACGGTGATACTCTTCACTTTGTCACTTTTCACACCTACTCAGTGTCAACACCTGTTTAGCTGTAGAGCTTTGAAAAAGGAACAACTCACTTGGATATTGCTGCAAAAATGCTTTATTTCTGCGTCAATAATGTATTTTAATTTCATTTCATATTATTCAACATAAGCTATTTCTGGTCTATATCTATAATGTATTGTGGGTAGAAAGAGAATCTCTGATGAATACGTACTGCTGAGCTCTAGCAAGGCAGATAATTTCCTTCACTTAATAATAGTTTTCTTTCCTCTTGGCTGCAGACTTTCATAACTAGCACCATGCCAAACATTCAAAGATTGGATTATGGCCTGTCGTACTTGATTATTTTTGTCAGCATGCTGACCCAGGGTGCCCTTTTCTTGTGTTGTTCCTTCTGTTTCCATTTTTCATGTCATCCAGCTTTTCATCTTGTCAATCAGCTTTTGACTTCCTGATTAAAGTGTCTGTCACAGGAGCAGCCTGGTCTCCAGTCAGTTGTTTAATTTGTTCCTCATGGCATCCAATTGAGTTATTCATCTGGCCCAGCTGTTCCCAAGTGCTTCCAGCATCACTTTTTCATGTGTTTGGGTTTAACCTCTATATCTATGTACAACAGTGTGAATTGTTCCATTCATTCTGTTGACTGCGGATTGCTTTGCCTCCGTCTAATGCCTTGACACTGCTAAGATGGCTGCTACTGTGTTCTGGGGCTTAACTAACAGAGAGGAAAGCAGCATCTCACCCTGGTGTTATGGTAACAAGTACAACTAAACAGACTAGTTCTCAAGTACTATAGCAGGACCAATTTTTAACAATTAGGAATGTGTAATGGAAAACTCGGCTCTCAGAGATTTGAATCCACCCAAAAAAATAATGATGCTTGGCAGGAGGAGAGAAATGTTAGTTTGCCAGGAATTTTTAGCATTCACTTGAAATCAGTTTGCTTCATTATCATGAGGGATGTTTGCTCAGTGCCAAGTCTCGGCCTGGTGTAACCCAGCCATAACTCCCAGTGACTTATGTGGGAGTTGCACAAGCTCACAGCAGGGCTAAATTTGGTGATCTGACTGAAGTCGTGCAGGCATCCAGTTGGAACAATGGAATTTAAATCAATTCAGTGTCATCACAGTAAAATGTTCAAATTTTGTAGTGTTGCTTTAATCGCTGCTTTTCAAGGGGAGAAGGGCTGGCGTTGAATTCTGACTCAACTCCACGACTTTTTTCCCTCTGGAACAACAACATATATGCCTCAGTTTCCCTGCTGACTGTAACAACATTATCCCATCGTATCGGGATGCAGGAATGACTGTTTCTTTAAAAAGCTGGAGCTGAAAATTGCTGAATGTTATTATTTATGAACACTGGAAGCTAATGCAATGGAGCAGAATGCAGGAACACTTCTGAAGTGTGTATCACAGGAGAGGAAGTCATTTTCTCATGACCAGCTTTTGGGTTGGATGGAAATACAGTAATGTACATGCTGTTGGGCAAATGGTTATTGTATAAGAGCTTGGGAAGAATGTCTTTTTCTTCCCATCTGCTCTATTTGTTCTTCTTTTTTTCTGTCTCCTACTACATCACAAAGTATTGTCATTTGTTAATGGCAGGATGACAAAAACCCTTCTCGCGTAAGATAGATCTGTGTTCAGTACAAGAGTGTACTGCATTTATATAAGTTTTATCTGATAAAAATATAAAGCAAATAGGTTGATCCCAGACTGGGTAGATTTTCAGCAAGCTGCAGCTTTTTTCCTATTCTGCTAACATTCATTTCTCCACAGACATATCAAAACTCAAATTGCTGATTCCATAGCACCGTGAGTTTTTAGTAGAGTTTTATATACCAGAAGAATGTTATTAAAACAATATTAACTCAGTCAAGTCCCTGCTGGATGTCTGTCCACATCATAAAAACCACTAACTTGACTGGCATTCACTGGCACCCATATAGGAACTCTCAGTGGGGAAGCCAAGGGTTGAATGGACCTGGGTCCTGAAGTGCCCTTTCATCCCTACAGGTGGTCCTTCCAGCTCAGCAGTGAGGTAGGTTCTTGGAGCAGTACCATACCTGTTCTGGGGCTAAACAAATGACTTCAGCTTTCATCACCTTCATGCCAAAACTTTTCAAGAGTCTTGCTTTTTTCTTTCCTTTATTTGTATTTTAAATAAAGAATCCAAAGTTTTCTTTGCTTGTTAAGACAACTGCATTCTTGCAGGTTTCCAGGTGTATCTTGCATTTACTTAGAAAACAGGGGTATACATGACTAGGCAATAGGAAACATCTCCAGCAGCATTTGGGGGTTTGAAGCCATGACACATCTAAGATTCCTGTTTTCCTCTTACTTTGTCAGTGACTAGATATGAGCAGCCACAGGACCCTTGCCCAGAATGCAGTCTAGCTTTAATCACTACTAAATGGCTTCCATCCTACTGGAGATCCACCTGGGAAGGACTGTTCCTGAAAAACACTGCTGTGAAATGCATGCTATTTGGAAGGAGTTGTATTCAAAATGCAGTCTATTTGGAGTGAAATGGTGTTTTCTGACCTCACAAAAGATCCATATTTTATCAACATGGGTTAAAAAATATGGCAGAACAGAGTGAATATCTGCTCTGGCCCTAATCAGCAAGCACTTTTTATTAGCATCCTAGTCTCACCTGAGTGCACAAAGGGAAAATTAGCACTAAAATATGTACCACATCCCATGGCTGCATGCAATGCACTCGTTCAAAATAAGCCATGCAGTTAGTACTGCTGGACTTGCTCAGAAACTTAGCCCAGAGTCCTCTGAATTCGTTTCCCTCTTACATTTTCCATGAGCTTGACTTCTTGGTTAGTCAAGAAAATCATTGCACGATGTCTCAAGTCTGCCCTTCCCCCAGCTTCTTGTAGCACAAAATAACTCCAGGCACAATATGTTATGCAAGTCTGCATCCCTCTAATTTCTTATAAAAGATATGACCTCGTTATCA
This sequence comes from Rhinopomastus cyanomelas, assembly GCA_013400115.1. NCBI lineage: Eukaryota > Metazoa > Chordata > Aves > Bucerotiformes > Rhinopomastidae > Rhinopomastus > Rhinopomastus cyanomelas. Next base: position 95,039 of record VXBP01009047.1, read on the forward strand.
ATGAAGATATTTTTAAAGCACTGATCATCTGAGCTAAAACCTCATGGATAGAAATACAAAATACATTAAAATCTCTCTTAAAGCTCAACTCCACATCGGCAATGCTAGTTTCAAATTCTGTGTGGTTTTCTTTTGCAACCAAACCCAGATACACTATTTCCAAGATACATGAAATGCAAGCTGAAATTCTGCGTGCAGCCATAACCTTGAGAGTCTGTGCTACAATGCTTGTGAGTGTTCTGACGTCACTAATACCTGGGAAGGAATTTGATTGGCAAGCACATCTTGAGTAGGGTCATTCTAAAAATTTGTGTAGTATAACGGCCAATTCAGGGTGAGCTATTAAATTACATTCCTGGACCACACTTGGCATGATTGTCTTTGTGCACAAAGAAAGGATTGTGTAGTTGTCAGCTTGTGACAACTTTTAGAGTTTGCATTATTAGTTGTACTTCTAATCAGTTGGGAAGCCCAAAGATCAACATGGACTGCAAAAGATGTATGCTCAATGTTCTTCTACAAAGGCCTTGCTTTCCTCTTTTCCTTCTTTCCTTTCCCTTTCTTTTCCCTTTTCTCCTCTTCTCTTCTTTTCTCTTTTCTCCTCTTCTCCTCTTCCTCTCCTCTCCTCTCCTCTCCTCTCCTCTCCTCT